>CM061920.1:26226589-26390390 GCA_031002005.1 Vandiemenella viatica | reverse complement strand
GCTGAGAGACAACATAAATATCGAAGTGCCATCTTTGTCTGACCTGATGTTCACATCCTGTTCATGGCCTTCACAGAAGAGAACAACATTGAATTCCTCACCATTGAGCTCAAAAACTTCATAATCTCATCTTTAAATAATATATAAACCAGCCAGCAATAAATTCGCTTTGAAACCATCTTTCAGTTTCCAAAATGAACACCTACAGATTGTTATCGAGGATTTCAACTCTCATTCTACTTCTTAGGTTTACAACTTTGATTATGAGAATGGCAATGCGGTAGATGTATGGATGTAAATCAACTTACTATCATATGTGATCCCAAACTACCAGCAACTTTCAGAAGTGGAAGATGGAGACAGGGCTATAACCCTGATGTAATATTCAGCAGTGATAACATCAGCTAACAACGTGTAAAGTCTGTCTGTAGCCCAATACCAATCACGCAACACAGACCAATAATGTACAAAATGTTTGAAGCAGTGAGACCCCAGAGAGTTCATTTCTGCAGGAGTTATAACTTCCAGAGAGCTGACTGGTCACTGAAATGTTGGATGCTGTTTTGTCTACTATTCAACAAACCACCAGCATTATATGACACATTCACTGCAACTGTGAAAAAATGCTCCAGAAGATCCACCCCTCATGGCTGCCAATCACCAGATATTCCAGTTCTCACCTCAGATCTAGCTGCCCAGTTCATGGATTATAAATCACCATTCCAAGATAATCCCTTTGGCAAAAAGACAGTGGAAGCTGGCAACAACCTTAGCTCATCACTAAGTGCAGCGAAAAGAGACCATTGGATCAAGACATTAGAAGAGCTGAAGCTGACAGGAAATAGTCACAAGGCATGGAGACTTCTAAAACACCTCAATAACGATGATCACTGGACACTCCAACCTTATTTCAAATGAAATTGCACATCAGCTACTCATAAAGAAGAAGGAATTTCATAAAAGTAAACCATCCACAGAACAAAGAAAAACACACAGAAACACCAGTCAGGAAGAGATGAAGTACCTCATCGAGCCTTTCACTATGTCGGAGCTAGAAAAGGTTATTCACGAATGCAAAACAGGGTAAGTTGGCTGGCTTCGATGATATACAATCAGAACAAATTAAGAACTTTGAATATAAAACTAAAGAATGGTTCCTATAGCTCTTTAACAAATGAATGGGCACATATCAAATTCTGAAGATATGGTGGAGGACGAGAGTGATTGTCCTGCTCAAACCTGGGAAAGAAGGGAACAACCCCAAAGATTCTAACCTATAGTGCTTTTTTGTCACCTTCAAAAATGTTTGAATGATTAATTCTGAATTGTATCCAGCATGTGATTGATCCAAAACTTATACTACAGCAAGCCGGCTTTTGACCAGGTAAAAGTTGTTATGGGAACTGCTGATTTTAACAAAGTTTATAAATAATGGATTTGAGACCCTTAAAGCCTCAGGCGGGGTCTTTGTGGACCTGTCAGTAGCATATGATACCGTTAACCACTAACTATTCCTTGACAAGGTCTACAATCTGACAAAGGCCACCAGATTAACCAAGCTCCTCGCTACTTTTCTCCAGAACCATTGACTTTCAAGGAAAGTGTGGCCAATGAAGGGAGCAAAAAAATGGTCTATCTCAAGGTAGTGTACTGGTCAAAATCCTTTTCAACATTTATACAAACGATCAGCCATTATATCCACCAACCAGGAGCTTCATGTACACTGATGATCTTGCCTTAACCTCAAAGAACACAAAGTTTGAAGCAATAGAAAGAAATTTGTTTGCTGCCCTTGAATACCTATGAAGCTATTGTAGGGAAAATCACTTACAAAACTGAAGTGTGTGCCTTTCATCTAAAAACAGGAAAGCTCAGTGTAAGTTGAAAGTAATGTGGTCAGATATCAAACTACAAACATGTAATATCCAAAAATATCTCGGAGTGATGCTCGACAGAACCCACATACAAGAAGCACTGCATGAATTGCAAAATGAAGATCTCTACAAGAAACAACTTACTGCGCAAACTAATTGGATCACAGTGGAGCAGTCAACCACAAACTATACATTCATCAGCAATGGCCCTTTGTTACTCTGTAGCAGAATATTCATGCCCAGTTTGGTACTCATTATCTCATACCAAACACATGGATGTAGCCCTGTAGGCTAGTGACAGGCTGCCTAAAGCCTACCCCAGTTGACAGGTTTTACCAGCTTTCAGGGATTGCACAACCCAGTATCTGTAGAGAAGTGGCTGAGAACAAGCACAGCCATACACCACCAGCCCAGAGACTGAAGTCAAGAAAAAGCTTCCTGAAAACATCGCGGGATATAACTGGGTCACCTAAAAAGGCAAAGTTACAGTTTCGGAAAATGAAGGTCCCTAGAATCTCGAGACCACTGACAATTACAGAGCCCGTACCACATGGTCACACAGAGGACTGGAATGTCCTTAAATCAATTGTGAACAGGAGTGGGCAGGTACAAGGCAAACCTAATTAAATGGGGTTATACTAATGCTACCAGTATTAAGTGTGAATGTGGTGAGGACCAAACCATGAACCATAAACTCGAGTGCCCTATGTGCCCAACAACCTATAACAAAGGCGAAAACCAAAGGCAGTTGAGGTTGCGAAGTACTGGGTGAAATGTGTTTAAAGTTGTTAATTTGCACAATGTTTTAACTGTGTATTTGATGTTTGTGACTCGAGAATAATAACAAAGCATCAGTGTAGGAAATGCAGTATCAATGGAGATGAAAGTAAAAATGAGAGTGCCACTTGGATGTAATGTGTTAATGGTTCACATTCAGAAGTTAGGTTGTTTGCTGATGATATAATTCTATATAATAGGATTGAAGTATTGTAGCTTAGTAGTTCAGCATGGAATGACAATAAATACCAAGAAGTGTCGTTTATTAGGTACACAGATAATAGAAAAACTACAGATCTTTTATGATTATTAGTGGGGAAGGAATTGTTTCTTGAAGATGTGAAGCGTAAATATGTTGCATAACATTTTATAATAAACTCAACTGGGTATGACACATTGCAAAGTTTGTAGGAAGATGTTACAAAACATGGGCGTATCCAGCGAGGTGCTGCCCCCCCCCCCCCTCCCAGAAGAAAAATCAAGTTGCCTTCAATACGGTTTAATAAGTGAAGAACTGACTCAGCAGCACTTTGTGTGAGAAAAGATTGACTGGATTATGCCTGATGAGTGTGCATCAAAATATCTTGAAAGTACACCGTGAGATATTGACAAATAAAGTTATTGAAAATTTTTCTGAGAATCCAAGATGATTAATGATTACATAAAAAAACTATAATTGAGTTATGATCTTGATCAACTGCATAGTATGTCCTTGGATTACTATGTTAATCAATAATAAAAATAGTTTCCTCAGTAGGTTTGAGTTTTATTTTGTAAGAAATCGTCATGTTTCAGTCCCCCACCCCACTTCCTAGAAAAAAAATACAAGTTCCCCCCCCCCCCAGTTCTGATCCTGGATATGCCCTTGTTACAATGTTACAAAATCATTCACTGACTAGAGAGGGCGATAAGGGGACATACTGCAGAAGTGAGAGAATTGGTTATAAAACTTTGGTCAGAGCATTGCTTCAAAATAGTGGCTCAGTATGGTACCAAATACAGGAAATAGAGAAGACGCAAATGTGGGCCTTTAGAGTTGTATGTGGAAATCACCACAGAACTTAATCAGCAACCCATATAATAAAAGAACTGGATTGGGATTTATTGGAAGAGTGGCGTGTGGGTGCAGAGATTGCTTGGAGTGTACACAGTATATATTGGTGATGAAGCTCGAAAACATATTAGTACAAGAATTAAGAACAGAACATGGAAGGGGAAAGATGACCATGACCATAAGCTGGCACTCGATTTCAGGTGTAATGAGGAGGAAACATTTTCTTCTGTAAATTGGGGAGTCAGGGATGGGAATAAATTACCAAGGGAAATGATACATAATTTACCAAAAATTCTGAAAGAATTTAAAATTGAAATTGCAAAGGACTATAGCTCTGGACAGATGAATTGGCGGGTCAGTGTGAACGCGCTGTTGCCGTACTTGGGGACAATCTCGCGATGCGCTCTCTTTCTATCACCTGAAAATTGCAATGCTGTGCGGCCTGTGTTGCCTAGTCCAAGCGGCAGCCCACCCCAAAACCTTCCACCTCCCTTTCAACACACAAAAAATGTGTGAACCTGTGAATCAGAGTTAGAAAGTGTGTCAGTGTGAGGGTAAGCTTGCTCGAGAGAGGATATTTTGATTTTAGGGTTTTGCGATTTTTGCTTGCGATTTAAATAATTCGTTTTAGTTATTTATTAATTACAGTATTTTAGTGTCCTAATTTTACCGAACAAAAAGTGCAGTAACTTATAATTACGGTAATTTAGCAAGAGAAGTGTGCTACTAAAAATGGATACTCAGGAAGAGACTTATTCTCCTACTCCAGGTGTTTCCGGACTAACGACTCCAACAAGACGCACGTCATCGGCAGCAGAACCACCGCGGCTGAAGAAGACAAGAGTTTCACCGGCAGAGTAAATCTATCATTCACAATTAGTATAAATATTTCAAACTTCTTGTGGACAATGATGGTGAAATTTTGTCTTCTACATGTACGCTTGTAAGAAAAGACTTGAAAAATATGGACGTACTTGATATTGATGAAATAAAAAACTGTAGTGATTTGTTACCGCAAAAAACAACCATATTGCGAAGAAATTTAGGGAATGTACAGGCTATTTGCGCTGCAGCTTGTGGTGTCAGTTTGAGAACTGTCCAGCGAGTGTGTCGTGAGGGAAAATCACCTACGTTTGTTTCTCCAAAGAAAAATGTGAAACAATACAGCACTATAACAAAGCTTAACGACTTTGACAGGGACATTGTCAGGAGGACAGTACACAAATTTTACGACCGTGCTGAGTACCCTACCTCAGAAAAATTTAGAAAAATATTAATAGAGAAGATAAATTTTACAGGATCTGCACGATCTGTAAGACGCATATTGAACAATATAGGGTTTAAATACAGGCGTCAGAATTATGGTAGGCAATTTTTGCTTGAGCGAAACGACTTAGTGGCCTCAAGAATCAAATTTTTGAGGAAAATGAGCTCCCTTCGTAGCTCAGGTGACACGCGACCCATGTTTTACTTAGATGAAACTTGGGTAACTCAGAACCATTCTTTAAAAAATATCTGGCAGAATTCAAATCAAAGTGGGGGCTTATAGGTACTTGTCGGAAAATGGGCAAGGCTAATTGTTTTGCATGCGGGGTCAGCAAAGACAGGCTTTCTACAGGAAATCAAGTTGGTCTACAGATGCAGCAAAACCAACAAATCTGAAGATTATCACTCAGAAATGAATACAACGACGTTTAAAGATTGGTTTCTCAACAGATTTTTGAATATTTTGGAGGAAGGTTCTATCATCGTCACGGACAACGTCAAATATCATTCAGCAGTGATAAACCGAGCTCCAACAACCAAATCGCCGAAAGCTGATATAGCTGCTTGGCTAACAGAAAAGAAAATTTCATATTTGCCTACGGAGGCTAGAGCTGAGATGCTGGAGAAGGTTCGCATGAATAAAGAAGAACCCGTGTATGAGTTGGATGTACTTGCAAACAAAAGAGGACATGAAGTAGTTCGATTACCCGTTTATCATTGCCAGTACAATCCAATAGAGCTCATTTGGGCCCAAGTCAAAAGAGAAGTGGCGGAGAAAAACAACACTTTCAAAATCGCCGATGTTGAACGTTTGTTGCATAAAACCTTGGAAAACGTCACCGTCAAACAGTGGCAGAAATGTGTTTACCATACCGAAAAACTGCAAACAGAAGATTTCGAAAAGGAAGTGGTCTGAGATAATGTAATCGAGCCTCTTATAATCAACCTCAACGAAGATTCAACGACAGAGAACGAGAGAAGCGAAGAAGTGGAAGATGATGATGATGAAGAAGAAGGTGTTGATGGAGATGAATAATGACAAGTAAGGTACTAAAGAACATTTAACATATTACACAATAAACTTATCAATTACTGTGCAACTTTAATAGCTTGTACTTAACAGTTTAAGATACTATAAACATTTGCTGTGTTAATGTTATTTAAAACCCCAACCTCATATTTAACTTGTTTTATTGTTGGTAATAAGTTACGTTATTACTCTTGGATATTATTAATTTTGCTTTCTAATAATATTCATGATTATGATATAACATTTTTGCTTACTTTTATAATGGTTGATTTTTATAAAAAGGACTGCAGTGGCCATACTTCTTTTCTACATATAAATTTTTGGTATACAGCAATTTTAATTCTATAGTCAATATATATATATAATTTTGTCGTCAATTTTGCAAGTTTTTTCAGTACAGAGGATAACAAAGTATAATTTTGATTTTAGTTGTAAATAAAATTTAATACGGGATTAGCCACAAATAAAATAAGAAGAGTAATTCAATACGTTTTCTTAGTTTCTCGAGAAAGTATTCTTCAGTTATATTAAATGCATTTACACGAACATAACTTTCTTAACGAAATGAAATAAATCAATATTTTATCACAAAATTGTGATTATAAATTATTTAAAATACAGTATAAACTATTACTTCAAGTAAAAAGCTGAATACAACTGTTAAGTGCGTGGTTTGGCAACGGCGCATTCTAGGAGACCCACCAATTGATCTGGCAAGCACTATGATATAACATTTTTGCTTACTTTTATAATGGTTGATTTTTATAAAAAGGACTGCAGTGGCCATACTTCTTTTCTACATATAAATTTTTGGTATACAGCAATTTTAATTCTATAGTCAATATATATATATAATTTTGTCGTCAATTTTGCAAGTTTTTCAGTACAGAGGATAACAAAGTATAATTTTGATTTTAGTTGTAAATAAAGAGTAAGTGGGAGGTGAAATTTGCACTGATGGAATTTAAGTTAATATTAAAGAAAATCATGAAATTGGGAGAAATTGTGTAAGGAAATTGCCACTGGGCATCTGATCCATTGCAAATACTGGTCATTAAATTGAGAATAGGTGGCCTGTGTGAAAATTTCACAAATGATAGATGATGATTAGCATTTTTGTTGGTTTGGAGTAGGATGAAAGAAGAATCAATATATTTGTAGCATTTGTTTATTTGACAACTGAAGTAGGTACTGTACATAGCAAAACACTTAATACATCCTACTCTTGAAAACACCTACAGTTTATAAATATCTATGAGAAATGTGATGCTGATATATAGCAGTAATGCAATCACTCCTTATCAATACCAGTGGAGACTTGCAGCTTCACATTGCATTATTGTGCACCTGTGACCTTGTTTGCTCATAATTTTTCCATTTACGGGATGAATTTCGAAAAATTCCTGTCTTAATTAAAGATGTTACAAAAGCAAAGAATTTAATCTTTAAAATAATACCTCATTATTCAATTTTGGTTAAATATGATGGGAGAAAGACAGCTTATCACAAAAAAAAACCCACCTTTTAGAAATAATATATATGATAATTTGTTTTACTTCCCATGGTTATACAGTAAATGTATTCTCCAACATCTAGTAAAAGGCTTTATTTTGAAGCTGCAGTATTACTGGGAACTGCACTTAGATTGAAATTCAATCTGGAGCAGGATGACATCTTACATTCAATTGTACACCACTAATCATGATGATATTAATACTCAGTTCTAATTTATGTTGCCATTGTGAGTCCTGTCTTATCCTAGCTTCGGGTTGCTGACTGTTTTTATCTGATAATCGTGGTCCACGTCACATAAATCACTATTCATGTGGAACTATACTAGAACCGTGGCCATACCCAAAATACGTTAACAGGCTTACGCTAGTAGATTATAAAGAAGTACGAAGTTATAGACAAAAATTTCTAGTTCACTGGTTGAAATTTGTTGTTAAATTCATAGCACTTTCATCAAGTATGAAACTTCTCCCGTAGACTGCTCCAGCGCATCGCTTTGAGAGATTTCGGGTCTCATTGATTTTAATATGTTCTCTTCGATGGTTCAGTGATTTGGATATACACAAATGCAACGCAGGATCAGAACTGACCAGATGCCTCAAAAAACGATAACCACTTAAAAGATTGTATACTGCATCAAGGTAACTTTTGCTAAACAGGGTCTTACTTCAAGATTTATCCTTGGGCTATAGTAAAGCAAAAGATAGGACATTCATTTCCTGACCTGACATTATGCATAGCTTATGTATGATTCTGGTACTAAAGTAATCTTTTGTTTGTCACCGAACCTGCTTGGTAAGTTGAGAGGAAACCATCGAGTCTTGCATTCGAGAGGACATGGGTTATGGAGCATATTATATGCTCAAACATTATGAATTTTCTAGATGATAATAATTTGCTTACAACAAATCAACACGAATTTCGGAAGAAAAGATCATGTGAAACACAGCTGGCCTTATTTACCCACAACGTAATGAAAGTTATCGATGCAGGTTCACAATTAGATGCAATTTTTTTTTGGTTTTCCAGAAAGCCTTTGACTCTGTGCCACACAACTGACTTTTAGCGAAACTTCGAGCGTACGGTATATCAGATCAGATTTGTGAATGGATAAAGGATTTTCTAACTGGTCAGTCGCAGTATGTTATCGTTGAAGGAGAAAGTTCTTCTAATCTAGATGTTACATCGGGTGTACCTCAAGGAAGTGTAATAGTACCACTTCTTTTCTTAATTTTTATAAACGATCTCGGAGCCAAAGTGAAAAGCCTTTTTAGATTGTTTGCTGATGATGCGGTAATTTATAGGGAAGTAAGAAATTTGCCCGATTGCTTAGAAATTCAGCATGATCTGGATGTTATTTTGGCTTGTAGTACAGGCATTTTAGACAAATTTTAGGGTTAACCTCGAAAAAATTAATGTAGAGCTGAAATTTGGCACAGACGTTCTTTAGTACCTTAGAAATAAGTACTAAAAAGTACCCACCTCTAGGGTGTACGCGTCATAGTTTTTGTTAGGTCAAAAGGGCTTAAATAGGGATTGAGTGCCAAATCTGAATAAACTCGTTGTAAAATTTAAAATGTCAGACTCTGTAACGTTTTATTGCACCCTAGGTAATTAGGATAGGCTAACCACTGCATAAAAGTGTAATATCGGCACTATTATTATTTAAAAGTAAAAGTATAGTCACATTTTATCATGAAGGCAGTACGAAACATAACTTTTTTTTTCAATTTCTCTGCATTGCGGAAAAACTGTTAAAGTTACCAGGTTGGGATCTATGATAAAAGTTGGAGTACACACTTTCAGCATTAAAATGGTATATCGTTCATCCCTCTGCGACATATGGTTATCGAGATACACGTTGAAACAAGCACACGTGATTCAACGCTGAGCCGAGATCTCCGCGCACCGCTCCCCGGCCATTATGGGTATTAACGTGAAAAAAAATATAATGTAGACCTGAAAATCGGTACAGATATTACTTAATACCTAAGAATCATGTCTTGAAAAGTCCCCGTCTCTGAGGTGTCCTGTTCATAGTTTTATTAGGGTAAAAGTTTTTAATTAGGGCTTAAATGTCATAATCAGTATAAACGTCTTGTAGATCTTAAAATATCAGCTTTTGTATCATTTAATTGCACTATAAGTAATTGGAAAAGCTAATTATTGAAAGACGGCGTAGTTTTAGACGTAATTATTGGACAGAAGTAAAAAAGTCTCACATTTGATAGTGAAACAGGTACGAAATATGACTTGTTTTGTAACAAAGTCAGATTTGCTAAAAACTATCGAAGGCCTATTATCAAAGTTACAGAACGCAGTTTCAGCATTGAAATGGTGTATTCATCATGTTTTTGTGACAAAACGGTTGGTGAGATATCATCGAAACATTCGAAACAACGCGCAGAGCTCAGCATAAGCGCCGTTCCACTTACCCTTCCTCTTCTGTCTGCATCATTCAAATCTCATCGAACAGTGCGCTGAGATTTTGTGCCCTTGGCATTATATCTAAACTGACAGAAAGAAACCTTGAAATGGACGAAACATTTTGCAAAATTATAAATTATACAAATTTTTATTAAAATCTTTCAATGAAATTTAAAGTTCAGCTTCATCATCATACTCATCATCTGAACTATTATAGGTGACTTTACCGCATGCAGATCTTCGACAATGTCCACACATTAGTTAACACTCCAGCCCACAACGCACACATTCAAATCTATTTCGCAGATGTTCTTACAATTGCAGGGCACCAAATTGAGGAGATGATCCGGAGTAGGTGCAAGTCGAATAGTCACTAGCACAAGAGCTCCATTCTGAATTTTCCAGCCCAAATCTTCAGAACCTAAAGAATTTCCTAGCCATTCTTGAATCTGTAAGTATATTCGTAGAGAATGGATGGCCAATATACCATATATTCGTAGAGAATGTCGCTCACATGCTGCATATGTTGGTGGAAGGGACGCAAGCTGGAAGGATGCAGTGACTGGTTGGGTTATTTCCAGAAGTTCATGGATATTTTGACACTGAGATTTAAAATTGTCATAGAGGGCAACGGCAAACGATGGATCTGAACACATGGCAACGGAAAGAGAGGAGCGTCGTCGATGTGCCGGGGGGAAAACATCTGCCAATGTTTTCGGCCACCACAACACGGTTATCACTTCACTCCAAGCTGAGCTTTTGAAAAACTATTATAACATAAATGAGCTAGTCGGAATACTTGTAAACAAATTGAAGACTGCGGGTCATCATGACATTCAGTGTAAAGGAGATGCAGATGCCAGCATTGCATCGTTTGCACTTGATTAATGCAGGGGTCAAGAGGTAGCAGTCATTTCCAACGATACGGATGTCTTCGTTGGTAGCAAGACTTAGTGAAAGCAGTCGTATAAATGTAGTTCAACCTGTCACAAGCAAAACTGCTAGTAAGGTCTTCAACGTGGCAGAACTCTGCAAATCCATCACAAAGATGAAAAACTCTGCACCCTATTGTCATGCATTCACTGGGTGCGATACTGCTAGCGCTCTTTTCGGCAAAGGAAAAAAACTAGACTGGAAGTTATTGAAGGGTTCTGCAGTACAGCGTGACAAAGTGGAAACATTCGAACATCCCAACCCACAGAAAGAAGACATAATATCCGCAAGAAAGACGTTTGCCGTTGCCCTCTATGACAATTTTATATCTCAGTGTCAAAATATCCATGATCTTCTGGAAATAAAATACAGTCGTAAGTTCGCAACCCAACCAGTCACTGCATCCTTCCAGCTTGCGTCCCTTCTACCAACATATGCAGCATGTGAGCGACATTCTCTACGAATATATGGTATATTGGCCATCCATTCTCTACGAATATACTTACAGATTCAAGAATGGCTAGGAAATTCTTTAGGTCCTGAAGATTTGGGCTGGAAAATTCAGAATGGAGCTCTTGTGCTAGTGACTATTCGACTTGCACCTACTCCGGATCATCTCCTCAATTTGGTGCCCTGCAATTGTAAGAACATCTGCGAAATAGATTTGAATGTGTGCGTTGTGGGCTGGAGTGTTAACTAATGTGTGGACATTGTCGAAGATCTGCATGAGGTAAAGTCACCTATAATAGTTCAGATGATGAGTATGATGATGAAGCTGAACTTTAAATTTCATTGAAAGATTTTAATAAAAATTTGTATAATTTATAATTTTGCAAAATGTTTCGTCCATTTCAAGGTTTCTTTCTGTCAGTTTAGATATAATGCCAAGGGCACAAAATCTCAGCGCACTGTTCGATGAGATTTGAATGATGCAGACAGAAGAGGAAGGGTAAGTGGAACGGCGCTTATGCTGAGCTCTGCGCGTTGTTTCGAATGTTTCGATGATATCTCACCAACCGTTTTGTCACAAAAACATGATGAATACACCATTTCAATGCTGAAACTGCGTTCTGTAACTTTGATAATAGGCCTTCGATAGTTTTTAGCAAATCTGACTTTGTTACAAAACAAGTCATATTTCGTACCTGTTTCACTATCAAATGTGAGACTTTTTTACTTCTGTCCAATAATTACGTCTAAAACTACGCCGTCTTTCAATAATTAGCTTTTCCAATTACTTATAGTGCAATTAAATGATACAAAAGCTGATATTTTAAGATCTACAAGACGTTTATACTGATTATGACATTTAAGCCCTAATTAAAAACTTTTACCCTAATAAAACTATGAACAGGACACCTCAGAGACGGGGACTTTTCAAGACATGATTCTTAGGTATTAAGTAATATCTGTACCGATTTTCAGGTCTACATTATATTTTTTTTCACGTTAATACCCATAATGGCCGGGGAGCGGTGCGCGGAGATCTCGGCTCAGCGTTGAATCACGTGTGCTTGTTTCAACGTGTATCTCGATAACCATATGTCGCAGAGGGATGAACGATATACCATTTTAATGCTGAAAGTGTGTACTCCAACTTTTATCATAGATCCCAACCTGGTAACTTTAACAGTTTTTCCGCAATGCAGAGAAATTGAAAAAAAAAGTTATGTTTCGTACTGCCTTCATGATAAAATGTGACTATACTTTTACTTTTAAATAATAATAGTGCCGATATTACACTTTTATGCAGTGGTTAGCCTATCCTAATTACCTAGGGTGCAATAAAACGTTACAGAGTCTGACATTTTAAATTTTACAACGAGTTTATACAGATTTGGCACTCAATCCCTATTTAAGCCCTTTTGACCTAAAAAAAAACTATGACGCGGACACCCTAGAGGTGGGGACTTTTTAGTACTTGTTTCTAAGGTACTAAGGAACGTCTGTGACAAATTTCAGCTCTACATTATTTTTTTTGAGGTTAAAACCTAAAATGCCTGGGCTATTGGTGCACTGAGTGGCAACTTACTCTAAATTGTAAAAAGTGCAAGACAATGAGGATAACTAACCAAAAGAATCCAATTGTTCAGAAATACGAGTTAAATAATACTGTAATGAACAAACAAAGGAGATAGCGTACAAATCTCTTGTGCATCCACATTTGGATTATTGTTGTGCCATTTGGGACCCGTTTCGTAAGGGGTTGATTGAAAGTATAGAAAAAGTACAGAGAAGAGCCGCTCGATTCGTAACCGCTTGCTACAGTCCTTATGAAAGCGTTACAGAACTGATTAGTAGACTAGGCTGGGAGTCTCTGGTAGACAGAGGACGTTTCGTTTAAACTTATTGGTAAACATGAGTACTCCCACTTTCACTTTTGAGTGTAGTGAAATACTTCTTCCACCAACCTATTTGAGTCAGAAGGACAAGAGAGATAAAATTAGAGAAATAAGGTGCCGGACTGATTCTTATATGAATTCTTTTTTTCCCTCGTACCCTTAGGGATTGGAATGCACAGCAAAAAGATTAGCTTTGGTGCTGAGCACCCTCTGCCACCCACAATTTTGTGAATTGCAGAGTTTATATGTAGATGTAGATGAAGGGTACTGGCTAGTAACATGAGGAATGTTTTGTTTTGATACAATGTTTCGAAGCTGAAAAATAAATAAAACAGTTGTTCCACTGTTACCTACCAATTTAATACTTCTCTCTCGTAGTTGAAGTGTTTAGTGCGATTGTGCGTAACAAAGTCTAATTCACTGCAAAAGTCACGGCGGGATAGTACAGGCTAGGTTGTATAAAAAATGGGCCTTAAATATTCATATAAGAATCCTTATTAATTCATTTTTATTGATCACATTCCCTAATAACTGCCCTACACACCTACTTTTGAATTACATGAAATTTCCACTGTAAATTCCTTCTGTATTAAAATTATAAGGAATGATCTGCCTAAAGTTCTGTATACTAACTCTCCACACCAATGGTGTATATTTCCAGTATATTAAGGCCTTTAAAAATCTTCCCACCTGCTCCAAATGCACCAGATGGAGTTTTATTTCTAAATAATAGTACAAAATATTTACAGACATCTTAAAAAGAGTCATGACCCAAAAATGGCAATGGGTTGGTCATGTTGCTCACAAAAGAGAAGAAAGATGGACTACGATAGTGCTGGATTGGATACCGAGAAACCTGAAAAGAGCAAGAGGAAGACCCCTGGATCGTTGGGATAAGGATATACGTTGAGTTACAGGCATGAACTGGAAGAGGGTGGCTCAGGATCGATCGGCCTGGAAAGAACTTCAGCAAAACTATGTAGAATTAAATTCTAATATATAGCTCATCAGGCTTAAAGAGGCTACATCCTGAAAAAAGGATCGATATAGCTGCAATAATATTAATAATAATTTACATTTAATGCCTTCAACATGCAATTTCTCTATCACCTTATAATCATATAACATGCTTATTATTCCATCTTTTAACTTAATAATATGAATGTTTTTGGAATTATCTTCATTCCATGTTTACTAAAACATCAAGATATATTATCCAAATAGCCCCAGTATCTGTTCACAGCCCTGTCTCATTTTAATTCTACTGTAGTGGACATATTTTAATTCTTTTAGATTCTTGTATTTTAGTTCACCAAGTCTGAGCTGATGGCGTACGTGCAATAAAGCGCTGGTTCAACCTAATGGAAACTGCTCAGCAAAATAAGTCAATGTGTGGCTGAAATTGCAAACACAACTTAAGTTCACCTTGGAGTGAACAACTTGTAACTTTTCCCACTCATATCCGATCTGTGATAGTGGCAAGCACTGCATCGGATCAACTATCGATCGATCACTGCTAGTACCTATCAATTCTCATTCAAATATCTATTGTAGAATCACATTAGGTCACATGGAGTTCGCAGATATATTTCGCTTGTAACAGAATCACTAAGAATCGTGTATGGCGACTTCAGTATTTTATTTGACTAGAGTATAAAACCCGTATGATTCTCCGGTCCATGAAGCCCCCAATTAATGTGAATCTCAGTTGATGGGATATATGCAAGATATTACTGATGAAATGGACAAGAGAGGTCATACTGATAGTGTAGCACTAGATCTTTCAAAGGCTTTTGACAGAGTGAGCCATAAAATGGTAGTAACCAAGGTAAATCTATTGGAGTGGATCAGAAAGTGATTAGCTGATAGAAGAATTTTTGAAAGGTATAAAACAGAAAGTTAGGGTAGGAAATGTATTATCAAAAGAAGTGGAAGTAAAAATGGGAGTGCCACAGGGTAGCATATTGGGACCATTGGTATTTATTATTCTAATGAATAATTGTGTTGATTGTTTACTATCAGAAATTAGATTGTTTGCAGATGACATAATGTTATATAAAAGAATCAAATCGGTTGATGATTGTAAACAGTTGCAGGGTGATCTGGACATGATATCTACTTGAGTTGGTAAACATGGAATGAAGATAAATGCAAAGAATAGTCAGCTTATTAGATACACAAATAAAAAAATAAAGGTTTATTATACTTATAAGGTGGGGAAAGAATTGCTTATTGAAGATATGAAATGGAAATATCTTGGCATTTCATTTGATAACAAGCTAAACTGGGCAGATCACATTGAAAAGGTAGTAGGAAAAGGTTTCAAAATTCTGCATTTGTTGCAGAGGGTGATGAGGGGACATACGAGAGAGTAAAGGCATTGGATTACAAAACTTTGGTCAGACCATTGCTTGAATATGGTAGTGTAGTATGGGACCCACATTTTGAGTATCATATACAGGAGTTGGAGAAGGTGCAAAGAAGGGCTGCTAGATTTGTTTCTGGAAACTATTGATGAATGCAATCAGTAACAGATATGATAAAAGACCTGGAATGGGATTCATTGGAAGACAGAAGGAGGGTGAAAAGGGTCATGGGTGTGTACAAGGCATATATTGGTGATGATGCATGGAAAAGATATTGGTGTAAGAATTGAAAGTAATGCATGGAAGGGAAAAGATGACCATGACCACAAGCTGGCACTCGATTTCAGGCACAAGGGTGTAGGAAGATTCTCTTTTTTAGGTAGGGGTGTCAGGGATTGGAGTAAGTTACCAAGAGAAATTATGAATAATTTGCCAAAAACGTTGAAAGAATTTAAATTTAAAATTTGTAAAGGATAAATGTAGGTGGATGCAGAAAAGGGGGAAGATGGGTATTTAGTGAAATTGCCACTGGATCATGAGCTCCATTGCAATTTAATTTTATTAATTAATTTAATTTAATCAGTGTGGCAGAAGAAGAGATGCTTCACAAGTCTCAGAAAACATAAAGAAACCAGTTTAACCAAGTACAGACTATACACCACAGCCATACGACAAAAACATTCTTTACACTGCATAACATTTGACAGAAATCATCCAGCACAATCATTCCTAACAATTAAAAACAGCAATGGCCCCGACATGCTAGCCTGTGGCTCTACTGTTCTCATTTCCACCTCTAGTGACACTTATTCCTGATTTAACCCTTTAATTTAATTGTAACTGAGTGTACTCTTTAATTTAATTGCAATATAGTACATAGTTACAATTTCCCTACTCATCTACTTTTACCCTTTCCTGTACCCACCTACTTTTGCCCTCTACAAGTTGAAGCTCTTTCAAAGTACCCCCTTATCTATTAAAGAGAAATTTCCCACATCCTTGTGCCTGAAATTGAGTGCCAGCATGTGGTCATGGTCATTTTTTCGCTTTCATGCACCTCTCTTAATTCTTCCCAGAGCCGCATTTAAGCATTCACTACCTATCCTGTAGCCTAGGGGCCCGCACCACAAAGGGGAATCCACACCACAAAGAGGGGCCCGCACATAGTCGTAGGGTCCCCGATGGTTGGAGGGGTCCCTGCCTAGACCAGTAATAAAGCTACACCAACATCTTTCCATCACCTTACCACCTTGTACACTAAAATAAATCTGTTTACCCTCTTCTTGTCTTCCAATGAATCCTATCCCAGCTCCTTTATCATATCAGTTGTGACTCAACTCCTTCCTACACTTATTTATCGCCATTCTGTAGCTCATTCATTCAATCATGTATTCAAGATCTAGTGCTAAACTAAAGGGGTGTCTTCCCTTGTTCATTTTGTAAGAAATATTCTGCACACAGTGTGATAATTGAGATTCACTTGAATAACAACCATCAAACATAGGTTGCTGTTATTTAAACTACTTTTTCCTTATTTAAATTTCTGATGTGTTAGTGTTTCAAAATACTTAAGGTATGAAATTAGCTGGATAGTGTAATTAGGGAATGTGCCACCAGAGTGTGTACTCCATTACAATTTAATTTAATGAAATATTATCATTATCAATGAATTTTTAAGATTTTAAATCTTTTTTGTCCTACTTTGTACAGTCTTAATATCTACAGGAACTAATTATTATTTCCATATCTGCTCATTTCTAATTATAGAGAGAAGCAATTCCTCCCCCCTCCCCCAATCTCTTCATTACAGATCCTATCCATCTGATGAAACAAGTTGATCAATATTTCCCCCTTTTCAGTATCCTCATAACATTTTTTCCATCCTTATCTGTCTGAAAACTTCTTTCCTCATCAATTCAATAAGCCACAGCAATAATCAAAAAGAAGGAAAAAATATTTATTCCAAAATAAAAATAAAGAAAATCACAGAACCATCCCCTGTCTTAACCTCCATTAAGACCCCATAGAGATAAAATACAGAATATAGAAATAAGTTATTTTAAAGATGATATCAACCATATGAATTGTGTTAATTATGTTAAGTTTCTTGGTTTCTGTATAGATTCCTG
Organism: Vandiemenella viatica; assembly: GCA_031002005.1. Lineage (NCBI taxonomy): Eukaryota > Metazoa > Arthropoda > Insecta > Orthoptera > Morabidae > Vandiemenella > Vandiemenella viatica. Next base: position 26,372,680 of record CM061920.1, on the reverse strand, counting down.
TTTAAGTTGGAATAAGCATATACAAGCAACAGCTTCTAAATTGTGCCAAGGGATCTATATGCTAAGAAGACTGAGGTCTAGGGCGAGCAAAGATGTATTGAGAATGGTCTATTATGCTCAAATTCATATTCATTTATCATATGGGGCAATACTGTGGGCACATCAGTCCTCTGCTCTAAGGTTATTCAGACTTCAGAAAAAAGCAGTGAGAATTATTGGTAACCTTCCTTCTCACAGTCACTGTAAAAATATTTTTGTTCATTTTGGTATAATGACTCTACCAGCTATATTTACCTTTCAGTGCTTAATGTATATTAAGGAGAACTATGACAAATATGAACTGTTAGGTGTGAATCATACTTACAGTACTAGAAATAGAAATAATATAGGTTTCTTCAGGTGTGGGTATAGTTCCACTCAAAAAACTTTCTACTATGTATCCATCAAGCTTTTTAATGCCATACCAATGAAAATAAGATTACTTCCAAATAAAATGTTTAGGAATGTAATAAAAAAATTACTTGTTAATAATTGTTTATATAAAATTGAAGATTTTTATGAGGTAGCAGCTAACATGAGATAAATTTGGAATATTTATAATGCATTGATGTATCAATTTTTACTGTCTTTGTAATGCTACAGATGTTCTCTGTAGTTTATACAATAAATATACAATATACATCTGTAAACTCGTTACTTATGTTATCATAAATATACTTTTTATTTATTTTTTAACAGGTCCAAAATATATTTTTTTTATGTTTTATTAGAAAAGAAAGAATTAATATTCTTTCCTATAATAACTGGTCATCAGAGAGATTATACTTTTCCATAGTTATCATGTTTCTACTTCTGTGTCCCCTCAATTCTTGCCTGGATCATCTGACATTTGACCCCCTTGTGATATATCTCACCTCTAACAAGACTAAGATTTTTTTAATTAAGTATCATAAAATGTGTTAATATTTTTGTATTTGACCTAGGCATCCTGCCTTCATTGTGTTAACTGAGGGCTTTATTTTTCCTACACTTCCTTACTTTTTAAGTATAACAGCAGTTTCATTGTTACCATTGTCAAATTAGACTTTACATACCATTATAGGCAGGTTAGAAGACTAAAGAGATTGGTAAGTGTATAACACAGTACAGTCAGAAAATAGCAAGGCAATAGGGAATACTTGAAACTATTAAACAAGACTTAATAGAAGCAAAGATAGATGCCAAAGATGTATTTATAAAGAATATTATTGTATAAGGGAGACCCTTTGATGATGCATGTGGAAATTTCTATGGATGTGGTTATAAACATATGGGAAAGAAAAGTTATCAAGAAAATTATGGATGATAATATATATAATCTCATTTTATTGCGATGAAGTGCCTGCTCCAATGGCAATTTCCCTCCACTCCTACTTTTCCTTTTTCCCACCTTACTTTACTCTCTACTAATTTCAGCTTAAAATTCTTTTAGCATTTATGGTAAATTATTCTTCATTTGTCTTTATAATTTATTACAATTACTGGCCCATTACCTACAAAAGAAAATCTTCCCACACACTTATGCTTGAAATCCAGTGCCAGTTTGTGATTCTTCAACTATTATCTTTCAATGACTGTCTTCTAATGAACCCCATTCCAGCTACATTATCATATCAATTACTGATTGTAATCTGCAATAATTTGCAGTGGGGAAAAAATTGCTGTCCTTCTTTCAACCCCCTCACAATTCCTGTAAGTGATACCCAAAATATGGGTCCAAACCACATTATCATATGCAAGCAATGGTGTGACCAAAGTTTTTAACCATTTTCTATAACCCGTCCAACGTGTCCTGCCTAGGTGACGATTTTTTTTTTTTTTTTGCTGTTATCAGTCTTTCGACTGGTTTGATGCAATCCTCCAACCCTGCCTATCTTGTGCTAACCTCTTCATGTCTACATATTCCTTACAACCCACGTCCTCATATATTCTAATCTCTGTCTTCCTCATACTTCTTTCCTCACCCCTCTTACAAAACTCGTTCATTTCGTACTTTGTCTATTCACTTAATTTTCAGCATTCTTCTGTAGCACCACATTTCATTTGCTTCAATTTTCTTTCTTTCTGGTATTCCTAATGTCCATGTTTTGTTACCATAAAGTGCTGTGCTCCACACACAGAGTTTAAAAAGTTCTTTCTAATTCCTAGATCAATGTTTAAAACTATCTTATGAAGGCCCTTTTTGCTAGTGCTATTCTGCTTTTAACATCATTCTTGCATCTCCTATTGCATCCGATCCTATTTTATATTTATTCTACTGTGATTGGCACCATTTATGCAACATTTCATCACTTTTGTCTTGCTTTGATTTATATTCAGTCCAAAAACTTCCTTCAATATTTTTTTCATGCCATTCAGTAACTTCTCAATATCCTCAGCCCATTCTGCTAAGACAATGTCATCAGCAAATAGTACCATTCTGATTTTTTCTCCCTGAACACTTATGCCACATGGAAGTTTTTCTTTTACTTCCTTTATTGCTTCTTCTACATACAAGTTGAATATTAAGTGGGATAGACTACAACCTTGTCGCACGCCCTTTTTAACTGATGCATGTCTCTCATGATTCTCTACTTTTATTATAGCCACTTGATTCTTATATAATTTATAAAGTATTCTTCTATCTTGATACTTTAGACCTGACTTCTTTAAAATTTTGAACACCTTGTCACCTAACATTATCAAAAGCTTTTTCTAAATCAACAAATGCCCTAAAAGCATCTTTGTTTTTATGATTGTCACAGGCTTTTCTGAAGTTGCATATGTCTGCATTAATTTATCTATGACTGGTGTCAAATTGATTGGCCTGTAATTTTTTACCCTATCATGAAGGAGGGTAGACAAATATCATCAGGATGAATTTTAAATTTCTTAGTCTGCTCTTTTTTAATTGTGTGGATAAGCACATTCTCCGATTTATAGCCTCCCATTCCTGAATCATGCTGCTTAACAGAGGACTGGAAAAAGTCACATGGGAATTATAATGAGTAGATTTAAAAATTAGAGTTTGATTATTTTGGTCTAAGTGATAAATAAGTTGTTGGAAACATTGATTTGCAACTACATCAGAAATGTCTATAGGAAAAGAAAGTTGGTTTTATATTAAGGACATTGATTTAGGGGAGAATCTCAGTGAATAGCCTACATTCAAGATGAAATCATGGGCTTACACAACTGGAGTGAATGGTTTCTTAGTTGATTAGGTGACACTGCATCACTCAGAGAGTTAAGAGACCACTACTTGCAAGAAATTTAAGATAAAATGGATGAGGGGGGAGGGGACAATTTTATTGTGTAGCTTTAGATCTCTCCAAATCATTCGACAGAGTCGGTTATAAAACCGAAGTAAGTGAGGAAATAAACCATTGGTGTGAATGAAAAAGTGATGTGCCATCTGGAAGAATTCCTAGAAGATAAGAAGAAAAAAAGTTAAGGTGATAGGAAATGAAGTATCAACAGAGGTAGAAATGAAAACAGGAATACTACAAGGTAATGTATTAGGTTCTTTGTTATTCAATATATGATTGTGATGATATTTTAAAACCTAGATGTTAGGTTGTTTACAGACAGCATTAAAACGGGAGGGAATCGTAAACAGCTCGAATGGCTACAGTGGGAACTCAACAGGATATCAAGCGGGGTGGGTTAGCATGGAAGGAAGATAAATGCCAAAAAGTTATTATGTAGCAGGAAGATATTGTTTGTGTGTGACTAAGGTGGAGGAGAAACTGCTTCTTAAAACCATAAAGTGTAAATATCTTAGCATAAAATTTGAAATTCTTTTATGTCATGATATTATTTTCATTTATTTTTTGGTTCCTTAACATCATATATAGTAGAATGTAAAATGATATGATATCGGATGAGTCTAAATTGTCATTAATTAATGCCAGTAAACATAATGGGATTAGGTGCAGCTGACTCCCTATCATTTGTATGTGTTTAAAGGAAACTCATTCTATTCAGTTTACTATTAATTATTAGTCATATTATATCCATGCTTAATTTTTCCTGTTTGTGTAATACAATCTGCATAAAAGTTTAATTTTTGAAGCATTACTTCACATAAATCAAATAACAAGAACCTATGATGTTTCTTCTGCCATATAATAGGCCAAGACGACTCCTAGTAAGAACTTCCCTTTCTTCCTACAGTTTTGAAAATACTGATGTTTCTAATGCTGATAAAGTGACCATGCAAACTGCACAGAAAGTATAATACGGAACAATGCCGGACATCTCTGATGCCAAATGCGCTGATGCAGTATGCACTTTTGATTAACATCGACTTCAATTGCGTGAACCATCGACAGCTGTTACCTCGATCGTTACGTGTATCGATAAATCGAAAAAGTTTTTTGTCGAAAGATTATTATTATTTTGAATGTGAACGCGCCATATTTTGGATGTCATAAGTGGCAGTGTCATGTAATTTGCGTTTGACGAAATTCTGTTTTAAAACAATGCTGATAAAGAAATTATTTATAAGCGCCTATTGTTATCTAAAATGTTAAATACCTCCATTGTCAAAAATATAACCACAACTAAATTGGAGTTGGTACTCTTCTTCGAAATATTACAGAAATAAATTAACGCTTTAGACTGGGTATTAATTTTGGTTCTAAAACAGGCTAAGGAAGAGTAAATTAAGTGAATATTAAGTGGTATTTGTTAGTTGGAAGTATTAATGGAACTTTCAATAGTTTCCAAACTGATACCTTCGGCCAAATTATGTTTGACAGACTTGGAATTCAGAGCTACAGGTTTAATTAATTAAAACTGAATCTGCTTGCAGGACAGTTAACTAAGGATATATCAATGCGAATAAGATAATAAACAAATCCTGACGGATGGGTCATGTTGGAATAAAAGTACCAGCAAATGGAATGACAGCACCTTTGTAGTATGTCAGCTGTTTGTTAAATGAACAGCATGATATGTTTAGTAATAATGCTGTGATTAAGCGTTTATTAACAAACCAAAATTAGCTCAACAGGTAGCACGAGAAATCCGTTAGTTGTTGCTGAGAAGATACTGTACAGTCCATGAATGGCGACGTTGCGTAGTACAATCCCTCGTAGTGTTGACAACATACGTTTCATGTATTTCTCTGAGTCGCAGGTTATCTGTTCCCCATTTATTGTGATGCTGCTATTAATGTTTTAAACCTTACCAGTCCATAAAATGTCAAAAAGTTGACGAATCTGACGTCACTCGTAAAACAAACGAAATATTTTGATAATAGTGAGCATGGGTGAGTGGTATTTACGTTGTAAAATTGCAGCGTGCGTTCGTAACTGTTCAGACTCATTCATGTGTTAGATGTGTATGTTTTAGTGCTTTTATGTAGAAAACAGAAATGTAAGGTTTTAATGCCATTATTATCCAGACACTGACCAAGCAAGTGAATGACCATAAATCTACCACGGACGGATGGCCGCCATCTTCCAGATGAGTTTTTCTTACTTCTGACGAAAACCAACTACCTTATTTCAATTAATATGTGTAAGAAGTGGTGAAAATAACTTTAAAATTGATTCGGGGAGGATCCACACTCTCTAAGGAATCGACTAGTTACAATTTAAAGGTACGTACATTAGTTTCTGTCTCTTAATTAAACGAAACAATTTGGCAGGTACTTGTCTCACTTTGCCGAAATGACAATCAGTACTGCGTTTATTTGAAATTTATTTCTTAGTACACACTCGATTTGGTTAAAAAAATGTAGTGTGACATTTCTTCAAACGTAAATAATTATCCTATTTCACTTTTTGTAGTGATAAAGCTGCGTAACTAAGTTTGTTGCAATGTAATTTTATTTTCAATGCGCTTGTGCGTTCGAATGTGAGTCGATATAATAAATATTTTCTGTAATCGTAGTCAGGTGACGACACTCTTTAACTTTTAATCAGCATGTTACTTGCTATAGAATTATATTGAAAGAATCCAAGTATTATAATGCAGTGAGAAATATACGGTGATACCATTTAACCTCTCCGCTTTTCGCTTTTTTTTGCTCTTAACATGTATTACAGGTTAACAAAATTGCATTTAAGTTCTATTAATCATTAGTTTATCAGCGTATAGTCGCTACCTTATTTCTTTATGTTTGTTCACATTTTTTCTTAATGAATATTTTCAAAGTAGGTTAAGGGAATTTATTCTTTCAAGTTATGTCTTCCTTGTAACCAAGTAAAAGGATAATTAAACGATTTTAATTCTTCTCTCCGTTAAGTTGCATGTTGTTTAGTAAACGTTGTTGTATATTTGTACGAGGATAATATTTTTAATGACATTTGTAACTGGAATAAAACTGCATCTATTATTTTTCAGTGGTGATTTTTAGGTAATCTGTGGAAAATCTAAGAATAATGCAATTCAAAAATTAAATGTAATACTGGGGCATTTTTCAGAATATCAATCTATTTTTTCATATTGTAAACAAACATAATGTAAAAAAAAAAGTAACGGCAGGTGATTGTGTTTCATTACTTGTTTGCCCAATCAGTTATTTATTTATTAGTTGAAGCTTATTATTCAGATGTTGTACTACAAAATTCTGTAGGTTGGAGATGAAGTTATTAGATCATGGCCTAGCAGTACTAGTAATCATTAGACCCAACTTTTAATCCTACCACTGGAAAATTGTGTAAACCAGAATGAGATGTTTTTAAATTAGAAAGTAAAACTTTCTTTGGTGGAAGTTTAGGAAGTTGTCCTTTTAATTAATTTGTTGCGACAAGTATCACAGAGCCTACATTTTTGTTTGGGTGCATTTCATGCTACATGTGTTCTAAATTAAATTGTTATGAGATATTTGTAACTGCTTTTATAACAATATTACTGATAAGAAAACTATAAAATTAATATTCGATTTTGATATTCTACAATGAAATTTTCTGAAAGTGTAAAATTCCTGTGTTTCAAATTAATTGAAAGGGGAGCAAGAGGTTCACCTATGATGTAGAATGTAGAGCCTTCTGCAAAAAAAAAAAAAAAAAACTGTAGATTGTGCTGTCTGTAATCATTCAAATGTATTTCATTTTTGTAAAGCTCATAATTGTCAGAAAGTGACTGATCTGTGTATTTAAGTGATGTTTCTTAATATATGATAAAGCGTACATCTTATTATACCTGAGTTATACATTGTAGTACTATGTTACTTTTTGATAATTTCAGTGGTGGTGTAGTAATACAAAGAGTGCTGTAAACCTTTTCTTATGCATTCTTACATATAGTTTTTTTTAATTAAAATTGTTCACAATTTGGACGGCTTACAGGGATTGGGATAAGTTACCAAGGGAAATGATGACTAATTTACCAAAAACGATGAAAGAATTAAAGTTAAAATTTGTAGAGGGCAAATGTGCACTCATTTGCAATTTAATTAATTGTTATTATTATTTTATTTTGGAATATATTGAAAAATATGTTTGTTAAAGTCAGATACAGAATTTTAATCGTTTTTTTTCTTCTTCTTTTTCAGTGGGCGTAGCATGCAGTATTTGGGATGACTGATAATCGTTGGAATTCTGGTAGTGGTGAGTATGGTATGACCATTTTCATATTTGAGAGGCGATGTTTTCATTACAGAGAATGGATTTCAGTTTACCATAGATTTTGCCATATTTTGAATGGAAGAGAATATAAAATGACTTAGTATCAGAACTATATGGATTTTAGAGGACCTAACATCTTGAAGTATCTTTTTGATACTTAGAACTGATTCAGTGAGTTGTTTTAAGTTTCAACAATTGTGCAGCTAGATTTTTAAGAACTTTGTTAATAAATTAGGGTGAAATGGCACTATAATTTCTACTAAAATGAAATTTTTAATCCCACACGCTAAATATGAAAAGGAACAAAGAACATATCAGTATTCTCTTTGAATTTAAACTTAGAAAGACAGCTTTTGCTTCTTAATGCATATTCTTGTAAAACTTTGAGCTACCATGTTGTCAACACTAAGGTTGGAATCAGTGCCGGACCTGGGGGGGAGGGGGGGGGGGAATCGGGGTAACTTGCCCTGGTTGCCAATTACAGGAGGGAGGCAAATTTATGTTTGAAGGGGCGGTATTCTCAAGTTTCTGCCCCGGCTTATAAAATTCCTAGCCATGTGAAATTATGAATGTTGTGTTAAACCCAGTTTTGGCACAATCCTGTGTTTGAGTAACTTCAGAACTTCAAACATTGGAACTCCACTACTTTTGTTTCCCTAAATCACTCCAGGTGAATGCCAGGAAGCTTCCTTCTAAAATGTTCAAATTCCTTTCCATTCCTTGTCCCCAGTCCCATCCCACCTCTAATGATGTTGATGAGTAGGGCTGCATTTAAGCATAGGCTACCTAGGATGTAGTCTAGAGGCCCACACCACAAAGAGGGGGGGGGGCACACCACAGCTGGAGGGGCCACCTTCCCCCTCCTGCCTAGGACAGCAGTAAAGCTAAAATAAGTTGCCATAAAAAATTATTAAACCACTGCCGACAGGGTTCCGCGCCACATGTTTAGCCGGGGAGGGGGGGGGCAAAAAGCCTAAATGTGGCCCTGTGGACGAGGCATAAATCCAGTACTTTTACTATCCATCCAATTCCGTATCACAGTAACCAAATCAGAAATCTCAACTATCATATAAATTTTGTTTGTTGAAACTTGGTTTCAGCTACAAAGTCTGCATGGGATGGCAATATGCAACAAGGGTAGTTTGTCATGTCAGACCCCAAACTTTGTAAAATGTCCTTTCACGTGACTATACATTTTTATGGTAGCCTCCTGGTGTCTGTTATAACAATGTCCCATAATTAGAGGTGGTGGAGCTAGTGTTGTAAAAAAACGGTTTTTTTTTCTGGCTTGAAAAAAAAACATGAAAAAACATGTTTTTTTTTCTGGAACACGTTTTTTTTCATAACTGCTAAATCTCAAATTTGTGAGGCAGTTATCGTTTAAAATGACTGTTTTATAGTTTATTCTAAGTACTTATCTTAGTTTAAAATCTACTATATTTTTCTGGTTCAGTGGAAAAAAAAATTACGAAAATATTGGCAAAATTGACTGAAATTTTCTTTATGAACGGGGATTTCCCGAAGAGACTAGGTTGCGCGAGAAGGAATCCCCATTCCCCATTGTTTGGATTGATACTTGCTATTTGAAATAGTGCTGCCAGCCCTACAAAATTACCTACAGATATCTTTTTAAAAAATTAGGAATTTAAAATTTATCCACGGTTTTTTGCCTTATTGGGCTTTCCTTATATTCATATACTTGTTAACTCTCAGAGTATAGTGGTACTGACTCATTAAATTGTCAGTAAGGGAGCGTGCATAAACCACATAGCTCCATTTTGGCCTCCTGTGAACCCCCACGTAGTCCTACGTGGCTTTTTTTTGCCTACACCCCCCCCCCCCCCCCCCCGCTCACGAAGCACGTAGCTTTCTTCCGTTTTGATTCCAGAAGACATTTTGTACTGTTTTCTCTTGTAAATTACATATGGATATAATTAACTGAGGGAAATAAATACTCACATGCTGTTGTGAGTTCAGTTCCTCATTTTAACTGTGAAAAACGTTACGAAAGGAAAGTTACGTGCCCCCCCCTTCTCCCCACGTAGCCCAGCGTAGCCTTCCAGCTAACCCCTCCTCCCTCTGGACCGAGCCACGTAGTTTGTGAACGGTCCCTAATTATGAATCGTTTCCTTGCAACCGTTGGTGTAAACAAACGATTGAAAAGAAGTAAAGCTCCTATTTTGTATGATAATAGAATAGATTTTAATTCATACTTAAAAGACCGTAATACAGAACTATCGGCACAGTCTTTATGCACAGTGTGTACTTTGCTCACAATTTAAAATTGCAATCTCAAAATCTTTTGCGTACAATACAAGAACAACCAGTAAAAGAAAATTTAACTATTTCTGAAGTTATGGATCTAGAGGAGACAGAAGAAGAGACAGAAAATTGCGACACCGACCGAACTAGTGTTGGTAGTGCTGATACTAGTGAATGTGGTACTGACATAGAGGACGAATAAAATTATGTTACCTATATAGATACACTTATGAATCATTATGTGAGACATTATATGATTCAATAAGACTTAAAACACACTTGTAAAATGGAAGTACCTTAAATAAAACTATAATTTATCAAATATATTTTTTTCTGAAAAAAAAAAAAACAAAATTTAGAAAAAAAACACGGGTGCTAGGTTTTTTTCATGTTTTTTTTTTCACAAAGCTGAAAAAAAACATTTTGTTTTTTTCAGTTTGCAACACTAGGTGGAGCACACGGAAATAATTCAAAGTTGCCTAGGAACCTATAACTAGAAACACGATGAAAAAGTGGTAGTAGAAGTACAAAAAAATGAAAGGGACACAAGGAAGGGATTAAGGAAATGTTAGAAGTTCCCACCATTATTTTCAGTGCATGTATTACACCATTGATTGGTGGTCACTGTTGAAATCATCTGAATTTTTTTGGATATCAGCATCAGTGCAGACAGTTCTTTCAAGTGGACCCATTTCTAAATTGATAAGTGTTTCGTATACAGTAGAATTAAGTGCCCCAAAGGAAAAAAAATCTAGCATTCTTAAAACTGAAGTGCGTGGGGGCAAAGCAACCAGTCCAGCTCGCTCACACACTTCTCATAAATGGGGCTACGATACAATGAACGGTTACATTTCCTGTCATATATCCTTATATAATTCTGAATCCTTTTGATACTTTCCAACTCTTTCAAAGTTCGCACCTCTATACATGTGGCTCCCCGTATATAAATGTCATTATCTGCTAATAGTACTAAAAAATTTAATAATTTTTTCCTTAAGAAGTACAGACCATTTTTTGGTTTAATAAGATTAAGGGTATTGATAAAGATCAATATGCAACACAGTGGAGAACATTGTGCCACAGAAATTAAACACACCCATCTGGCTTCTTCAGCAGTGACTAGGGACAGAAGGGCTAGTCATGAAGTCAAGAGTACAGAGTTTTTCCTTGGATAACTTAGGCAGTCGGCAATGCATTTATTCACAGGTTGGGGAAAAATGTATTTAAACACACACACACCTGTATTGGGGAGGTGGGGAAAAAATAATGATAAGCAAAAGTGTATAAGTGATTTTTCTTTGGCTGCAAATGAAAATATTGAGTACTATTACTGATGACCTCTGAGATAACATAGGGCATGTGTAGGAACATGTGAAATGGAAGGGAGAAAGAGTGAGATCAAGAGAGAGGATGAGTGAGGATTGACAGACATAGAGGAAGAGGAGAAATTAAAATGGACAGATATAAATGAAGTTAGAGACAGAGAGAGCAGGAAGAGGTATCCTTTGTTATTAGATACATATTTGAATGCAGTTTTTCCTTCTCCTGAGCACGCGCAAGTGCCTATGGTCTACACATCTTGGATGGAATTGACCATTTGAGGTGGCGGGTGGAGCAACAATAACATCATGTGAAATATTAACTGTGTGATAGAAATTAATAGGAATAAGAAGGGGACATGTAAAAGAGGAGAATTTTTTTTTACATATTATTAAAAATGAAATGATATGATATAACCATGAGTTACTTGTGGTAGATTTCTGGAGCATGAAAAAATCAGGGTGTTGGCTGCTTACTGCAATGGAAGAATGACAGATGAAGATCAGGCTATTGGGGAGAAATTAAGTTCATGCTCAGATTTCAGAGGTGAGAATAGAATGGTCATTATTGTTGGGGTTTTAAATTTACCAGGTGTAAATTGGGTAGGAAATAAGATTAAAAACTTCAGGGAACGGAGATTGGAAAATACCCTAATAAGGGAAGGAGGATTTACACTCCACCGCAATTTAACTAAATAGTATTATTATTATTATGTCATCATCAATCAGTCAGTTCAGTCTTTACTGACATAGCCTCTTAAAGTCAGCATTTCAATTAGAACTTGAGCAGTTTTCTCCAGGTTGAACTAGTCTCGGCGACTCTGCCAGTTAAGTCTGGCAACCCTGTGTATGTCCTTCTCCCATCAGTCTGGTGGTCTTCCTCTCGGTCTGATCTCTTAGGCTCCACTCATTTTTGTCCATGTTTTGCTCTTTTATCTGCACAGTATGGCCAGCCCAATTCAAGGATGCTGTCTTCTTTAAGATGTCAGATGTATTAAAAATGATGACAGCAAAAATAATTATAATAATATAATTTGAAATAAGATTGATATATGAGATTGAGGTTCAGGCGATGTCTGGTCTCCAGAATTTATTGTTAAGCTAATTCCCACCTGTGGAGTTTGCGTTGGGAAGTGGTATCAGGAAGTACTCTCATGGCTCTTCCTTCAAAATTGTCATTGAAGTCAGACATTTTTTGAGAGCTGGCATGGAGAGCTACATGGGAGAGAGTGGGCATATTTTTGGAGTTAACTGTTTGTTGGTAACTATCCATTCTAATGGATAATGCGTAGGCTGATGTAAGAACTTTGGCAATGTAGGCTGTTGAGTTGATATGTAAGATGGGATATGGTACAGGTGGCATGGTCAGTGATGTAGTAGGTTTTGCCAGTGGTAGGGTTACAATAGGTTGTGGTGGGTGAATGCAATTTTCACATTTTGCAACAAGCAAGACCTATAGTGTGTTTAGGAGCATAAGTAGGCTGATATTCAGGGGCGTAGCTACTATGGTGCTACGTGGTGCAGTGCACCGGGGCCCCCTACACTGAGGGACCCTCCACGCGCACCTCTGGGTTCCCACGCGGCTTCACGGCAAACTGGCGACTTTTTTTTTTTAGCTCTACCGTCGTGTAAGGGGGTCCCTGATGAGATGATGAGACACAGAAAGCCCCTCACTAAGGGCCCTCACTGCTCGTGGGGCCCCCAACCACTGCTCAGGAGTCCCGCAAACACAACTCGGGGGCCCCCAGCCTCACCTCAGGGAGCCCCTACCAGCAACACAAAGCAAAAAAAAAGGTCGCCCATCTGGCCTGAGGGCCCAAAATAAATTTTTTGCACCGGGGCCCTTCAGGGCCTAGCTATGCCACTGCTGATATTTGTGTTCAAGTATATTTTTTTTATGTTTATTGGCCTACTGAAGGTGAATCGGGGGGTGGTGGGAAGGATGGGGAGAATTTAGTGAATTTCTTTAAAACATCTGAGATATTCATAGCCTCAACGAAGAATCTGATTTAGCTATTCCAGGCCTGGAGAGAACTAGCTGAGAAAAACAGGGTTGCAGTTGGCTTTGGGTTATGTATATTGGTGTGATGGACAGTTTTTGACTTGGGATATCTGTTTTTGGACAATTTCTGGTGTATAATTACATTTTATAAGTGCTCAGGTCAGTTTGCTGGAGTAAGAGATAAATGATTCTTAGACAGAACAGATGTGACTGCCTTAAATTGCTGGGCTGTAGGGGAGGGAACATTTTGTGAGATATGGATGGCAGCTATCAAAGTGGAGATTTTGTTTTAGGTTTGTGGGATTGATGTGGACAGAGGAGTGTAAGTGGCCGTTATGTACAGAGATGTCTACACCCATTAGAGAGTAGAACTAGGATTGGATGTTGTTCAAGAAATCAAGGAGGTGGTTTTGATGGTGGGTCCAGATCATAATGACATCATTTACGAGGGGGGACCCAAAAAAAAAAAAAAGGGAAAAATGTCATAATATCTTTATTTGTTAATATTTTTACACCAAATTTTGATCACCTTCAAAGTATTCTCCACTGATGACAACGCACTACTTGAAATGATCCTTAGATTGTTCAAAACTTTTTAAATTCACTTATCAGGATGTTCTTTATGCCTTCCGGCGATTTTTGTTTTACCTACTCCACAGTGGCAAAACACTTTCCTTTCATAACCCTTTTGATTCTGGGGAACAAAAAGAAATGACAGAGGGCTAGATCCAGTGTGTAGGTGGGGTGGACAATCGTGGTCATGCCGTTTTTGGTCAAAAACTGCTTAACGGAGAGGGTGGTGTGGGCCGGTGCGTTGTCATGATGGGAGAACCAATTGCCTGTGTGCCTAAGATCTGACCTTTTCTTCCAGATACTCCCCCTCAATCTTTTAAAAGTTTCCAAGTAGAACTCCTGGTTGACAGTTTGACCCCGGGGAATGAACTCCGCGTGCATAACACCTCTGCAATCGAAGAAACAAATGATCATTGTCTTGATGTTTGGCTTCAATTGGCGAGTTTTTTTGGGATGAGGAGAGCACGTCTTCCACTGGCTTGATTGCTGCTTTGTTTCGAGGCCTTATCCGTAGCACTACGATTCATAATCAGTAATCACTTTGGGAAAAATTCTTTGAGCTGATTTTGAAGCTCAAAACATGCATGAAGTTGACGCTCCCCTTTGCTCGTCTGTGAGAAGGCGAGAGACAAATTTAGCTGCAACCTTTCTCATGTGCAAATCTTCAGACAAAATCCTCTGAATTGAACTCCATGATATTCCAGACATCTCGCAGAGTTGATCAGTGGTTCGTTGATGGTCTGCAGGAACGAGGGCATTGATTTTGTCGACGTTTTCCTCTCTTCTTGTCGTTTAAGGGTGTCCTGAACGGGGTTGGTCATCAATTAACATTTCTCCATTTTTAAAACATGAAAACCACTCATAGACTCTGGTTTTACTTAGGGCAGCATCCCCATAAGCAGTCTTCAGCATTACAATAGTTTCCGCGTTCAATTTCCTCAACAGGAAACAAAATTTCACAGCCACACGCTGCTCTCGGCAATCTGCCATCACGTTTCACCAAAATGGAAAAAGTTGTTTTACTAAAAAAACTATCACTGGCGAACTGATGCACTCACAGCAACACAACTTCGCACACTGACTCAAGTAGCATGACAGTAACAGACACCAGGTCGAATAATGGGTTCTCCCACTCTCCCTCCCCGCCGCAACCCAATTCCCGTTACTTTTGGGTCCCCCCCCTAGTATATATCTGAACCACACAGTAGGTTGCAGGGCAAGCTTATGAAGAAAACTTTGTTTTTTTGGTTTCCATGTTTCAATTTATTTGATTATCATTGGTCCCAGTTTGTATTTCTTTATTTCATTTAAGGTGGGAAACAAAAAATGGCACTAATGATCTAATAAATCGAAATGTATATGTAAAAATAAAGTTTTTATTTTAACTACATTAGATGCATAAAAAACCAATAGAAACACTTTATTAATAAAACAGCTAAGGGAATAGCCCTCAATATCAACATGTTTTGAAGAAAACATTCTTTTAATCTGCCAAGGAAATGGTTGGCATAGGAAGGTGTCATGAACATGCCCATAGCAGTGCATTATATCTGATGTTAAACCTGGGATTAAAAGGTAAAGATATTTTTGATGAGGAGGAAGTGAGAAAGAAAGTGCTAGGGAGAGTGTGTGGAGGGCACTTGTCAGTACAGTGTTCCAGAGCATGGAAGCCTGACAGTGGAAAATTGAGATGTAGAGCAAGGTTTCATCTATGGCGACAGGAAGCAACCTGCTGTTAAGGGTGTGGGAACTATTGTCAGACGCTCCAAGCTGTGTAGGTTGTCTATGAAATATGAAGGAATGACTTGTACAAAAGGTTGTAGGTGTTGGTCAATGAATGTAGAAGTGTGCTCCATGGAAGACCTTTAGGCCATGACTATGGAATTACTGAGATTGCTTGCCTTATGTTGCGGAAGATACGGGGTGTGGGTTAGAAGAGAGATGGAGTTACGCGAGAGACCTTGGAGGTTGAGAAAGAAGTAGATTTCTTTGCAGGTCGATATTGGGGGGGGGGGGGGGGCAGTGGTTTGAGATAGGTATGTAGAAGTGTTGTAGAACTGCCTAAATTCTTTGTCCACATAATCTTTCTGATCCATGACCACATTGTTCAAGCCTTTATCTGTTGGGAGAATTATGATGTTTTGATTTTTTGAAAGTTCTCTCATCTTTCTGTTATATACACCTATCTAACAAAAGACAAAAAATACTGAATGATAGCTTGGATTTATGCATGGCTTAGTAATAGGGGTCAGGTAGAATTATTTCTCATCATCTTCAAATTACATGAAAAACTAAACTGCTCTATTGCATAATTTAAAACTATGCAAAAATTCTTTCTATATGACTTTGACCTGCTTGTTGTTGGATTTATAAACAGCAGAAAGGAAGTGAAAATTATAATTTTGTCTCAGTTGACAGATATTTTTGGTATTATATATTCAAATCTTTGGAACATGCATCCAACTTAGTTGCCTGCATGGATCACATTACTGATTGTCACTATTATACTTTTAGCTTTGGAATCAGTTTGCAATTTGCATCACACAAATAAATTTCATGGAGGGAAGTACGTGATTCATTATTCTGCAGTTGGGAATTTTTCTTTTACCCCTTATGTAGTTGTTTCACTTTAAATTAAAAATACCATGTGATGGGTCTCAATGTGTACACATTGCTATATGTCTAACCCCTTAATATAACTAATTTTTAGTGAAACATTGTAAAGAATGTTTGCGTTTTTTTGTTCTTTCTGGCGCTCTTGCTTTCATCTCTGACAGGTGGCGTGTTTTCCAAATCTTCTTTATATTCAGAAATTAAGATTTTTTGTACTTAAAGATATTTATAATACAAACAATTGGAATTGATTTACTAGTGATGTTTATGAAGTAGCATCCATAACTCCAAAATAAGAAGGTTAATCATGATGCAGAAATTTATGAATGAATTTAAATTGCTTTTGACCAAGAGTTTCTCTCTACAGTGTTTAAATCCCAGTAAGTGTTATATTAGTCAGGTCTACTGAAGATCACAATTCCGTCACAATTTTCAGTAATGTCGTCATAATATAGTTGTAGTCAATCGCGAAACATATTATTTTGAAGCAGCAATCCCGTAGTAATACAGCCAGGACCATTATTTTCAAGCAGAAATTAGGTTGTAATACAGCCTGGACCAGCATGAAACCATTAAATGTACTTCAGAAAATATTTCTAGCGGAGTCTTGTGTTTGACCACTGCAGTATCAATCTCCAGTAATCTCTATTAGTCTTTGTAGCTTTATGTAACTTGTTTATATTCAAGTGACAGCACATTTTACGACAGTTGTTTTAAATCTGCTGGCTGTGATATTGCACTGAACTATGATACAAGTTTACAATATATTTTAGTGACATAGGAGTCTTACTACAACAGTTTAACGTTTTGTATACTGTAATGTGTGTAAACAAGTCCAAGAACTGTCTGCTGTTTGGTCATTATCACTTTAGAGATCAGTTGTGGTTTTCGATTGTCCTTAATGGAATTTTATTAACATTGTTTTTTGATCATTTCTAATTTTACCATACAAATTTTCAGTTTGTCTGTAACATTATAATGTCTGTTGCTAATCCATATTTACAAATGTGATACTGATTCACTGATTCAAGTTTTAATTAATATAATGTTCTCAGGTGATTAGCTGAGTGAATAAGAATTTTACGCACACTATTTCAGCAATTGAATTTGTCAGCTTCGTCAGCTTCGTCACTCGGCTAGTCTAACGAGAACATTATATTAATTATTAGCATTGATAAAAGCTTTGTTCTTATATTGCAAGGTTAATTACACATTCAAAATGTTCTTAAAAATTGTGTAATTTTTCTAGCTGTTGCATTTAATGACAGTAATATTTAATAGTGTGATCTATCAAAGTTAAAACTAAAGTTGTCTAATTGGTTATTTTATCTGACAAAATCAAAATCCCAATTATGACTGATGTCAAGATATACTGTAGTGGAACAGTTCCTGGACCTTATTGTATCATTGTTAAGTTATTTCTGTTGAAAACCCGAACTATCGTCATTTCTAAAGTGAATCAGTAATTGAATTAGCTGCTTTAGTTGTAGAATAGGTTACAAATACTTTATATGTCCACTTAATGCTCTGCATTTACACCACATAGCTCTTATCTCGTCGAAACCAAGGCCATTGTGACAGCAACATATGCTGAAAATCACAATACCATTTTGTCAGTATTATATGTTTTATTATTATTATTAATATTATTGGCGAATTCTCCCAATAAATAAAAGATATTAGCAAATTACCCAATCAAGTTTTCTTGTTGTTACAATAAGCTCTCATTTTTTCCGATAAAGCTTGTTTGGGTTCTTCCAAGTACTTTTGTCTGTATTGTTTTTGGTTTGGTTGTTCAGTTATAACTTCCCATTTGTCTACTTTGTGTCTGAAGGTGTCTCTTTCTAAGATGTCTGTTGCTCCTATATTTACACTTTTTTAAGTGAATTTACATAATCTATTAACTTTTTTGTTAATCAATTTTCTGGTAACCTCTTAAGGTGATAAAAGAATTTGATTCGCCTTTTCTTGATGTCAATTTTGATGTTTGAAAACTTTTCTGTTGTTTTGATTGATTGTAGTCTGTAACGATCTTTAGTGAGTCTTGCTCTTAGAATTTTTCTCTTTTTTTTTCTTTTTTATTTCTTCAAGGTCATGTTTTCTGTTAAGTGTTAACATTTCACTTGCATAGAGGACTGTTGGTTTTATGACTGTGTTGTAGTGCCGAATTTTGGTCTGACATGACATGGATTTTTTGTTGTAGAGATTTTGCATTAACTATAATGCTTTTTTTACTTTTTGGAGGCGATTTTGCCGCAAGATTTTCTCAAGGCCTGTTGGTTTGATGAATTCTCTGAGGTATTTAAAGTTTGGGGCCCTGTTGATTTTACCGTATTTTGTTACAAAATTTGCTATTTCTGTCTTTGAACATATGAATTCAATTATCTCAATTGAGATTTGTAACCCTACTTTTTCTGCACATGCTTTGAGTGTCTCAAGCTGTTTCATAGCGTATTGGGACCATTGCTATTCATTATTCTAATGAATAATTGTGTTGTTTGTTTACTATCTGAAATTAGATTGTTTGCAGATGACATAATGCTGTATAAAAGGATCAAAACGATAGAGGACTGTAAACAGTTGCAGGGTGATCTGGACAGAATATCTAGTTGGGTTGGTAAACATGGGACGAAGATAAATGCAAAGAAGAGTCAGCTAATTAGATACACAAATAAAAAAACAAAAGGTTAATTATGAATATAAGGTGGGGAAAGAATTGCTTGCTGAAGACTTTAAATGTAAATATCTTGGCATTACATTTGATAACAAGCAAAACTGGGCAGGACACATTGGACAGGTGGTAGGAAAAGGTTTCAAAATTCTGCACTTGTTGGAAAGAGTGATGAGGGGATGCATGAGAGAAGTAAAGGAATTGGGTTACAAAACTTTGGTAAGACCATTGCTCGAATATGGTAGTGTAGTATGGGACCCACATTTTGAGTATCAAATACAGGAGTTAGAGAAGGTGCAAAGAAGGGCTGCTAGATTTGTATCTGGAAATTATCGCAGAATGCAATCAGTGACAGACATGATAAAGGAGCTGGAATGGGATTCATTGCAAGACAGGAGGAGGATGAGGAGGGTAATGGGAGTGCACAGGGCGTATACTGGCGATGAGGCATGGAAAGATATTGCAGTAGGTATGAAAAGTAGTTCGTGGAAGGGAAAAGATGACCATGACCACAAGCTGGCACTGGATTTCAGGCACAAGGGTGTGGGAAGATTTTCTTTTTTAGGTAAGGGTGTCAGGGATTGGAATGAGTTACCAAGGGGAATGATTATTAACCTACCTAAAACGTTAAAAGAATTTAAAGTTAAAATTTGTAGAGGGCAAGTGTAGGTGAGTGTAGGATAGGGGGAAGTTGGGTGTGTAGGGAAATTGCCACCGGAGCGTGTGCTCCATTGCAATTAAATTAAATTAAATTTTAAAAAAATCTCTTCATCTTATGCTAGTATCGCCAAATCATCCACAAAAGTGAGGTATGGTATGTAGAGGTTGTTTTTGGGAAGGTGAAGTGGGATTGGCTTCCAACACTTACATTTCATGAGTTCTTTCTCCCTTTCTTCCATAACCTTGTCTAGAATGATGTTGAACAGAAGAGGAGAGTGTCCATTGCCTTGTCTCACACCTGTTTGAATGTCAAAAGATTCTGAAATTTCTCCCATGAATTTTAGATTTAATGCCAATTAGTGTTTGTTTTATGAGTTCTCGTTTTTTGATCTAATCCCCTTTCTTCTAAAATTTAGAATAGTGCAAGCCTGTCTATTGAGTCATACGCCTTTTTGAAATCCACAAATGTGCATACTAGGGGTTTTTGTCTGAGGGCTCAAATTTTTATTATGGTTTTGAGGTTGAAAATTTGTTCTGGGCACAACCTGTTTGGTCTGAATCCTGCTTGATATTCTGCTAATTTAGGTTCTAACTGCTCTTGTGCTCCCGTCAAAATACAGGCTGAAAGAATTTTGTATGTAACTGGTAGGAGGGAGATCCCTCAATAGTTGTTTACATCTAATTTGTTACATTTTTTATGTAGTAGGTGGATTAGAGCAATCTTCCAATCATCTGGATTTTTTTGGTTTGCCAAATGTTTTGGATTATTTGTGCAATTTCTTTGAGTGAATTTGGACCTAAATTTTTTAAAAGTTCGGCTACAATTCCATCTTCTCCTGATGTTTTGTTATTTTTAAGTTTGTTTATATGTGCATAATTTCTTCTTGTGTTGGTGGTGATGAGTTCTCAATTGTTATTTCAAATTGTATTTTTGGGAACCTCTTTTTGAGTTGCAGAAAATTTAAGACTTGTGGAAAATAAGTGGCCAGCTCTTTGCAGTTTTCTTTATTTGTCAGTTCAAGTTTACCTTTTTGTTTTCTAAAATATAGGTTTCTGTGGTGGGTACCCTTTGATTTGGTTCACGAAGGTCTTGTAGAAATCATGTGTATTGTAATTTTTGAAGTTTTCTTCAATTGTCTGTAGTTGGTCGTTGACTTATTTTCGTTTGTTTTGTCATAAAATCTTGGATGTTTGTTTACGAACTTTGAGAAATTTATCGTGTATTGCTTCAGATTTGTTGCAATTCTAATTTTAAAATGCCTTTTTTCTTTCTTCTAGTGCGGTCTCACATTCTTGATTCCACCAAGGGTGCTTTGGTTTTTTGTGAAGAGTTATTAATTCTTTTGCGGTTTTGATTATTTTAGTCTGAAATTTCTGCCAGTCTTCCGTAGGTTCTTCTTCCCATTTTTCTTTGATTTTTCATAGATCAAATTTTGGAATCACTGGTGTTTTTCTGTTAATTTTTTTTGTGTGCGTGTGTGAATTTAATTTTTACTTTGGATAAATAGAATATCAGAATCTACATTTGCTCCTCTCTGTACTTGCACATCGTGAATTTATTTTTGATAGTAATACAATATTTCAACATGATCAGTCTGAAATTCCCCTAAGTGATGGATGGGTGATCGCCATGTTTTATGGGATTTTTTGAAAGTTAGGTGGACAGAATTTTGAGGTTGTTTTGCTGGCATAACTCAATAAGTCATGGTCCATTTTTGTTGGTGAACTTGTGTGCAGGGTAATCTCTTACCGTCTTCTTGTATTTGCGTTCCTTGCCAATCTGTGCGTCTCCAAGCAAAATTTTCTCATCATCTTTCGGAATTTTGGCCATCTCTGTTTCAAGCTCTTTCCAGAATCTTTGTTTTTTCTGGCTCTTTTTTTTTATTGTCACGATTTGTTGGTGCATGTACATTGATGAAATTGTAGTTTTTGTTTGTGTGTTTTATTCTCATAGTCATAAGTCAATTGTTGAGGGGTTTCACATCTTTCACTGACTCCCAAAACTTTTTTGTCTACAACAAAGGCCATTCCTAATAGTGCTCCTCCTTGACCAATGATCTTGTTAGTTCCACATTTTAAGATTCTGTAGTTATTGTAGTCTATCATTTCTGAACCTATAAATCGTGTTTCTTGCAGGGTGAGGTTTTGGATTTTCTGTTTATTGAGTTCTGTTGTGGGATTTTGTAATTTTCCCATTTGAATGAGTGTCTGAATAGTAAAAGTGCCAATATAAGTGTGTGTTTTTCGTGATAGTTTACCAGAGCATTCCGATTTGCTCTCTTGTATAAGTCCAAGCTCCCTTTAATCTGAATGCTTGGTTGCCACTTTGGAGTGGGTGGATCGTCCACCGGGGTAATTTTGTCATTACTTGTATGAGTCATACTTGCTTATTTTGGATTTTCTAGCTTTCGCTAGTATTGTGGAACCAGGGATTGTGAGTTCCTGGAGCATATTTGCAGCCGCACCTCCTGGTGATCAGGCGCTGATCATATTGCCGCTTGTTCCAAGTCAGATGCAACATGGATTTCAGTTGTCATTTTGGCCCGCGGGTGGTATTTTATTTCCCACCTACCCTGCTTATCTGCCGGGCATTCCCCTATCCGCCACCTGGGGACACGCCAGATGGGGGTTGACAAACCCCACACTGGTATATGTTGGTGATGGGGCTTGGAGGGATATTGGTCAAAGAGTTAGGAATATACTCTCATACTATATGTTTTATTATTATTGTTATTAATTTTAATTGTGATGTAGCTAATGCTCCGGTGGCAATTCCCCTAATCATCTAGTTACCCCTTTATATATATATTTAATAATTGGAGTGTGAAATTACTTTTCCAAATTACAAATTTTAATTTTAAATTCCTTAATCATTTTTGGTAAATTATTCATAACTTCTTAATTTGTTCCAATCCCTGACACCCTTACCAACAAAAAACAATTTTCCCACTCTCTTATGCATGATATTGAGCACCAGCTTGTGGTCATAGTCTCCTTTCCTCTTCCATACACTGTTCCTAACTCTTTGACCAATATCCCTCCAAGCCCCATCACCAACATATGCCCTGTAAATTCCCAGCACTCTCTTCACCCTTCTCCTTTCTGCCAATGATTCCCACTCCAGCTCCTTTAGCATGTCTGGTACTGACTGTGTCCTGCCAATCAAAGCATTGGTTCAGGTTGTGCATAGTTTCTCCCAGTGTTCAGTCGGTTAACTGCATCTTTCTACGGTTAATTAGGTTACTGTCAGCATATATTTGGTAACTAGCTATTGTCTGGAGCTTCATTTACATGGACTATTAATGTATGGATCAAATTGATCATGCCATATTTAGAGTATTGCCAGTGAGGGAAAAAATTACCTAAATTCCTCCAAATAAAACGATGCCATTAGTGCGCTGAAATCACAATATACATCAAAACTGCAAGAATGAACTAAACCCTACCAGTACTTCTTGCGTGAATTACGTTCAGCGAAAAATGTTTTGCAGGGCCCTGCTGGATTATCAAATTTTTCTGTTTATAGAGTACTGCCTCTGACTGCCTTTAGCCCAGAACTTTTTGAAAACGAGTACCTTGTAATCTGACAAATTATGTAAATGGTGAGATAAAATCAATACGAAATTTGACTCCATGAATTAATCAAAACAATTAAAAACACAAGGTTTATTAAAGAATTAATATCATTAAAGTACAGACATTATCAGTTATAAAAAAATCTAAACCCTAACGCAATATTAATGCAAATTATTACATGTAGTTACTAAGTGCAAACTCAAGATACATATTATGTACTAAAGTGAGCAAAAGAAAATGGATAAAAAAATAAATTTGTTATTTATAAATGTTCATCAATTTTCTGTTGTTTTAAAATTGTCATAATGCAAGAGTGAGTGGTCTGGTAGCTCAGTGATTAAGGCGCTTGCTCTCAAAAAGTTCACTGCTCCGGTCCTGGGTTTGATTCCCGGCAGGCGCAGGAATTTTGAAGAATTGCGTTTGATCATATGAGCCATGCCAGGTCGCCCCGTGGTTCGGATTCCACGTTAAACTGTAGGTCCCAGAGGAAAGGAACTGGCCATCCTACCTCGGACACAATGACTTAGTATGCCTCCATTGGGAGAGTCCAACCAACCTTGGGTTGTGGATGAAGTTAGTTTTGTTTTAATGTCTGAGTAAAGCCTTGTCTCTCAGCCTCCTGAAAAGTAAAATTTTGTTGATTGCATTTTTAGCTGTGACCTATGGAGTAGTTATGATGACAGCATCATCATCTTGATTTATCATTGGAATAGAAACTTTGTTAATAATCTCATCATTGGACATTTTTTGAAATGCACTTTCTGCTTGATTTGCTCCACAATGCCAGATTTCCAATTTTCTGAACTAATCTGCATTTTGGTAGTGTCTTGCTCTATGAATTGCGAAGTGACACTGATTTGGAGAGTGCTTGGAATGGTGACAATTTTTAGCTATAAGTTCTTCCATGACAATGTAATCACTGATGGTGACAATGAGCTCCGAGATTTACGAAGGGAGAGAAGCAAATCTTTCATGTTGAGGTCTTTTAATGTTTTTTCTATGGGCTAGCCTTTTGATGTGGCTGTCAGCAACAGTTTCTTAAGCCTTCCATGACAAACTGAATGATTGGTTATAATATAATTTGCTTACGGGATTAATGCTGCGTTGAAATACTTCTACTTCTTCTTCTTCCCGACGTTTCGACCAGGGCTTAGTTCTTCATCAGGGGAAGAAGAAGTAAGACTACTTCAACACAGCATTAATCCCATAAGCAAATTATATTATATTGATATAATGGCTGTGAAAACAACAAAATCTTTTATGAATGATTGGCTGATCCACTGATTGGATGAGTTCAGTGCAGTTGGGTGGAAGAAACATTGCAGTGGTACATTCATCCTTAGTTGTCAATTCTTCATCAGATGAATGACCAGAAGCATTATCTCATTTTAAGGAAGATCTTACAACCGTTTTATAACTTCTGGCAAGAAGCATTTATCAAAACACTTTTTGAAAAGATCTTTTGTCATCGTCACATCTTTTTGTCCTGGTATACCAGTGGTCTTGAATTCATATGGCTTCTTTGATTTTCCAATGTCCACCAACTTTAGCATGTGTGTGCCAGAAACGTTAGCTAATGGTAATATGATTATATGTTCTTTGCTCATCTTACGTCCAGGTAGAGATTTTTCATTATATGAAACAAATGTTTTGCTAGGTATTATGCACCAAAAAAAGAATCCAATTCATCTGTATTGTATACCTGGGAAGTGCAAAGATCTAAATCATTTAAATCTAAATTTGAATACATCTAAGCATGATGCATCATTAGAGAGCTTTTCACCATTTATCGTCATCAACGTATTCCATGATGAATTCTGAAACATTCCAACCAACCCTTTGATAGGTACTTTGTTAATTACTCTTCCTGATGCTTAGTCCTGTCACGGAAATCATGATAAGCTTTTGCTTGCATGAAATAACAACACTGAAAAATCACCTTCCAGTTATGTTTATTTTCCGTGTGATCTGTAATAACATTACACAACAAGGCATCAACTTGATCCAAAAATACTAGTACAAACAAACACAAATGTTCCAGCGATTAAACTTGCACAGTTCCGAAAACCATTGACTTACAACTCTCTCTTCTCATCATCTCTGCACACTTAAATAGACACTTTAGAAACATCCAGAATAAGTCAGACCAATGTTTCTCTAATTGTAACAATACTTTAACAATTAAATCCATACAAAAATGGTCAGAATTAATACAAAATCATTCACAATAATCATGAAACACATGGAAATGAAAATTTAAAGATATTTACATGTATTTACACACAAAATTATCAACTTAAGACAGTCCAAACAGTTGAGAATTATCCTCCAAACATTGTGGCTCTCATCAACACAATTACAAACTTTTAATCAATGTTTTATGCATCATACTGTCATTGAACATATTATATAGCATTTACACAGTTTCTCTCTTCATTTACACAAATTTAAAATTAATTATACAAAAATATACAAATCCCTAATTAATCAATTTCCAGCTTGCTATACTAATTCCTAAAATAATGTTTCATACAAGGGCTGGGTCTGAGGGCTGCTATACCTTGTTTGTTACAAAGTCTTCTTTTTTTTTGTTATCTCCTTGTAAAAAAAAAAACTTTGCTTTCATGGCCGGTAAGGGCCCAGAAATATGTTAATGCCTGTTTCTTTCATGAAGAAACCACAGATACAAAGCTTCCTCCTCTGTATGTTCAGCTTTCTTGAGATATTTCCTCTTGCCTGACCCACATTTGGTGGTAGACGTGGACTTTTGAACGTTCTTAATGTTTTTAATACCATAAATCGTATAACATCATATGGTGTACTCACATGCCAACTTACTATAAAGATTAATCATGATATAAGCCGTCCAGAATTTCACTTTTTTTCTATAATTGTTAATGTTTTTTTCTTCCCCTTTTGGGTTGACGAAGACATTACAACACACTAGGTAAATACCCAACCTGTCACTGAAAGCAAACTGAGATTCACAACTATAACTTGCCAAACAACGAGTTGTAACCTGTTCACCATACATTGACATTGCTTTGCCACAAAGTAAGTACATACATTATTGGCATGTCAGATTACAGCGGGCACCGGATTAGACAGGCAAGATTACTGACTCTACACTCTATTTTATCCCTGAGGCCACGGTTTGTATATTATTTGAAAAATCCAAACTGTGGTTTTTGCATGAATCCTGTTCAACAAAAAATTGATCCCAGTTTATTTACCCTTTTAACCAAAATTTATCAGCTTTCTGATTTTGCATAAAAATAAAATGTACCCTATTTTTACACATAGGACCAGGAGTTGTACATTATTCCAAACCCTATCAAAATCCGACCAGTTTATTTGTGTGTGTGAATCCCATTGAACAGAGAATTCATACATTTGTCATCCCATTTTTCCTAAATTTCTCTGTTTTCCAACTTCACATCAAAATGAAATGTACTGTATTTTACTTCCAGGGCTGGGGGTTGTGCATTATTGAAAGTCCCTGCAAAATCTGACTGTGAATTTTGCATGAATCCTGTTCATCTAGAAAGATAGCTACACACAAATTTTATAAACATTTAATTTCATCTATAAGTGATCAAAAATATGCTCCAAACTAATGTTTTTCAAAAATATTTTAAATATACAGAATTTCTCCTGTTTAATCTTATTATACACATAAATCACTACTGTGGACAGTTGGAATTGGTGCATAGCCATAGATTCCCCCCCCCCCCCCCTTTTTTCTTTCATTGTGAAAACTTGTGGTTTGATGCAGTCCTCCATCTATTCCGATCCTGAGCTAATCTCATCAATCAGCATATTCATTACAAACCATGTCCTTAATTATGTGCTGCTTTATGTATTGTAGTCTTTATGTTCTTCTATTGTTCACATCTTCAACTGTACAGTCCACACTGATACTCATCACTGATATAGTGAGCCTCAGTTTTTACACATCTAATCTTGTTGCCATATATCTCACCACAGTACGCAATTGATTTTTCTGAAATATGTGAATTCTGTTCATGTTTATGTGTTCATTATGGCCATACTACCTTCATCCGTGAGAAGTGATGGGTTTAATTTCCCTATTATTCCCCATTTTGAAAGCCTTAAGTCTATGGGCCTCAAAAGTTGTCTCTTTCTGGCATTTGTCTTCATTCCACATTAACCTACTTTCTAACTTACCCTTTACAGATCTTGGTGTACCCATCAAAACTCCTTTTTTTAATTTAATCGTGTTATACAACATTGTCATATCAACAAACAACATAACATTTAAATAAAATCTTCTCGGATAACTAGCCGAGTTAGTCCATCGATAAAACAAGATGTTTCGGTGGTCTTAATCTCTAATGCCATTGTCAAGTGAGTCACCCGAGAAGATTTTATTCGTATTAAATGCTGAGAAAACCTCTAGCCTTACATAACATTAGACTATACCAACAACATTTAAATTCATTAGAATCCCTAATGTTCCCAACAAACCACTGTTTGCAATTCTTGTTCTCATTTCTGCTTCTTATGATATATTCCTTGCCCTCCTTCTATGTTTTAGAATTTACTGCACCCAGTAAAACTGTTTCTGGTTTGCCCCAGTTGTTTCGACAGTCATTCAAGGTTCCTCATTTCAAATGTCCTGTCAGGATCCTGTGCTAAACAGCATGGCCTCATTTTATATGAAATAGATTGCTCATAGACCACTAATCAAATAACTGCTTCTACAATGAGGTTGGTGATGCGTGGTGGGTGAGTGGTTAAAGCTCTTGCCTCTCATTCAGAAAGACACTGGTTCAAATTCCCATGCGGGCATCCAGATTTGGGTTTTCCTCGGTTTCCCCAAATCACTACAGGCAACTGCCAGGATGCTTCCTTCCTGTCCCTTGTCCCCAGTCCCATCCCACCTCTAAAGACCTTGACATTGACAAGGCATAAAGCCATAAGTATATATATATAATAAAAATAATAATAAAAGAAATTCCTCTTAGACTTTTGTACTCTGTCCCCTTGCTTACCATTAACAACAATTTTGTTGGTATCATCAAAGCAATTACTTAATATTTTTTCCATATCTTAGTAATTTCTTCTCCATCCTGGCCCATAAGTATCCAAATATCCTCCTCCCTGTTAGTTTAGTAGTATAGCCATAGAAATTTCTGGTTATATCATTCGTTGTTCTCCTTTCAACCATGATAATTTTCAAGAATGCAGCTTTAGCTTCCCTCTTTGCTATTTGTTGTATTCCCTATTACCCTGCTGCTTTACTTACTTCCTCCCTCTTCATAGATAGTCTAAAGGCCTGCTGCTTTATTTTCCTGTAATTTTCTTCTCCTTCTTCCTTTTTTTTTTTTTTTTTTTTTTTTTTTTTATCCAACCACTTCATCCTCGTCACCTCACTCTTGTAGTGTGTAGTTTCTATGCTGTTCTTTATTTTTGAATAATCAGTTCTATCACATACTTAACTCTTTGAACTGTTAACAATTCCTGTCAATTTTAGTGTTTCCCTCCTTCAACATTTTAAACCTTCCCTTGAAATCACTCTTCTACAATCACAGAACCTATGCCTTCTAAAAATCATATCTATATTCACCTTTGGTCTTTGCAACTGTCTATCGAACCTTCTTGAGTCACAACTACATTGTGATCCTCTGTTTCCTCAGACCCCGTGTATCAAGCTCTGTTTAGAAGTCATGAAACATACTTTATTCTATAATTTGTGTATTCTGCTTGCTAAGGTGTTTTCAAACTTCTACTCTTTTGCATTATTAATCCCGTTTCCCCCCCCCCCCCCCAGTTCAAATGTCACATATTTAAATTATTTTACAATGATCATACTCCATCCACTGAACTATGAATATGCAGTTTTTCTCCCAGTGGATTCATCTTGCTCATTAATTATTCCATTTTACTAAACATCCTGTAAGGGTTCTAAAGTTGAAGCGAACACTATCTATTGCTAAATTAGGGTAATGTGTCTTACTATCAAGATTAGGGAAAATAATCCCATCACTTGCCAGAGTTGGAATCATTATGGCTGTTGCCATATGATTCACATAGTAGATTTACCACAGGCATGCATGTTTGGCCTTTCTGTGAGCTTCCTTTTTCTCTCTCTCTTTCATGACACCATCACTGCATTATTGCAGCCCATTAGAACCCAATTTTGGTGAGTGATGGGTTTACTTTTCTTTTGCTTCTTTGTATATACATTTCCTTAAAGCATTTTACATCTCATTCTTATTGTAATAGAACATTGCTATAACTAATAGTTTTTAGTAAAAATTCTTAAACAACTTCCTTAACTGAAGAATACTAAACTTTTTCCTTAAGCTAAGTTAATGTCATTAGAAACTAACAAGAAATACAATTTAGTTACAACAATCAGGCATCATTGTAATGACTATTAATGCATGAAATATGGGTTATTCATTGTCAAAGATTTTATTGATCTGTAATTACTAGTGGCTTTTCAGACATGTGAGTAACAGTAGTCAATAAATGTTCCAAAGTATTTTTCAGTAATAGCGAGTAGAGTATCCACTGTTGGCTTGAATATTTTCCTCAATTACCTATCTTGAAAAGTTATCAATATGCCAGAAGAGATTTTATGTGCCAAACTTTAAATTTTGTAATATTATAATTATAGATTGGAGCAGTATGGTAGCTTTGTCGTTAAGGCACTCGCTTTAAATATTTTGCCTCCAGTGCCAGGTTCAAATCCCGGTGGGATAGCCGTTTTTAAGAGCCTTTGCCTTTGATCATATGAACTACACCCAGACTCTCCGTGGCTCGTATTCCATGTTAAACTGTTGGTCCTACCTCTGATACAATGGCTTAGTATACATGCTTTGGGAGGATCCAACCAACAGTTGGATTGTGGACTAAGTTAGTTTAATATTATGTATCCATCATCACAAGAAAATATTTAATCCTTCAAAATATTTAGGTAGCTTATAGCAGCAAATACCTTGCGTACTCTTGTTTTAGAAATAAGATATACTGCAAGGCAAATGATTTTATGGTTAAAAAATATGATTAAAATAGTAAACAAATCTTTCTTTTCTGTCACCATAGTAATGTAATTGTCTACAGACTAATAGAAAATGAAGCCATATATCTAGGTATTAGATTTTTATATACTTTTCCCATTGTCATTTTGAGTTTTTGATGGCAGCACAGTTAGAAATGTGACTTGGTAGATGGTTGTAAGGAACAGGGAAGAAATTGATCATGATGAACCTTGATAAAAATCGCATACTCATTCAACATTTTAGTAAATCTAAGAAACCCATGTGTATGTGCTATTACTAAAATTTTCTAGTGCCTATTGAGGCCATAGTGTATTTTTGGTACATTTTCTTCCTAATATATCATTTTAATGATAATAAGGTAAAAGGAAGCAGTTTTTAGATGGTATATATAACAAAGGATATGGAAATAGCTCATCACTTACCAAATTTGAGGGCTGCAACGAGTGAATAACACGTAAGATGGAAAGAAACCTTATTCCTGCCCTAGAGAATAAGCCGTTTGGTTCTGGAGGTGTGCATACACCGAAGCTAACCTCATGACTGGCTTGGCAGTGGAAGAAAGGGGGTAGGGGGGAGCGGATGGTGGGGGTGAACTGGTAAGAAGTGTACTATCAATATGTTGGGAATGTCTGAGATAATATACAGGTTGTTACAAAAAGGTACGGCCAAACTTTCAGGAAACATTCCTCACACACAAACAAAGAAAATATGTTATGTGGACATGTGTCCGGAAACGCTTACTTTCCATGTTAGAGCTCATATTGTGGACGGCTGTGATACAATACGCCATTCTCCAGGGCTGCATCAGCGCATCAGGGATTCCATGCGACGGAGGGTGGATGCATGTATCCTCGCTTACGGAGGACATTTTGAACATTTCCTGTAACAAAGTGTTTGAAGCCACGCTGATACGTTCTGTTGCTGTGTGTTTCCATTCCATGTTTAATGTGATTTGAAGAGAAGTAATAAAATGAGCTCTAACATGGAAAGTAAGCGTTTCCGGACACATGTCCACATAACATATTTTCTTTGTTTGTGTGTGAGGAATGTTTCCTGAAAGTTTGGCCGTACCTTTTTGTAACACCCTGTATACATATCGCAGGTGGTGATAAAATGAATTCATATAGCAAAGGGTTCCTAGTATTGATCCAAAAAAGAAATTTGTTAAATATTATTACTAGTTAAAACATATATATAATTAAAAAATTATAAAAATAATAAGTGATTAAGTGGTAGGATTTTATTGGTGGTTGAGGCCAGGAGGGTGTCTGGTATCCAAGATATTCTGGTGTGCAAGTTCCCATCTCTGGAATTCTGATGCAGTGGTGGTTTCATGGTAAAGCAGCCATTTTGGTTGTTGGAAACATGGCCTTTGGCATATTCTGATGTTGGAGGTTATAAATTGCAGGTGTGGACTGTTTGACTGTGCTCATTAATTATGGCTGAGAATAACTATGTGGTGATGCCTATGTAGGAACTCATGTAATGGTGGCAGGTTACTTGGTATATCACATTAATTGCTAAACAAGTGGCATGTCTAATGATGAGTAAGGTTTCCCCTGTGGTAGGGCTGGAATATGTAATAATGGGTGGAAGTGTTATTCATGTTTTGCTTCCATCCAGTACTACATATTCCAATGCTACCACAGGGCAATTCCCTATTTACAGTATATTGGATCAGATTTGTGATTGGATATTAGCTTTTCTAACTGGTTGGCCACAGTTTGTCATTGATGGGGAATAGATGTTACTTCAGGCGTTCCTCAAGAAAGTGTAATAGGACCACTTCTTTTCCTAAGTTTTATAAGCGATCTTGGTGACAATGTTAATAACAGGTTGCGATTGTTTACTGATGATGTGAGGCACTCTAACAATTGCTTAGAAATTCAACATGATCTGGATGTTATTTCAGATGGCAAAAAGTGCATGACAATGAGAATAACTAACAAAAAGAATCCATTTGTCCACAAGTGCAAAGTAAACAACTCAGTTTTTGACACAATTGATTCTTTAAAGTAATTGGGTGTAATAGTACAATGCAGCATGAGATGGTGCTTGCACATAATTTACATCATAGGTAAAGCTAATTCTAGATCAATTCATATGTCATATTTTGAAGAATCGTAATACTCATACGAAGGAAATAGCATACAAAACTCTCGTGTGTCCACGTTTGGGTTCTTGTGGAGTTTGGGATCCGTATCACAAGGGATTGATTGAGGCATTAGAGAAAGTACAGAGAAGAGCCACTTGATTCGTGACTGTTTGCCACGGCCAGGCCCGCCGCTAGCTGTTTGAGCGCCCGCGTGCAATACCGATTATGCCGCCCCCTGTCTAACTACAGCCAGTGGTGGATTTAGGAAATATTCCGAACCAGGTTAAAAAACTGTGAGATTGCCGCCCCTTCGAACATTATTTGCCGCCCCCATAGATGCTATTCCGAGTGTCAGGTCGCCGGCTACATAATACACCGCAAATTTCGTCGCGGCGACAATGGAGTGGCAACTATCGCGGGGCGCGGCGACTGTCGATCGCTCGTTTTGCCGCCCCCCTCAATGTGCCGCCCGCGTGCGGTGCACGCCTTGCACGCCCGCTTACGGCGGGCCTGGCCACGGCTCTAATGAAAGCATCACAAAATTGATACATAAATTGGTATGGGATTGTTTGACAGACAGATGACATGTTTGTTTGAATTTATTGGAAAATATGCAAAATTCTTTGATTTACAAGTGCAATGTAACATTTCTACCATCAACCTATTTAGTTTGCAATGACAGGAGGGATAAGATTAGAGAAATTAGATGCCTTACTGATGCATTTATGTATTCTTTCTTCCTTCATGAAATTCTGGATTAGAACGCACAGAATTAGAATTGGTGCTTAACATCCTCTGCCACCCACAATATTTGCAGAGTATGGATGTAGATTGACGCACAGAATTAGAATTGGTGCTTAACATCCTCTGCCACCCACAATATTTGCAGAGTATGGATGTAGATTGGTAGTCCACTTCTTAACCCACTCCCTCCACCCTATCTTCCGCTGCCTAGCCAGTCATGGAGTATGTGCACACCTCTGGAACAAAATGGCTCATTCTCTAGTGCACGAATATGTTTTTATACTGAAGTATTGTATTTTTTGTCCATCTTTTGTGTTATTTACTTCTCACAGTTCTCAACTTTGATAAGTAATGGGTTATTTTCTCTATCCTTTGTTATTAATATCTCATTTTGTCATTGTTTCATTTTTAGTTTTATTGTCTTCCTTTTTCAAAAAATTTATTTGGCAACATAACATGGACATCAGTATATTTAAACTGTGGGATATTATAGAAGAAGAAGAAGCTTTAGGAAACATTTTTCAAGATTCCACATTTGAATTCATGCAATTACGTCAGTGCCGGATCTAGGGGGGGTCAAACCGGGGCGCTTGCCCCGGGCGGCAACTTAAGGGGGGCGCCAAAATCTTCATTGAAGGTGTAGTAAATGGCAAATTCGGGTGGCGGCGACCTTTTTTAGCTCTACTGTCCCGAGTGGCAACCTTCAGGGGGCGGAAAAATCGAAGAATAGCTCTAATATTGCCCCGGGCGGGAAATTCATGTTTGAAGGGGCGGCAATTTCAAGATTTTGCCTCGGTTCGGAAATTTCGTAGATCCGCTGCTGAATTACGTATGTTTCTCTGTCTGTTGGATTGCACCACTAAATCCTTACACTTACATTGGCACAGTCTCGTGTTTTTCCTTTGTATGTTATAACTGTGTCAAATTTCAGTTTCAATATAGTCTTGTTTTTGTATTCTGCATTGTTTCAGCTATCTATTTATTTTTGTGAAGAGGACAGTCTTCTTAGTAACAGCCAACAGAATGTGAAGTTTTGGTTATATCTGCTTAGGTTACTCTTTAATATTCTTGAATTTTGATACATGTCAGTTTCTTCCATGTGAGATATTTTGTCTGAAAACTGTCAGTATGAAGATTATAACTTTTATCACATCTAAGAATTAATCTTGAATGAGGATTAGGACCTGGATTTTATGTTTAGGGAATTATTATGTAATTAAAATGTTAGGTATCAAAATAAATTTCGCACACTTACAAAGTTCTCACACTCAAAACCAATTTCACATGATAATCAGAACAATATACTGTGGGCCAGTACTAGTCTCACTTAATTACAATATATCAATCGATTACTCTAGTTTACACAGACTTTATTATCTGAAGGTAGTGTATGAAGGTGGAATTTTGTTGCAATAATATTTCAACATCTTCCATAATTTTTATAGTTTATTCAAAGAAACTACTCAAAATTTTCATGAAACAGATTTGGATACAATCCAAAAAAACCACAAAGCATCTTTTCTTTTATTAAAAATAAATTGAATGAATAATTGGTATATATACAAAATCAGATGTTTACATAAAATTAATTAATATATAAAGTTTATAACACCCATGCTGTGGAATTCATTAACACATTTTAATCATCACCCACATTCTCATAGCAGCCATTTATTTATTTACTTTTTTTTTTTTTTTGTTTCCTTTCAACTTTCGTACCATACAAGTGGATCACTCCCATAACTTTACTTTTGAATCGCTTAGTTACACATTGCAAAAGCAGACTGTTCAAAGTTTGGTACAATTGATTAACATCATTCATCCTTAAAATTTAGAAAAGAAACATTTTTATGCTTTAATACTGTTTGTTCATGATTGCAACCTTAATTAACTGTGTTTCACAATACTATACATGATTTTACATTCAAATTTACCATCAGTCTTTCAATTACAAGTGATTGCATTTAAAAAGTAGTGAAAGGTTACGATTTCCATCCTGGTCCAGGTTGCATTTCAACCTAATCTATACTAAACTTACTGCCAGGAAAACAGTACTTCAATCATATGCATATTAATACATGTACTGTATTGCATTTTAGTGGCGATAATGCATTGCGATATAAATTTGATCAAAGACCTTCACAGGTTTTTATATATTTCTTTTTTGTTATCCATGATTCAGATCGATATTACAACGTTTGAATAGCTAATGCAGTTTCATGCTGCTGAAATATGTCATCAATGAAAGTAAAGGAAATTAAAAATAAAAATTAACATCTTACATTATGCCACATAATATTAGTTTTAATTGTAGCCTAGGCTATAGATTGTGGTCAGCAGGGAACTACTTTCATTCAAATGAAGTAATGACTTAAGTAACAGATAATTAATTAAAACAATTTAAATTATTTATTTAAAAAAATTACTCATGCTCTATGCTGTAACATCAATTTCCGGTTGTAATTACAATCTAATCAAAACTGCCGCTAACAGAAAATTAAAGCTTTTATGTTACATATCTATATTGCCAAATATTTTAATGTATACTTTTACTTCAAACAAATATTAAATAAAAATAAACAACTAATAATTATTATGTTGATTTAAATGGAATACATACTTTTATTTCAGTGTCCTGACAATTAATTTATTCACGGATGCATTGCTAAATATAACTGTTATTAAGTAACGTGCATAACCTAGATCAACATCATCTCTGGTCATAAGTTAGGCAATGAAGGCGAAAAGCGTGATGTCATAGCCCGATGTCATGGCATGACAGCTACACCACCACCAAGACTTGCATTTTATAGGTATAGATTACCATTATTATCACTTAACTAGTAAAAAATTTCTTCCAAATTTTTTTATTTATTGTTTGCTTTAACACTCCATACCCTTTTATTGTATATATTAATTTTATCACCACCGGCAATATATACATTTATATATATTATCTTAGTCTTTCCCGAAATATCGATAGTTCACTTCCTAACAGTTCAGCCACACCACTTCCCCACCACCCTGTCTTCTGCTGCCCAGCCAGTCATGTGATAAACTTCTATGTATGCACTCCTCCCGAACCTTGGTAAAAAACCAAAATATTGTATACGTTCGTTCATGAGTGATCAGTCATATTCCCCATCCTTTGTTTTTAGAATAAATAACATTTATAAATCTTATCAAACCTTTTTTTACCATTGGCCTGATAATTAAAAAATACTTCTGATTAATGCTATTCATAACTAATACTGTTTACAACATTTCCCACATATTGTTTGTCAGCATAAGTGTTCCCTCTTATTGCATCCGTCCACTTTGGTATGTGGTGGGTTAATTTCCCTTTCTTTTCTTATTTATAATTTATGTTTAGAATCACATGAGAGCTTCTGTATTGTATACTCATTTGTATTTATCTCTTTCACCGTAAATTAATTCAAGAATTTTTCTGAGGTGTTTTAAAAAGTGTTACAAATAACAAATTAAATTTATGAATTTCTTGGTCAATAGCTGACAATGTGCAATTGGTGTCTACTAATACTAGATCCTTAATGTTATACTTGCAACAACATTGCACTTTATACTCTACTTACCATCATAATATCTCCATTTATTAATCATCGCTGTCTTATATAAATTTTCTAGTGCTTTGGTAATTTTTCATGAGAGCTAATAATCTTTCTCTTAGGAAAGTTAACACATTCTTAGATTAGTCTTTTGTTTGTGCTTTTATACCTGAGTTCTGGATAATTGAATAGATCACATTTTTAAAATTTCAATTTCATATTTCCATTTAGTATTGTTGTTGTAAAAAAATATGCACAAAACCAGCTATGTATTTCCCCATTACTCTCGATATCGGCTTACCTTGTAGACACCAAGCGTGGTGTGTGAATGGTTAATGTTCTGGTGATGTATCTGAAATGTAAATGAATAGGAAAAGCTCATAGTATTGATATGTTCTCCAGCCCAAATTAAGGTGCATAGGTCCTTTGTTGAATGGGATGTAACTTGTCCAGTACTATTGTTTGTTTAGTGTGTCTTATATGTGGTCTTTGCAAAGCTCCTTCCTTCTGTTTTCGAAAGTGATTGATTTAGTTTCTTGCTTCTTAAACTCTTTTTTTTCGTACAAGAAATGTTATGAAGTTTCATTTAAATGCACTGTTGTTAATTTTATAAAGTTTTAAATTAAATGTGTGCAAATGAGTGTTCGATTTTGTGAATAATCTAAGAGATAGCTTCACTGTGATAAAATTATTACATCATTTGGTAAACCTCCAAGGATATGTGTCAGTTGTCAGTACCTCTGCATTTATATATATGTTTGGTTATATACGATACATCCCAGTAAATACAGTTCAAGCAGCCATCGAATAAGAACAGATTTTGTAGACAAAATGATGCTGAGAAAAACTATTCACTTGTGTTTGTTTTGTAAGGCCAAGGAAACCATAGTCATTATAATGAGCCTGCACCTCCAGTTAATGTAAAAGAGCCATCTAACTAATATGGATGTATACATATAGCCTATTTATATGGAAAGGAAAGATAAGTTATACCTACCACTCACTAAAGTTAAATAGAGGAGGGCAGCAGGAACAAAAAATATAGTTAACAGACACGAAAAAGAAATACGTTTTAGGCCATGCATTTTTTCTCAAAAATAAAAATGTGCGACTGAGCTAACGCAAGTGCTTACAGTCAAGACAGTTACATGTATGATGGAACTGACCATTGAGGTGGTCGAGGGACTAATGACAATATCATTGGAAATATTAATTGCAGGAAAGAAATTAGTACAAATAAAAAAGGGGACATGTAAAAGGAGATTTTTTTTTACATGTGTAAATTATATTGGCAAGTTATGAGTATAACAGTTTGAGGAAGTCTGGTATTATCTGAAATTGAGCTGTGGGGGGGGGGGGGGGGGGTTGTCTGGGCTATGGGATGTGCTGGTAGACCAATTCCCACGTGCGGAGTTCGGATTGGGAAGTGGTATCGGGAAGTACTCTGATGGCTGTTTCTATAAGACCGTTATTGAAGTCACAAGGTTTGTGAGAGCTGATATGGAGAGCAACAGTGTGGTTTAGTTTTTGGGAGTAAACTATTTGTCTGTGACCATTCATTCTGATGGAAAACGCATTTGAGGTGTGGTCAATTTAGAAACTCTGACAATGGAGGCCTGTGAATTGGTAAATGAGGTGGGATGTTGTACAGATTACATAGTGACATAGGCGATGGGGTCAATTTTGAGAGCTAGCAAATTTGAGGTGAGGCTGATATAAAAATTCTGGCAACAGAGGCAGGTAAGCTAGTGGTATATTGGATGGGATGTGGTACAAGTGTCATGGCCTATGATGGGGTAGAATTTGCCAGTGGTAGAGTTTACCTCATCCCATCTGATATACTAGCTCATCTGCAGAAAAAGGATAGAAAAGGGAGTGTGACTTCGTCACTTTTTTGAAACTGTGTGCAAATACAGGAAATAATCACTCCCAAGAAATTGTTCAGATTTGGTAATTAATAGTTTTAAGTTGGCACTGGAATTTGTTTTTTTTTTTTTGTTTTTTAATGTTAAGTAACTAACATACAGTCATTATGATGATAATGAGAAAGAAGATACTTTGGTCAAACCAAAAATGATCAAAGATTTGGCAACTAAATCCATCATGACAGTAATAACAAAATTAAAACAAACAATCGCAATGCACTATATTTTGGTATGAATCTTATTCATGCAAGTCACATATGGTAAGGAATCCAGATGTGCACTTCTGTAGTAGACCACAACTATTTGTAAGAGACATCTCAGTGTCAAAGTCCTGGATGAAAATATTCAAAACCAATGCCCTAGGAGTAGACGTCTGAGTATAGAGTAACTGCAAAATGACTGTTCCACAACCTTTATCAGCCAGCCCTAAATACAACGGGCTGTCACGAGCGGTGAAAGTCAATGGAAGTTGCAGTTCTTCGCTTCAAGCAAGGCTGCCACCAGCAACACTGTTAGGGGAAACTAATTTTTTAAGCGTCTCAGATGGTGGTGTGAGTAGGTTTTAGTTCTGCAGGTCGTACAGAATGATGGAATAGTTAGGGGTGGGGAATAGTCATTTACTTGGAGTGGTATGCTCTAGCCTTGCTCACTCTTTGCCACTGGAACTACAAGGAGAAAGTAATATGTTAAAATTATTACTGTTACTGAAAATTATAACCAATACATTATATAAAAGGTGTAATTACTTGAAATAGACTAGACTGATTCTTTATAACCTTTCCATTTGTTGAATAATTGGCACCCAGAAGTTGCATGTAGGGGTAATACAGAGAAGCATTCTTTGGTGTATTATCATTGGAAATGGTCGTTCAAAGTAATGATAATGATGAATTGAATATAGTCTATGACTGGTAACGCTGTGCATAGAAAACAAGGGTTGAAACAAACTGTCTAGCATTTGTAGATGATTTTGCCCATGATTTTGAAAATTTGACAAACACAGAAGTACAAGTCACTCTATTAGAGCAGATAGCCAACAAAAGAGGTTTAAGAATCTCTGTGGAAAAACAAAATTTATGACAAATAAAAACAAATCCTCCAGGAATACTGGCAACAGATATTTATCAAATAAAGAGGGTTATGTTAAAATTTTGGGGGGAAATAATTCAGGAAAGTCATTTAGAAAAAATTACTGTAGAAGAATGCACTAGATGGCAAGAGCATATGGTATAAATAAGATGATCTTCAACAAAAAGTGATTATATTAAAATAAAGCCACTACACTTGAGCAGTCAAACTGGAATGTCTAATACTGAATGACAAGTTGCATAATTTATAAGTACTAGAAAGAAGCTATGAAGTCTTCAAGGGTTGTGTAGTGAAAACATGATATTGTGATGACTAGCTCCGCCGTCATCCCGGGTGCAAAAACATCTCTAATGGTCTGCTAAGCGACAGATAATCAA
This sequence comes from Vandiemenella viatica, assembly GCA_031002005.1. Lineage (NCBI taxonomy): Eukaryota > Metazoa > Arthropoda > Insecta > Orthoptera > Morabidae > Vandiemenella > Vandiemenella viatica. Next base: position 26,332,579 of record CM061920.1, on the reverse strand, counting down.
GCAGCTCAGGTGCCGCACTCCAAGTGGTTCTATGTGTGGACCACAGACTGAACCACACACTATATAAGAGGGGTGCAGCACCTGAGTTGTTTGATTATGTCAGTCAGCATACCATTACAGACGTTTTTGCATTTGAGGAAGACGGAAATATTCCCGTGAAAACTTTATTGCAATCATACGCCGGGAAAATCTTTGTTCTTTCTTTCTAGATCCACTAAGAACTACAGAACACTGGAAATAAAAAAATAACGGTGAAATATATCACAATATAGAAAACACGGAGGAGGCCAATCTTATTTTTTGGACATTTAAATAGAATTCATAACAACATGTTAACCAAAAGGATCTTCAGCTATCTTTTTAACATGAAATCAACAACAACCAGTATTCATGAAATTAAGGAAAATTTGGAAATAAACAATATAAGCAAGAAGAAGAAACAAAGACATTTTTAAGGAAAAAGTGTAAATAATGGAAGGATTTCAATGGATAAAGGGAAAGAAAACAAGATTGAAATGATCCGAAGACAGGTTAAGGACACAGATAGATAAGATGGGAGTACTGAAGGAAGAAGAAGTAATTGCAAAGGGCGAAATATTGAAGTTGTCTTGGAGCCCTTAGAAGATGCTGAAGGGAAATTAAGAAGAAATAAATAGGTATGTTGAGCCAGTAGTAAATCAGACAACATCAAGAGATAGAACAAAAATATCAAATCTATTTTTAAAATTAATTTTGTGATAAGTTTCCAGGCAGAAACTTAATGAAACTTGAGGCCTGGAGGACGCCTGGTGTCTGGAGTATGTTGGTAAAGCTAGTTCCCATCTATGAAGTTCGTGGGGACTTGTTTCTAAGCTTTGTAGATGGAAACAATCTTACCAAGATATTCAGTTAATAACGTGGCCTCCATAAAGAGTACCAGTAAACCATAGCCATTTTTATTTTTATTTTAATTATTATTTTTTAATATAAATTTAGTGTTTCTTTCCCTTGCTTAATTTGGTCTGGCTACTGTTGTCTCGCAAGTAGACCACCAGACATGTTGAGAATGGACTTCAATAGCCTGCATATATGTTGAAGGATATACCACCCATATGTCTGTGGTACCATCGTTTCTTCAATGCTCCCTAGTTTTTGAGATATTCATATGAAAAAAAAATCCCAATGTATCTTATAAATCAAAATAATTTCCCCATTACTTTCAGATGGCCATGTGGTCTGGGTGTTAAGCTGTCTGCTCTACCTAGTTTTCAGTCTCAGGTTCAAATCCTCATAATATTATATATTTTTTTATCTTCAGATATTTTTGAGCACGATTATTTTAATTTGGCGTTAACTTCATTTAGATTCTTTTAGTGTGTGAAATAATATTTAAAACAAATCACATTATATACAATACAGCATCGTTTTTTCCAGAAAATCGGTGTGTTTTTTTCTTTATTTTTTATTATTATTTATTTTTTTAATATATATATATACACACTGTATATATTTTAATGAAGTCTTCAGTTGTACTGCAGGATTGTGTTGACACTGGGAAAGTCTCCAGTCTTACATTATTTTATCACTTTTTGTCAATACGTTTATTGTTTTGCTGCATTTTCTAATAAAATAACCATTTTTACTTTATTTTATATTTTCTATTTCTGTACTTGTTTATCATTAAGAAATATTTTAAACAAAATACATAACAATGAGAAGGTCAGATTTTTACTATTTTTTACAGTCAGTATGTTTAATGCTATGTTGTGGTGGCATGTAAATGGTTGAAAATAAATAATGTCTGTGGAAAAAAATGGACAAAGTGGATTCATATTCACTAACAGATTCGCCTCCCGACCAAATTTCTTCATTGGCTATGGGTGAGGCATATTATGAGGCCATTGTTGATATATTACCCAAAATTGTATTTTTTATCTATTACAAGTAATGAGCTTTGTTTGAAATATTATTTCACACAGTAATAGTATGTAAATGAAGATTAAATTGAATTAAAATAATCATACTCAACAATATCCGAAGGTGAAAAAAAATTGATGCTTCAGGGATTTGAACCAGAGTCAGAAATTTTTCTGCTATATAAAAGACATTGGGATTATTTGCATGCAAATATCTCAAAACCTAGGACACATTTGAAGAAAGTACGCTACTACAGACATATAGAGTGTATACCCTTTAACATATATGCGGGAGATTTAAATCCATTCTCAACATGTCTGACGGTCTCCTTGTCAGTATGCATATTTATTTCTTCTTTCTTCTTAGTGCCCATTTTATCTTTTTTGCCTAAAGTTCTTCATGTACTTGAATTCTCTCGAATGATATCTGGATGCCTGTCTGTGATGCAATTCTTTGTAAACTCTCTACAGCATTCCTAGTTTCCTATTTATTCCTAATGATGATCACTAGATTATCTACAAAAGCTAAGCATTTCACCTTTATTTTATTCCCATCAATCCCAAAGTATATGCCTTCATCTTTTTCCCATTCTCTGATGACTTAAAGCCAAGTTAAATAGAAGAGGAGCGATTCCATCTCATTGCCGTACATCTGTAATGTACTTCAATAGGATCAGAAATTTCCCCAAGAAAAGGTTTGACGAACCATTTCATCAGCCATTCTTCCACTTGTAGTTCTTCTAGCATATTGACCCGAGTACATCTGTCCACAGAGTCGTACACTTTCTTCGGGTCCACAAAGGTAACTGTTTTGTTATTACATCTGCTGATATTCAGATTCCATATCAGTTCATCACACGAACGTCCTTTCCTAAAACCCACTTGATATTTACCAGTCAGCTGATATGTTTGTTTTCTGGCCTCCCATTCGCGAGGATGGCGGTTCGAATCCCCGTCCGGGCATCCAGATTTGGGTTTTCCATGCTTTCCCAAATCACTCCAGGCAAATGCCAGGATGCTTCCTTCAAAAGGCCATGGCCGAATTCCTTCCCATTCCTTTCCCCCCATCCTTTCCTGTCTCTAAAGAACTCTGTTAAGAGATGTTAAGCGGTTAAAAAAAATGATCTGTTTGTTGCTCTAGTCAGTTTAGGACAGGTATCAGGGATAGTTTTGTCGGATCTGCTTGTCACCTTTCTTATTTTTTATTTTTTTTATTTATTTCTTAAATTTTGTTAATATTTTGCCTTTATTTGTAGTTTTCATTGAATTTATATTTTTTTTAAGTTATATTAATATTTTGGACTGGGGCCCAATTTTGAACTCCATCAGTGTGGTTGCATACTGTAAGGTGCACCACACTGGATCAATAGGATACAATGAGACCTGGTTCGAGTTCTGATTGCAGTTTTTAAGCTGTTTTCTATAGCCACCTTGGCAATGCTTGTACAATTCCCAATTTTAGCCACATAAATTACACATTTCACAATAAAAAATATGCATATCATAAAAAGCTTAAGTTAAACAAATTGCAGGCAGATGACAATCGCTAAGCTCCTCCCATTGTTCCAGGAACTGACAATCCCTGATTTCTAACCACCCAGTGGCAGGAACTTTTTTGACTGTACCCTCCACTAAAAAATTAATCAATCCCACATGCCTTAAAATTTGATCCTCCTGTTTCTTCTTTACGTAGTAATTTTCCACAAACTTCTTTCTCATCTTATCATTTCCAAAGCAAGTTCACTTAATATGGTGTCAATTACTTAATATCACTATTTTCCAATATATATTTCTAATATAATAAAGTCCTTTAAAGAGCTGTTATCCATACTTAGTTTTTGAAAGTTCTTTTTTAGTCTCGCATCAGTATTTGATACTAAAAGATTCCTATTTTTGAAGGAGGCTTTCTTCACTAATGCTATTCTGTTTTTGGCATTGTTCTTACTTCGGGCATCAGTTGTAATTTACTTCATAAATAACAGAATTCTCATGCGTCTAGTGTATTTGGTACTATTTTTTATGTTTAATGTACAGATATTTCTGCTAAATTTCATGACTTCCTTTGGTTTTTGGTTCGAATTATTCTTGTTTGTGAATTTTTTCATTCCATTCGCTAATAAGACATTGTAATCAGTAAATCTGCAACATACTGATTGTTTATCCTTTAACACTTATTATTCTTACTTCCACATATAAGTTGAATATTGGTGGTGATAGGTTACAACCCTGTCTCACACTCCTGTTTCATAATCTTTTTGACAGATGCTTGTCTGTCCTTTTGTTATTGTTACCTGATTGTTATCTGGATTATAAATTATTCTACTTAATTATTTTATTCTTTAAAATTTTGAACCTCTCACATCCAGCATTAACAAAGGGTTTTTCTAAGTTCACAAGTTCCATAAAAGTGGCCCTGTATTTCTTGATTTGCTCTTCCATGTTAATCTTAAAGGCGGAATTGCTAAATCAAATGGATTTTAACCTAGAATATTTTCTCCCCTCTCCTTTCTTTTCTTCTGTATATTATCCTGTTCAGTAATTTTGAATTGTGTGATGTTACTTTTTGTTTAATAATTTTCATATTTGTAAGCTTGTATTCCTTCAGTACTGTGAAAATTACACTTTTATCAAAATCTATCAGAAACTTTCCTTTTTCATATATATATATTTTTTTAAATTAGTTTGAAGATTCCTTCTGTAGCACCTCTGCAGAATCTCATCAATTCAGAATTCCTTATTTAAATTTAAGTTTTCAAAATCTATCAAATTCTGTCTTAGAACAGTATCTCCCATCTTTCATTTACAGTGGGGTTGTAACAGAAGTCACCTTTGTGGATGTGGGAAAATAAGTTTGTAATTATTTAGATTTTAATCATTTATAAAAAAAAATTTAAATCAAAATAAATATATATTTTATGCCAAATTCTATTTTTCATAAGTAAAGTATACTTCCATATAATACTGCCATATTGATTTATTTTTGCCTCAGCTTTCAACAACAAAAAACGTTTGATAATTTCACAAGTTAATTACATTATTTATATAGCTACGTACGCATCTAAAAACCAATCATTGTCATATGAACTTTGCAGAGTTTGTGGCTCGACTAATTCAAGCGTCTAACAGAAGGCAACACAACCGCACATCTCCGTGTTTGCTGGTTTATTATTATTACTACTAATGTAAGCCCGTGACCATTTTTTGTCTATCGTCACGGGTCTAGAAAACTTCCAGTTTTTAGGATGAAAGATTATGACAGGTTGACCTGATTTGACTGAATATAAACATACCTGTGTTTCAGGATGAATAAAATATCTTGAGCTTGAAGAACCGAGAAGCATTAATAGAGGTAGGTATTAAACACGAACAGGGACGATAGTGCAATCGTACAATTGTTTCAAAGGCCATAGACTATGTAACCCTTAAAGAACACTCAAATTTTAAAAAAAAAATCCTGTTTGCTTCGAAAGCATCACGCTGTTTTTTTTACTGAGACTGGGCAAACACTCAGAATGTAATAGTTGGTCATAGTATCTGTAATGGCCAGAGAACTTATTAGGGAGTGTGCACAAAGTACATAACTCGGTTCGGGGGGGAGGGGGGGTTAGCTAGAAGGCTATGCTGGGGTGGGGGGAGGGGGGGTTCCGAGCCGGGCCACGTAGCTTTCCTTTCATAACACTTTTCACAGTTAAAATGAGGAACAGAACTCACAGCAGCATGTGAATATTTATTTCCATCATTTAATTATCTCTGTATGTAATTTACAATAGTTTGACAATAGAAAATAGTTCAAAATGTCTTCTGGTATCAAAAGGGGAAAATACTAAGTTGCTTTCATTAGCAACAAGTTACTGCCAAGCAGATCCACCTTTTTTCAGCTGCCTAATTTATCAATATTATTTAAGTATGAAATGCTACGAAAAGCAAACTTAATGAATGTATTAAGGCAATTAATTTTTTAGCAGTCGCTTAGCTATTAAATTGTGGACATAAGCACAAATTTCTTCTAATAGTATCTCTGGTTACTGTTTTTGTGAGCGAAGGCTGACGCGTGACACCGTTCTCCAGCCAATAGCTGTTGAGGTGAGTGAATGGATGAGTGAGCTTAGGAAATTATACATTAGATGTGCCCCCTTGACGTAGAGGTCATTAGAGGTGTGAAAGGATCGGTGCTAGGAACGAGAAGGAATTCAGCCATGGCCTTTTAAAGGAAGCATTTGCCTGGCGTGATTTGGGGAAACCATGGAAAACTCAAATTTGAATGCCCAGATGGGGATTTGAATCCTCATCCTCACGTATGTGAAGCCAGAGTGCTACCGCTCACCCACCATGCTCGGTTCCTTGCCCGCCACCCACCTTCCCACCGCTCTAATGGAGCATTCACACTAATATAAGCTGCTGCATTTTCTTCAATGAGCTCTTCCGCTTCTAGTCAACCTGTTTATTTCCAAAACTTTGCCAGAGTCATAGGATGGCAAATTGTTACAAAAAAAAAATATATATAGAATGTGATACAGTTGGGCACATTTATATCGATTGTTACCTATTGCACCATATATAAAAATTGTAAACTGTCATTACACAGTCAACGTATTAAAGCCTAATTGTGTGGATTCAGTCCTCAGTCCAACCAGCTAGATTTTGGTTTTCCTGTTTCTCAAAATCACTCCAGATAGTTTCTTGAAAAGACCATGGTGAAATTTGTTTCAGTTGATTGTCCCCACCCTGTGCTGACTATAGTGACCTCTGAGCAGTAAAACTCTTTCAGAGAATATAAGTTTTTCAATACAGTACCGTCTAACCTCCACAGCCTTCTTCCAGATGATGTTCCAGTGACTATGCCAGTTCGATAAAAGAATTTATGTTGGATTTCAGGAAATGGGAACATTATTTTACATGAATTGGGTGCCAGACATAAACTTTTTAATATTTGGGAATTGGTAGAATCTGTGGGAGGTCAGTTCAGATTAGGGTTGTAAAGGAAGTCATCTTTGTGGATGCTGATGCGGATCTTCAGTGCCTGACATTCGCGGTTGTCGAAGTGGAAAAATAAATTTATAGTTATTTCGATTTTAACATTTTATCAAAAATAAACTTAAAATCAAAATAAGTATTTTTTTTATGCCAAATTCTACATTTTTTTAGAAGTAACGTCTATTTCCATATAATACTGCCACATTGATTTATTTTTTGCCTCATCTTTCAACAACAAAAAACATGGGATGATTTCACAAGTGAATTAAATTATTTACATTACGACACACACGTCTAAAAAAAAAAAAAAGAGCCATCTTTGTCATGCAAACTTTTTGGGGTTCGCAGCACGACTAATTCAAGCGTCAAGCACAATGCCACGCTACCTCACATCTCCGTGCCCATTCACAGTACAACTTGTAGGACCTACATTCATCCTATTTTCGATAAAGAACCTTGATTGACCGTGAAAAGGGTTAGAGAACTACATCCAGGACGTGTTGGATGTTGGGACTCCAAAACAACCAACATAATTCCTTGCTGTCCAACAAGCTATGGCGTCAGATCATGATTGAAGGGAAAATCCTGGGACTGTGCAATAAGGACACATAGTGTGCCGCGAAAAAGTACAAGTGGAAAGGATTGCTTGGAATATTTTGTTGGCCTCCTTTTACTAGTGTGATTGGTTGAGCGCATCTTATTGTAGTTCTACACGGATATCCTGTTAGTTGGACCATGAAGAAGGCGCTTTACTTTACATGCTAGTTTAAACTTGTAAATTCGGCACTTAGTTACTAACACCATTTAGTTCATTGTTATTTTTTTTTGCAAGATCGCAAGAAAAAAACAACCACATTGATGTTAGTTATGAGATGATGGGCAGAATCTCGTATAAAGAGAAAAGAATAATATTTATTGCAATGTAAACAAAACATCTGCTATACATCCGCAATAAATATTGCGAAAGCGGATGTAGGATTTCACGCGAAAGTTCCGCACTTGCGGATGCGGAGATCCGTTATATCCCTAGATCAGATGAGTATGAGAGTTCAATATCTATTGAAACCCACGTCATGAATTTCAACAATAGTAGTGAGAGAGGTGACTGTAAGCATCTTCCTGATGAAACAGCACAACTTGTCTCCACTGTTTTCCTTGACAGCTGCTCACAATTAATTCATAAGGTTAGCTTGATATCTACCCATTATAGTTTCAAAAACGTAGCTAATCCAAATTCTATTGAAAATTAAACCTAATAAAAACACACCTTTCTGAAAATTTCAAGTCACTTCATTATATGTCAGGTTCTTGTCTAACTAACAATATTGAACTCATGAAGCTGTAATGTTGCCCAAATACTATTTTCGTTTTTTCCAGTATCTCATTTGCCTCAATACTCCATTTCTTCCTGTCTGTAGCTAATCTCTACCAACCCACTAAAGTCCACATCCTCGGTAACCCATTTTACATATTTCTGATCTTTGAGAGCTGCTGCAGTTCTTCACTTTAATTTTTTGCTCTGTTTACAAATTAATCAGTCCAGTATTGCTTTAAACGTGACCCAAGTTAAGTTGAATTTAAACAAAATATGCTGGCTAATAAATAAGCATAAGAATACTTGAGTTTTGGTTTGTGATGGTTACTTCCTCGATCCTTATTTCTGTTTTATTGACCTCAGTTCTTAACACTGTTAATCATATTAGAAAATGGAATACATTCTAAAAAATAAATTGCCAAGAGAAATGAATAATTGAATTAATTTCTTATATTTGCTAACTACTTGGAGAAATTTCTGTTTGATCATATTTGCAGCTTGGTCCATAATTTTCCCCTTTCCTTTTGCCCTGTATTTGAGGTTTTGTTTTCCTGCCAAAACCATATTTTGAGACTTGAAAATTGAAACTCATTTCTTTAGCATCTCAGAACAATATCCCTTCTGATTACAGGTCTTAGATTGCTCCTAAATTGACAAACTATGTATGAACAGGTGGCCCCATGAGGGATTAGTGTGTACAAGAATGGGAAACTAAAACTTCACCAGACATATCTTAGATAATAGTTGTTTAATAAACTATGTAGACTGATAATATTGAATAGTACAATCCAATATTCCCCTCCATGATGATGATAAAGAAGCCTCACCCAGCACACATCATTGCAGTTGTTGCACTTGAAAATTCTGAGTTATTATTAATGTATGCCATTCTTTTGTTCCATTCAGTGTTCTTATGACATTAATTGTGAAGTTTTTTTATTTTGTAACATTAAGCAAACAAAAGTAAATGAGTCTTTAAAAGATAGTTTATAATTTTTAGAGGTATTTGTGCATTTTATAACACAACATAAATAATGAAAATAAATGTCCATCCAGTACACCAGTGATAATATGCCTAAAAAATATAGTTTTAACACACTTATAGATTCCAGTGAATTGCTTAGTGGCAAGACATTGAAGCTCATAAATCATATTAAGTATAGCATGCCATATACACAAAGATGCGCTGAACAGATAACGCAAAAACAAACATTCAAAGTAAATATTGATATGAGCACTACTTGAATGTTACTTCAGTGAACATCAGTGTCTGTATCATCATTTGTGAGATACAATGTATTTTCAGATTGATTAAAAAAGGAATCTGTTAGTATTGTCAACAATTATGAGCTACTGTTTTATTATTTTAACACATGAAATATAATAAGCAGCTTGTTCTGTTTTGATAGAATCCAGTGCAAGTTAATTCTGAGAAGTACAGAATCTGTGAAATATAATAGATGTGCAGCTATTAAAGAGGTTGTTGAGAACATACCAGAGTTATGGTAAGAGACAGCAATGTAGATGGGAATACTTGAAACAACTAAACAAGGAATTAATTATAGCAAAGAAGGTGGTTAAAGATGAAGAATATTATGGGGGGCAGTAGTACCACTGATGGATACTTCTAGAGATTTATGTGGCTATGTTAGAAAACTGAGGTAAAGGGTGACTGTTGAGACAGTAATTGATAAGGATTGAGAAGTAGTTACTGAGAATTTGAAAAAGGCAGAATTATTAAGTAATTGGTTTAGTGGGACGATTAGGGACTGATTCAGGAATGGGAGGGTCTATATCGAAGAATGAGCATATTCACATAGAAATGAACAGACTAAAAAATTTGAAACTCATCCTGAGGATATCATGAAGGAACTATGAAAGGTAAAAAAGCATAAAGGGATCTGGTGTAGATAATATTGCTGTGGTTGTCTTAAAGATAGTAGGATGTGACATTGTATCTTATCATGAAACATTATTTAAATTGTGTCTGGTTATTTGCTGCTTACCAGAAGACTGGAAAAATGTGATAATAGTACCAGTCCATCAAGGAGGGGTGATAAAAAGGGACAGGCCAATCTGTTTGTTCACCAGTGGTACATAAATTAAAGGAGTGATTTTATGCTACCACACCAGAAAAGTCTGTGAGGAATGTAGGGGGTTTTCAAGTTGACATCACGGCTTGAGGCAAGGATATTCATGTAAATCTCAGTTAGGCTATAAGCAAGATATTTCAGGTGAAATGGGCAAAAGAAACCAAATTGACAGTGTAGCAATCGATATTTTGAGGCTCTTGACAGAGTGAGCCATAAACTGGTGCTTAGTAAGGTAAAAACTATTGGAGTGGATGAAAAAAATTATTTGCTGGGTAGAAAAATTCTTAAAGGTAGAAAACAAAAAGTTAAGGCAGGAAATGCATTATCAAAAGAAGTGGAAACGTAAAATGGAGCACCACATGGTAGTGTATTGGGACCATTGTTATATATTATTCTGCTGAAGTATTGTGTTGATATTTTACTATCAGAAGTTAGGTTGTTTGCTGATGACATAATGCTGTATAATAGGATCAAAAGGGTAGAAGACTGTGAATAGCTACAAGGTGATGTGGACAGGATATCTAGCGGGGTAGGTCAACCTGGGGTGAAGATAAATGGAAAGAAGAGTGAGCTTATTAGGTACACAGATTGATTATTTTATTTATTTATTTATCTTGTGGCCATAGCACATAATCAATAATACAACATATACAATTTTTTCACACTAATAAAATGTAACGTTAAATTATTGTTAAAATTCAAAATCGACATAGTGGAGCCAATGTAAAGCTTCAGTTGAAATATCTATGAATTTCTTTGGTGATCCCCTGAAGGCTCGAAGTGGGCAATTAAAGGTGAGATGATGGATGGTTTGTTCTTCCTCACCAGTCGCAATTCAGTGAATCTCTCATTCCCCATGTGTAAAGAAATAAATCAGATCTGCCATGGCCAGACCTAACTCTGTTCAGATCAACCCAGGTCTTGCAGGCAAGGTCGAGTCCCTTTAGTGCCTGTTGATTGTCAAACGGGCAGTGGCTATCAGCAACAATCTCCATGCTTCTCTCCTGTTAAAATTGTTAGATATAAGGCAGGGAAAGAATTTCTTGTTGAAGACTTGAAATGTAAATATCTTGGCATAACATTTGATAATTAGGTTGTCTGCACCTGTTGGAGGATGATAAGGGGATGTACAAGAAAAGTAAAGAAATTGGGTTACAAAAGTTTGATCTGACCATTGCTTTAATATGGTGGTGGTGTAGCAAGGGACCCACATTTTGGGTATCCAATATTGTAGTAAGGGTTGGAGGATTGCATCAAACCAGTCAAAAGACTGATGACAAATGTGGTTGGAGGGGGTGCAGAAAAGGGTTGCTTGATTTGTCTCTGGAAACAACACAATCAGTAACTGATATGATAAAGCAGCTGAATTGGAATTCATTGGAAGATTGGAGCAGGGTAAAGAGGGTCATGGACTTGTACAAGACATACATTGGTGGTGAGGCATAGAAAGATATTGGTGGAAGAATTAGGAGAGGTGCATAGAAGGGAAAAGATGACTATGACCACAAGCTGGCACTCAGTTTCAGGCATAAGGTTGTGGGAAGATTTCTTTTCGTAGGTAAGAGGGTGGCCGATTGGAATAAAATACCAAGAGAGATTATGAATAATTTACAAAAAAATACTTAAAGGATTTAAAGTGTAAATTTTTAGAGGCCGTAAGTAGGTGGGTACAGGAAAGGAGGAAAAGGGGTGTGTATGGAAGTTGCCACCAGAGTGTGTAATCCATCGCAATTAATTTAAATTTATTTAAAAAACTGATGTTTTCTTTTGTGTTTCCTGTTGTTTGGTATTACTTTTATTGATGATTGATTTTAGATAGAAATCAAGGGAGCTTAAAATTACCATTAATTCTTAAATTTTGCTTATTAAATGATATTTTAAAATTTTCTTTTGAAATCACTTCATGTAAAATTGAAGTTGGAAGGATATTGGTCAAAGAATTAGGAATAGTGCATGGAAGGGGAAAGACAGCCATGACCTCAAGCTGGCACTTGATTTGATGCATATGGGAGTGAGAAAATTTTCTTTTGTTGGTAGGCGTGTCAGGAATTGGAACAAATTACCAAGTGAAGTGATGAATAATTTACCAAAAATGCTTAAGGAAATTAAAAGTAAAATTTGTAAATTGGAAAATTAAACAGGGTAGAAAATTAACACTCCAATTATAAAAGAAATTTTTAAAAATAAAATAAAAAGGAATAATTAGATGACTGGGGGAATTGCCGCCGAAGTGTTAGCTCCATCACAATTAAAGTTTATAACAATAAAAGTTAAAATCATTCCTTAATATAAGGTATTGGTAGAATTCCATTCTTAAAAAAATACAAAGAATTAAAATCTTAGTTAGAATTTCCTTATTTAATGATCCTCAAAGCATCAAGAGGGGGATGCTATAATCTTGCTGAGTATTAATTTAATACTACTATATATTTAGAACTTCAGTTAAACTCATCATTATTTTGAAAGGCATTGTTAAAGCTTTAAATAGTTTTCATATTATTTGGATAAAAATAAATTGTTTCGCTGGTCCATATTCAATCATTTAAAAGATATGTGGTAACATGTTTGAATCAGTATTTTAGTCTTTCATTATACTCTCTGGATGTGCTAAGCTTTTTTTATTTTATATCTTGCTTTTGCTATTTAATTTTGTCCACATAGATCAAAGAAGCTCTCGGTCATTTTTCCACTGACTTTTGGTTTACTAACGCATGTTACAGTTTATTTGATGAATCAACAGCATATTGGCATTTTTTTTTACATGTACTTTCCTCATTATTGAACTAGCTATGATGCATGGTGTTGTGTTCCAATTACAAATTTGCTCCTAACAATTAGCATCATGTTAGAATCTTATCTGAAATTCGATAAATTATTTATCAATCTAAATAACTCAGTGTCTTCGCTACACTATGGCCATCTGTAGGTTGTAGAGCAGTGGTTCCAAACGGGGGTGATACCCCTGTGATCGTGGGAGATGTTATTGGTCCAAGACAAATTTAGGGGTCGTTTAGGTCAACCACCGCCCCCCCCCCCCTGTTTTCCAGTGTTATTTCTGGCTTTCAGGACTTCATCAAAGAAGTTTTTAACTGCATTCCCACGATCATATGCAGCAAAACGAGGATTCAGTGCAGTCAGCAATTTATTGGTTTAGAAAAGGAACAGATTTTCGATAGTGGTACTGGAGACGTCCATTAATTACGTGAGGTGAAATGGGGGAAGGGGGTTCCGTCAAATTCTCACCACAGGGGAGGGAGGTCCGGAATTCCGGAAGAATACCTCGCGTAATTAATGGACGTCCACACACGGCGATTTAAGATTTCTGATGACAAATCAGACAAAAATTATTGAAAAATTAGATTCATTACACCAAGCTCAGCACTCACTCTTAATTTATAATATTTTTCATAATATGTGTTTGTTAATCAAACTGTGAACAGTACGCCAATTTTATTTATATATTTTTAATTAAGTAATTTAAAAAAAAAGTATTTAGAAAAACACCTAAAAGGGACGGCACCAAATCACTGTTTCAAAAAATTTGTTAACGAGCCAAAAAAATTTGAGCACTAAATTATTTATTACCAGAAAGGTAGGTACTGCGTTGTTTTTTTCTGAAAAGATGGCGGTGAGCATTTTTTTCCCTTCGAAAAAGGGGGACTGCGAGTCTTTTTTTTTTCGTGAAGGGAATGGTAAGCCAAGAAATGTTGGGAATCTATGATTTAGAGCAGTGAATCCCAACCCCCGCGGGGGGGGGGGGGGGACGTTGAAGAGATTGAAGGGGGCGTTTGTTGTGCAAGGCAAATTTAGGGGCGTTGAGGACCAACAGCTGCCCCCTTGTTCCAAATTTATATCCGGCTTTAAGGGATTGATTAAAGAGGTTTTTTATTTGCATTCCCATAATCATATGTATCCAAAAGCGGATTTTAGTTGGAATTTATTACCTAAGGAAAGAAACAGATTGTCAGTAGTGGATTTAAGATTGCTGATAACAAATGTAGCACCAAACATCGAAAGTAATTTTTTGTTCAAATAGGGGGGCGGTGAGTAATTTTTTCCGAAAAAGGTTGGGAACCTATGGTTTAGAGGCTTAAACAAAAAAGAGGTGATTGTTGGCGTTAGGACAATGTTACATTTCTTTGTTACGGTTTTTATCAGATATTGAATTTTTGATCCGTGACAATTTACATCTTAAATTTTAGACCAGACTATAAGCTTGTAATTATTATTATTATTATTATTATTATTATTACTCCGCGATTCACTAAAAGTGTGTGGCGGAGGGTGCATAGCACCTATCGAGAAGGGTTATGGTTTGGAAGGGTTATAAGGGATATGGCAGGAGGCGCCCATGGGCTATTGTGAGGAACCATCCCCGCATTCGCGTGGAGTGATCTGGGAAAACCATGGAAAACCCAGATCAGGATGGAATTTTTTTTTTTTTTTTTTTTTTTTTTTTTTTTCAGAGGGCAAATGTAGGTGGATGTAGAAAAAGGGGAAGATGGGTGTTTAGGGAAATTGCCACCGGAGCGTGTGCCCCATTGCAATTTAATTAAATAAACGTACATGCACAAAATAAAATAAAAAACACTCGACCATACACCTTTCATTTTTGTTTACTGCTCCACTTTTATGTTCCCAATCCTACCACGTACTGCGGTTCCTGACACACATTAAAATACTCAGAAAATGGTTATTTACTTAATCCTTAGGCGAATTGCGCCCTTTTTTTTATGCAAACTGGAAATGAATATACTACTTTAGGAACAATGGTGTTCTGTTAACGTAGCTTTTCACGACGTTGAAAATTAATAAACTCTTCTCTGGCTTCCAGCTGTGTATACAGACTTGTGACATTTATTAATACTGTTCTATTCTTATCCTAGAAATACCATACTTTTGCCTGGTCATTGAAATATCCGTGCTTTTTTAAAAGCTTGGCTTATAGTTTATACTCGCTTATAGCCTTATATGGTATGAATACGATATCTAAATTTATAATAATCTGCCTACGGGCCATCTGAATCATCTTCTGTGAAAACTTCAAGTGTTTTGAATAGTTTTCATATAATCGCAGATTAAAGTTTTTTAAAAAATTCTTGCTTCGCTGCCATTTGACGAAGCGTCAGTAAAACATAGCTCAGGTATTATTTAAGCCCCTATGGTTTCGAACTATGAAAGCCCATCAAAATCAGTTATAGTTTTTGCGTGACACCTAATACACACAGACCGGTTATAGATTTGTATGACGGTATAGAGTTTTATGAAATCATTGGTTGCATAGACTTACTGATGATTTCCAAGTTACGTCTTTTAAGATAGTGGCTGCTTTTTTGGGGTGTTTTATAGTGTTTTGTGTGGAATCATTAAAAAAATCTCTGCAAATGGGCTTTCCTGTAGAGATAATAGAGGTTAATAACAGTTAGGGTAACACTAACATTGCAACACACAATTCCTGCAATATTTTATCTTTCTGTTTCCTGACATTTGTGTACTTCACGCTGGCTATTATTTGTATTGTTTCCGCTGCATTTTAGAGAAGTTCTTCCACCATTGTAAACGTTAAAAACAATTTGTAACGAACTGGTGTATTTTCTTTTTTTTTAAACTTGGTCCAAAACTCGAATATTGTTTGCATCCTCCCGAAGGAGGCGTACTAAGCCAGTTTGTCAGAGGTAGGACCTCCATTTCCTTTCCTCTGGAAACTACAATTTAACGTGGAATCAGAACAACGGAACGAAATAGATAAATTAAAAAGTAGTGTTTGTTTTAAAGCCAAATAATTGAAATGTTTTGTCATCCATCCTTCGCAGTTTACACGACTTGCGCTGTAAAATGATTTTTTGACTGCGTCACACATCTTCGCTTTAACATGTATAATGCGTCAATTGTGGTCTTTCGGTCCCTGATTTTCGTAATGTGAAGTTGACCCGAGCGGCGCCCCGAAAATTAAAACAGCTTGCTGCCACACACCTTTATCCCCACCACAAAGCATAGCGTCGGACACGCCCAGGTGGTGTCATCCTGCGAGGATGCCAAATGAGTCCATTTTGTGTGGAAGCAACGCTCGAGTGCGGGCTCCAAATATTTTTAATGACTACGACTTCTGGTGTTTGTGCCGATGGTACGATCATGTCCACATGCCTGAAATCTTCAAGTGTGCAGAACTGATTAGTATTAGTGCTCCTTTGTTTGCTATTAGTCAACACCCCAGAACCATTTCCACAATTTGGGACATAACGTCTTGTGTGCAGAAAACGAAGGCCATTTTAACTACCACATTTATTACTTGAGTTATAGAATTCTTGACAGGTTAGTGTAGATTTATCAGCATCGGGGCTAATTTAAGAATCGATAATGGTAGAAAATTTATCTGTTGCTACTATGATCATTTTAATAGCAGAAAGCGAAGGTAATGATTCACGGATCAATTGTTCAGCACTGGAAAATATGGGTTAATTTTTAATGATAACCTTTACTAACCATGATTTTTAACAAATGTATAATGTATTACAAGTTTTAATAGTACCCGTCATGAATTACAGCTCCAAACATTCGTTACTAAACATATATCCAAGATTTTTTAAATCTTGGCCTAAAACCTGGAGGCGGCATACCATGCGAGTGTGTCAGAGATGCAGTTCCTTTATTCCGATAACTGCATTTTTTATATCAAATCCGAAGCAACGAGCGGTTCTTACTTTCGAAGAATTTTGAAAATCTTGGCCTAAATCCTGGAGGCGGCATACCGTGCGAGTGTGTCAGAGATGCAGTTCCTTTATTCCGATAATTGCATTTTTTATATCAAATCCGAAGCAACGAGCGATTCTTACTTTCGAAGAATTATCCGAGTGCCTGAAAAATTCCTACTTTAGCCGTGAAAAGAATTAACTTGCAACGTGGTTAATTGCGATACACATTATCCTTTAACAATCAAAATTTGTATCTTACCATTTTCGCAAGTGATTTTTGGATGTGCCTCCGAATGTCATTTTTAAATGTCAGTTTGTATAGATTGTTTTGTGTTTGTCGCGAAGATTATTATTACGTACTAGCTCGTACCCGCTACTTCGTACGCTTGGATTAAGATTTTTTTTTACCAGAATTGAATATAGAAAGTTGTTGGTAACGAAGTATTGGTCCCAAACAACACCGAGTCGGCATAATATGACAGGAAAGCTATTACTATATCATTTTACCATCGAACCTGTCTCTTGAAGAGAATCAATTTCCAACATATTTCTGTCACCATTCGATAAGGTCTCAAAATTTCGTGACTACAACTGTTAATCATACTGGAAAAAATGTCCTGTGACCTTCATACAGATTTTCTTGTAAAATTCCATTTAGTCATCAAAACTTAACAAAAATACAGAGACTTACTTCCGTATTTATAGTATTATTACTGCGGTTCACACACACACACACACACACACTGCGCGATCATTATAACGTAAAAAGTGTACACCTACAGCATTGCAAGACTACCTACGATTTGCCTCGCATTGCATCCGTAACTTTGTGATATCTACAGTTTAATATTCAATCCGAATAACCGACGGTTCAGACGTGACTCTTACGATCAAAAACAATTTTTAAAAATCTTAGCCTCCACGGAGATTTGAACCGGAGACCACCAGCCAAACATTTGTAAGCAAGTACTTTAACCACTGAGCTGCTTGACCGCTACACGGAAAAACAGTACGGAGACGTCCATATCCAACGCGTCTGTCTATCGCCGTTCAGTCGTATTTCGAAATTATGAGACAACATGTATATTTAAACAGATAATTTTTCAACCAAATGTAGACAGTATTTTTCTCCTTGTTTCAAAGGATAAGTGTGCAAAGTTTCATCGAGATCGGATGAAAACTGTGGGTTTGTATGAAGAACAAACAAACATACATACATTCATCTTTATATATATAGATTCGAAAAAAAAGTTTAAAAAAAAATGGGGGGGGGGGATTGCGCGATCTTGTGGTGATCTTGGCTATATTCGACCAGGACGTGTGATTGAGAAAGCATGTATTTCAAGGCATCTCATAGAAAAATTTCGACGAAGTTTGATATTACTATAACAAGCGTCTTGCGGATTAATCTCTAGAACCTTTACTTGTTTTCGGTTCGAAATGGATAAATAGCGTGGGATGTGTTCTGAGAAGTTATGCGGCACGTTGTCTCCTAACCTGAGATTACATTTATTCATCGTGGTACTCTTTTTAAAAGCTATTTCTTGTATTGACGTCAGCACAGCGATGTTCTTATAAGGTCCGTGATCACCAAAATAATCATTCCTGCAATATCTAAGAACCGTCGGCTTATTTCTGAGACGCCAGCAAGTGAGACGTTGCGTCACGGTATTTCCAACTCCACGATAACGGTTTAGTACATATATTCTGTGAAGAATTAACTGCAGCTTTCAGAAACTGAAGTGAAAAATTTCCATGAGTTGAATGAGAAAATGAGGTGAAATGTGCAATTTTCTACCATTTAGACACGAGACTAGAGACCGTAGTTTTGAAATGTTTGGAAATATGACTTAAAAAGGTGTGTTGAAATTGTTAAAAAAATAAATGACATGCCGTTTTCATGACTTCTGAAAGATAGTGTTTCATGCCAAATTGTAAAACGTTCGTTGACTCCTACTTTACAGCTACTACAGAGGAATTAATAAAATACCAGTTATCTATAAACCTCGCATTAGAAATTTTCAAGATTAAAACAAGTAGCTTCATATTATAATGTTAGTAGAAACTAAAAGAAAAAAAGTTGTAGAGGAATAAGAGGTCTATCTGTCAATGTTATAGAAAAACGAATATTGAGGGGTTTTGTTGGTTTTGAATGCTGGTGTACAATTTGTCTTTGTAATGTAATTTTGGATGTACCATAGTGATACGGATAAAATCTTGCGATAGTTACGTTCGGAAGTGTTTCATTTTTGAATGTCTATCTGTTTGGAATTTATTGTGGTTTTCTGTTTTAATTTCCATTATTATGACTTGTTTAATATAGGTACCTTGTTGCTTAATGTATTCATTAACAGCGCTCTGCATTAATGTTTCGCGTGTTCAAATGTAATGACCACATTACTGTTTCTGTTCATTGTATGAAAGAATCGTTATTTTCGTTTACTGAGTCGCTTAAAAACATATGGTTCCGAACTTCCGCCTCTGATCCGTGTTCAAATGTGCAAACCGGAAGGGTGAGTTGAGTACACTTCGTCTAGAGAAGACTGCTTTAGTTTGGGATTGTATCCCTTATCATACTACCCTTCACTTAGGAGTGGGGAAGTATGGCGTTTGTTACAAGAAATTAGAAATAAACTGGAATAATATGTTTAAACGGGAAACCAGCACCTTCTGCTGGTACAATCGAAGAATTTATTTCTTAGGTATCTACAAAATAATTGCTAATAGTTTGTGTAAATGTAGTTGATATAATTAAAGTAGTTGTTTTGGTGTATTTATCTATTTTGTTATGCAATAGTTTATCTGTAAATTGAGAACTTTCCACATCCCACAGAACTAGTCGCTTATATAGGGACCCATGGAAAATAAAAATAAAAATTTGTGTCATTACATAAAGGAAACACTCATAAACCGTCAAAGATTCAGGCTAAGATATTTTTTCTTGTAGCTTTACGCTTCGTCGACGTTGAGGTCATTAGAGGTGGGAAATGACTGAGGAATAGGAACGGAAGAAATTCTGCCATGACCTTTTTGGAGGTACCATCCTGACATTCGCCTGGAGTGATTTCAGGAAACGATAGAGCTGAGAATAATTCTATCACTTGTGAGTGTCATCTGCCTTAGCGACCAATTAGCTTTCACAGCAGAGGCTAGTAGCTACATGATAACTAGACAACTATACCCGATGTGCTACGGACTGTGTCCACCAATTGCTCGGCTGTAGACGCAGTGATATGCCGCTTCAGTTTGAAAGTAATGTGACCGTGAAATGATGCAGTTTCTATCACAGGTCAAAAGTCATAGTTTCGATTTCCGTTTAGGTGGTTCTTTGTTATGGAGGGAAAGTGCTAAAGCTCTGTGGTAAGTCAGGTCAGTATGCCTTCACTTAAAGCCATTTTTCCACTACTAGCGAACCTTTTTTTCCCCCCTGAACTCTAATTTTAGGATCTTAAAACTACTAATCACCCAGGCTGCCTCAGTATTGCCGCCAGAGCACTTAATATCACTTAGAGAGAGAAACATGCGTTTTCTGTGCACTTATTTGCGCCGTCGAACCAATATGAGAAGTTACTGCTTTTTAAATTTCTTTTTCTTCTCAGAGTTAAAACTGAGCGAAGACAAATGGAGTCGAAATTGCAGGACGATTCGTTTGACATCAGCCGTAAGGAAGTTTATGGAGGGATAGATATGCAACTACATCAGAAGTCTCTGCGAAGAAATAAGTGGCCGGCCTCGTCAGCGTAGGGGCTAGAGTACTGGTACCGCGTGCCGAAGGTCGCCGGTTCTAGTCCGGCCGAGGGCACGGGTGTTTAAGTGTTGTGTGTGTTAATGTCGTGTCCGTCCTGTGGTGTCCATACTTAGAAACTACAACGTACTGGAGAAACTAATTCGCTGGAAGAGTTACGTTGATCACATTGAACTGGTTGTATGGCCTAAATTGCCGAATACCTTTAAAAAAAGAAATAAGTGATTTGTAAATAGATAGCATAGACTTATGAGAGGTCATGTCAATCTCAGTTAGAGGGCTTCGAAATGCTGCATTTACTGTCGAAGATGATATGGATATATAACAGGGAAGAAGGGAACTTGGATGCAAAACCTTAATCACACAGTGGCTTGAGTATAATGGCTACTATAGGACCAACATTGTATCACATACTTGTTAGAGTGGGTGCAAAGGGGGTTAGCTATTCTGGAGTAGTGCGTGGAATGGAAAGATAACCTTAAACTGGTTCTTGACCTTAATTATTAAGTGACAAAGTTTTCTTATCTAAATGGATCAGAGAACTCGAATACATTATTGAGATCATTTTGAACAAGTTACACTAAACTTCCACAGAATTCAAAGCGTAAATAATTGTAATGAAAAAGTAGGTGCTTAGGAAAGTTTACACCTGGGCACAATTAAGTCGTTTTGCGTTGCAACTGTCCGTTATTACTCTTACCACTCCAAAAGCACTCTCAAATTTATATGCAGCTTTATTTTTTTAGCAATTGGTAGGTAAATTATGTAATGAGATTTTGGTTTAAATCTTATTACGGTAAATGAAACAAAAACTAGGGGGCCGGACGGCAATTTGAACCAGCGTCCCTCGAATGTTAGACGCGAGCGTTAGCCACCCCAGCTTCGTGTCTCACCTTCTGTCTTATCCACCAAGGAACTGCGTGCAAGCACAGCAGGTAGTTAATTGTACGTTTATTTGCAATCATCCGAGGCAGAAAGATGTAAGACTGACACATAGAAAATTGTAACCCTTAAGGAAAGTAGTGGACCACTTTTCTCTTCGGACGAAATAGTTTTCCAGATGACTGGGTCGATGCGTTCAGTGTCGATGATGTACTGCGTTCCTGAAATACCAAAAGTTATGTTAACGAGTGTAGAATGAGTTGCTTACAGTTGGTGATGTCACGCGCTGCAACGCATTGGCGTGCGCAGCAACAAACGTAGGGAACACCAGTAGTAATTCTGCTGCGGAGTAACTCGACTGTAAAATTCTATCTGAAAGTCACTGATAACTGTGCAATAGAGCTCGTTTTCTGTTTCGACATGTTACATCCCTGCGAGTGGTTGATATTGTACTGGCGTGTGGAAAAAATTCCAGAATGCAATGCTCATAATCGGTAACTGATATGGTATAGGAGTTAGAATGGGATTTATTGGAAGACGGGATGTGGATGAAGAGTCATTGGAGTGTAAAAGGCGTATATTGGTGATGAGGTGTGTAAAGATATTGGTGGAAGAATCAGGAGAGGTGGAAGGTTAAAGATGTCCATGGCCACAAGAAGGCGCTCGATTTTAGGGTGTGGGAACATTTTCTTTCGTAGGTCAGGTGGTCAGGGACGAGAATAAACTACCAAGAGAAATGATGAATAATTTGCCAAAAGCGCTGAGAACTTTAAACTTTAAATTTGTAGAGGGCAAAAGTAGGCGGGTATAGGAAAGGGGGAAAATGTGTGTCTAGGGAAACGTAGGGCGCGCACCACCGCAGTTATTGATTAGCCGTCTATATTTAGCTCTATTGTAAGACTGTGAACTTGTTTCGGGTATGGTCAGGCGTCTAGAATAGTTTCACATCTATCCCAATATGAGGCCTTGACCACGATTAGAACTAATGATTCTTTTAGTTTGATAAACAGGTAAAAATCGCAAAGAATTACACAAAAAAAAAATGAAGAAATAAACGTAATTACCCATCTCTCAAAACGCAAAAAAGCAAATAAAACGTAATAAAAATCACTCCCGTTTTTACTTTTAATAATCCTTAACCTCACGTGTGATGGAACCTTAAATCTTGTATCGAATGTAAATACCTAAAAATGGCACAGCAGCATGAGTAGTGATAGATAAAAGACAACAATGGGAAGGACTTCATAGAACCGTAAAGTACAATTTTATTCCACGTTTTTTTCATCTATAATGTTTTTACCTAAACTCTCTATAGCTAAATTGACGTATTTTATTTTAAAATGAAATGTTACGATAGGCAAACATAATAAAGGTAGGAGCCTAAAATACGTCTTGTAATTACATCGGGCGTCATCGGCTCAGTCTAGCGGAGTTATAGCCAATAGCTATCTCGATGACAACGCCGAAGACGGCGGACGGGGTGAACCAACCAAATTATGAAGCTGATTTCTTCAGCAAATCAAATGTTGACATTAGTTATTTAAATAGGACCTGTACATTTTAACCTGAATGAACTCATGGCACATCAAACCCGCAGTTCTCCTGATTAGGGCAAGACATTTAGCAACCACAGTTTAGATAATTTTGTACCTAAGTTCATTTCCTTATTTTTTATGTTAGTATAGTCTGTTCAAAGCTCAGTTGTAGATAACGCCATAATTAGTTACTGTATGTACTAACTGTTAATTAATAATTGTTTGAATTACATTGATGTTTAAAAAAGCGCTTTCTTTTGAAATCTATGCTTTATAGATTAAAAAGTTAAATTTTTTAATGCCGAAATACTAGTACAAGGGATAACTTCTGTTAATTAATGCTGTATTGAAACAAAATTACTGGTTGAAATTTTAAAATGTGGCTTGTGTTAAATATTTACTGTTCAGCTATCTTATTTGTGTTAAAGAAGAGTATCCTTATCGTTAAATAAGCTATTATCTCAAGGGTTTTGGTGGCAAACATTTATCGTTTGTTATGTACAAAATGTATACTTCTACAGTAATAGCTTGATTTATAAATCATCTGAGTTTCTTATTCGAGGGTCGGTGGTGATAGTCATCGATCTGAAGAGTGCGTTTCAAATTTGTATGGCCTAGTATGATGTTTTACGGGCTTATACTTGCTATACCCAAAAAGGCTAACACTTGAATAGAGCAGGGGGGAAAAGATGAATGTCCAAAAGAAAGACTTTGAGAAAAATCAATTTTTAATTTCAAATCGCTTGCCTTGTATTACATACAAATACTGCGTTTATTCTATAGTATTCGAACAGCTAGATCATCATCAGCCAATTCAAAAATTAAACGATGTGGCCTCTTAGAGTGATGAATGCAGGTGGAACTTGAGCACAAGGTCTACCGATCTTGGGCGATCCTCTCCCAGTTAATTCCGATAACTCTGCGTATGTCTTTGTCCCATCGGTCTGGTTGCCTTCCTCTAATGGGTTCCACTCCAACACTGTTTTTTGTCAATCTTTCGTCTTTCCTACTATCAGCATGGTCGACCAACTACCACTTCAAGGAGGCTGACTTCATCAAGATGTCTGTGATCCTTGCAACTGATCTAATGTCGGTTGCTCTTTTCTGGTTAAACCTAGCATTGACCTTTGCTTAGCTCTTTGGACCGTCCTAAGTTTACCTTTCGCGTGTCCATGTCTCTCAGCCCTATGTCAGCACAGGAAGAATGCACTGGTCGTATACTAGTTTCTTCAGATGTGTGGACATACGAGGGTTGCTATTTATATTTTTGGCCTAATAATGAAAAAACATTTACGATCGAAATTGGTTTTATTGTTTCTCAAAATATTCTGCGTGAAGATCAATACACTTTAGCGTGCGTTTGAACCAATTTTCGAAGCAATTTTTCCACTCCGATGGAGGTAATTCCAGATCATGCGTCTTGAATGTACCAACCGCTTTTTGTGGTGTCTAAAATCGTTGACCACGTAATTTGTTTTTGATGTGCGGGAATAAAAAGAAGTCATTGGGTGCCAAATCAGGGCTGTACGGCGGATGACCCATCAATTCGATGTTTTGACTGGTCAAAAGTTCCTTTGTTTGAGCCGATGTGTGACAGCTCGCATTGTCGTGATGAAGAATTATTCGCCTATTCTTCGACTTTTTCCGAATTTCTCGAAAGACTTCTGGTAAACAAATGGTCGTGTACCGTTCAGAGTTGACCGTCCTACGTTGCTCTAACGCCACTGTCGCCACGTGACCGGTAATGCCGAAGAAACAGGCAACCATTTGCTTCGATGTGCTTCTTCTGCGAACAACTTTTATTGGATTTGTCTTGGAAAACCCATACATTCGATTGCTGTTTTGTTTCCTTCGTCACCTGTGTACATGTTATACACAGCCTTTGATGCACCTTGAACGTATCTTTTTTTACATTTCCTTGCACCAATCGTCACGAGCTTCCTCTTGTGCGTTTGTCAGATTATGCGGGATTCAACACAAACAATTTTTTTTTTTTTACGGCCAAATGGTCATGCAATATTTTTATTGATGCTTGTCATACTAATGCCCAAAGATGCCTCAATCTTACGGTATTTCACATGACGATTTTGGACGACCCTGACGGAATTCGTCCTGAAGCGAACTTCGGCCACGATTAAATTCGTTATACCAGTTTTTTACAGTGCTATATGACGGTGCTTTATCGTCGTATAAAGAATTAAGTTCATCGATGCACTCTTGTCTTGATTACCCACGTCTAAAGTTGTGAAAAATAATCGTACGAAAATGTTCACGAGTTAATTCCATTTTTCGCCCGAGATGAATTTTTAAAGTTACTGTTAACAACAAATCGCGCTCAAATGACACATTGTTATGAATAAGGCTATGTTCAACAAGGTTATTGTTTCAAACTGAAACGTCAGATGCCGCCTGGCAACACTTACTGTTGCCAAGGCCAGAAATACAAATAGCAACCCTCGTATTAGATAGGGAATAATAAGATAGCCCCCCATAAGCTTTCCATATCAGTTTGATGCGACGGAAAATCTCAGATCTGTACAAGGTTATATGATATTTGAAACATACTTTAAGCTGTAACAAAAATTAATGCCTACAGAAAAAAAAGCAAAAAACGATAAAGTCGTAAAGGGTGAGGCAGATTTTGAAAGATTTTTGGCACTTTTCTGAATTTAACTGCATAGACCGACACATAGACTCCTATATTTCTTGCGTAAATTCACTGATACCCTCAGTTTTTCGCAAAGTGTTTATATTTCAGTGCCTGCACCTTAGTCCTTATTCTGATTTTGGCTATGGCTACAATCTTCTATACAAAGTGCACTCTTAATTAATTTGCGAAGTAATAAACTGATCGAAGAAAAGTGCGAGTGGGCCGTCGTTAGAAGAGTTGGGGGCTCTGTCTCTACATTGTCGCAGTGTTTAATTTGTTCTGGAGGGAGACTAGTCATTCCTGTGCATTACGCAATATCATGAAAGGGGGCAAAAAATATGTTTGCACGTCCGTGAAGTGTCTTACCTTTCCTCTAATTTGTGTCCTTATGCCACATGGAAACGATTTCTAGTTTGAAATTAATTAAAAAAAGGTCGTGTTTTATTCAAAGATATTGCTCGAAAATACAGCCTTCTGTCTATCTTATTTCCTTTTATTAACCAGTGCACCAAGTTCGTGACTTTCTAATATGAATTTCAGCAAAGAACCATAAAACACATGCTACAGCACTAGTTAAACATTTCCTTTGGCGACCGATGTCCCATGCACATTCTCTGGGTGGATCCATGCATTAGTTCTGTAGGTCTCCTATTTTCCCCCCTCTTTTTTATATTTTGTCCATAGTTTTTTTGAAATTTGCCCCTTTAACTGTGTGGTTAGTCTTTTATAAACGAGATCGTCTGGTTATTAATATTATAGTCCTTTACCGAGTAATTTACCGAATCCATTGGTTGAGGATTCGCGTCCTGTAAGCGAGCGTGGTGGGGAAGTGGTTAACGCTCTGGCCTCGCATTCGGGAGGACGCCAGTTCAAATCCCCGTCCGGGCATCAAGATTTTTGCTTCCCCAAATCACGCCAGGCGAATGCCGGGATGCTCCCTTCAAAAGGCCATGGCCGGATTCCTTCCAGTTCCTTGTCCCCAGTCCTTTCCCGCCTCTAATCACCTCGACGTCGACGAAGCGTAAAGCCATAGGCCAAAAAAATGCGTCCAGTATTTGTAAGCTAATAACCATTTGACTACTAATTACGCGGCGCTAATTTTTTGTAATCTTAGGTATTAACTCTTTGTATGAGTTTGAAATAACATCGAAGTCGTTTGGATATTTGCTATCTGCGTTTGCCACTTTTCGCTGAAAAAAAGTAAAAATTTAATGAAACTGACAAAATAACGAGTATTTCTGTTCTAAAGTTACCTGTTATCTGGAATTAATTAAAACTACGTAGTAACTGGCTTGATTCAGATAGCCGTCGATATATCACGTTTTTGAAGGTTGAGTCCTTGAGTGTTGGGTTTGAGGATAATCTGTCTGGTGATTATTCTGCTTGGACTGCTGTGCTTTTGACGTTATAACGACAGAAAGCAGGTAGCCAGGCGTGATTGGCGTAGTGAGCCTCGGCGACAGCAGCTTACCGTATTGATTTAGGCGCCGTGTCTTTCTTTAGAATGTGGGACGCCTTGAACTGCGTCAGCGATTAAATCATGCACAAGCAGTACAGGCTGCCAAATTACTTTGCTGCGATCGTATCTGCAGCGATGCGAGCGTTAAAAACTTCACTGGGGAAAGTGTTTTAAGGTTAAGAAGACAGACGTCCATGTAGGCTTGCGCTTGCAGTTGTTTTTAAAGAATTTTGTGATTATAATTATTAATTTATAAAATTAAAAATACTGCGAAACTTTCGTGTTTATAAAAGAAATTAGTAAGGGAACGGGTTCGATCCCTTCAAAGGTGACGGCTAAGTTAATCATATTCCTTGCTTTGCACACCTTCGCACTTCCCCTTCCCACGCAAGAAATTTGTTCTGGCTCTAATTACGTCGACATCGACTAGCCGTAAAGCCTGGATGAAAAAATATAAAAAGTAAACTCACTGATTTGGTGAAATTAGAAGCTGTAGCAACTGGAAATCTAAGGCAAAGATCTCTGTAGTGCACCACGGCTGTCGACGAGGCGTAAAACCCAAATAAATAAAAAATCAGTCAAATGGAAAACGCAAGTATAAAATATGTGAAATTACTTATGCTGTTTTCGTTATTATTCAAATAACTTATTCGATCTGATTATTATAAATTCAGTGTTAATCTAGTTGCAGTGTCATCATAGCGTCTTAAACATCCATTGACAGTAACACAACACAAAATGAATCTTGCAGACTGTGCAAAATGAGTTGGGCGGACCTTAGAACTTAAAGACCCTGTGATCCCTTAATTTTAATTTCGCAGTATTGTAAGATTCCTTTCTTATGATGGTAAACGGAGAACTAAATCTGCTCCTAATAGTCAACATCCTGAGAACATCATTTATGTATATTTTTTAATCAACCAATTCAATTCTCAGTGGTGTTCCTTGAAAGTCCAGAAAAAGCTGGATCTTTGAGGATTTGAAGTTTAATGTCTAATTTGTATCGATGACGGATTGGTGTTTTTATATTTTAGGAGAGGAAAAGGCGGGGGGATTGGGGGGGGGGAGGTAACTTTCTCAATCGTGTGAGTTTTGGTTTGTGTTACATGTTTGTCAAAAAATTTTGATGTGGAAATTGGGGACATACTCTGTACCTACCCTGCTGTTTATGAAAGACGGCGTAAACCCTGTAATTAGCACGGCTTGCGTCACAGCCGCGGTTTTGAACCTACGACCGTACATTTCGTTGCGTTGTATGCTGTATACAGGCACAGTCAACCTGGTGATTTTATTTTGATCTACCTGCTGTTTTCTGATGGATTCCACAGTTATTACTCTGCATTGCGCTGAGTATTCTTTCTTCTCAGGCGTTAGCAAACTATTAAAAATCTTTGGTTGCGAATGTTTCAACATTGTTAAAATTCAGCACGAGAGCGAGGTGCAGTATGGTTTGCAGTTACATAAGATTCAATGCCAAGTACTGACATGTCCTTGAATGTAGTCGTTTTATACTGTTGGGGGCCAGGAAGTTATTTGGATGCGTGAGTATTTTACGTTACTAAAGCTTTGTCGAGTTTGGTTACATACGAAAGAAGTTCGTAAGAAATGTGCGTTTCAAGACTAAACACATGACGAACCGTCTCAGCACTTGAAAAAAAATTTTAACATATTTATTTTCAGATACACTCTTTGGTATGTTGCGTGTTCTCCACATTTCGAATACGTATATGTCAGTGATGAGTAAACCGTGTCAATGCACAGGGTAAAACAAGAGAATCCAAGGAACAAGGCAACCACCATATTTGGTTGGGTGTAAATGATTTATGGCCTTAAAATTTCGGTTATTCTTCCTGAAAAACTGTGTGAACGGACATCCGTGGAAATACATAAACATTTTAACTAATTGGTAGAGTTGGTACTAAATTCCAATTTTTTCCACGTTGTCAGTTCTGATCTACATTGATTGTGAACTTTTGAATGCAAATCACTGTTGATTTTTGTTACTGGTGAGTAAAAATTTCGTTTAGACAGTCTCAAAGGTTACATTGAGAACCATACCTGCCAGTGTGGCTACGCATGTTAAAAAGCCACCACTGGAGAGATTTGGGAGGGACAATGGGCCAGGGTTGAAATCCCGGGCCCATTTCAGCTGTCCTGATTGCGGTTATCAGCTGGTTTCCGGCAGTCACCAATGCAAATGCTGGAACGGTCCCCAAACTTCGCCTCTTAATCTTCAAAAACACAAATATAGTTGTCAGTCAGACCATTCGTCCCACATATAGATGGCAACACTTAGCCCAATTAGAGAAGACGCGGAAAATAAAAACTCCGTTCCCTAGTGAGCCATGTGCAAGTGTAAATCAATAAATATTGATATTTGCGGTCATTGGGGACTGCCGACATTAAGTGAAAACTTAAAACTAGGAATATCATACGCACAACACGTCATCTTTATTGCTACAAAATAACAAATATAAAAAAATTCCGCGTGGTCGTAATAACCTGCTACCTGCTGACGGGGTTTCTGCCCGTCATATCCGCCTTAACCTAACTCGGTAGTGTTACCGGCTACAGGAGACCTACAGTTTAACGTATAATCCGAAGCGTTCTGGCGTACTTCACATTACGTAGTAAGCTGTGTCAGAGGTGAAGGTGGATTAAGGGTCTACGCCGAGACAGGGATTCGAATAGAGAACCTTTATTTCTCCAGTCAGGCACATTAACCACTGAGCCATCAGACCGCAACAGATATACTGGCTCGTCAGTATTGCGTTACTGTTTCCTAGGATGACATTGATGTAGGATTGTGAAAGATAAGACTGATAGAATTTTTCAGCGGTGGCCAAGAATAATGATAAAGTGTGTTCCAAGCTATTGTGTCAGAGGCAGGAAGGTCAGTTCCTTTCCTCAGGGGCCTTCAATTTAATATGGAATCAGAACCACGGGACGTCCCGGCGTAGCTTATAATTTATTCAAATACAACTCCTAAAATTACCTGCTCACGTTCTGGCCTCGCATTCGGGAGGACGCGGGTTCGAATCCCCGTCCGGGCATCCAGATTTGGGTTTTTCATGGTTTCCTCAAATCACTCCAGGCGAATGCCGGGATGCTTCCTTCAAAAAGGCCATGGCCAAATTCCTTCCCGTTCCTTGTCCCCAGTCCCATCCCGCCTCTAATGACCTTAGCCGTCGACGAGGCGTAAAACCCTAATTAAAAAAACTGCTCACCACGGGATTTGAACCCGCGACTGGAGAGAGAAACTTTCTTAAGTAAGCGCCTTACCTGCTGAGTTACCAGACCGCCTTGTTTTCAAAGTATACGTGTGGTTAGTTCTATCAAAATCGAATAAAAACTGTGGGTTTGTAGGAACAACATTGACAGACATCAAGTTTGGGGGAGGGGAAAGGAGGGGAGGGTTTAGTTTTTTGTAAATCAAACGTAAACAGTATTTTTCTGACATGCTGTTAAGATTTGAATGCTGGTGACGCGATCTCATAAAATTTTACCCTTCCAAAAGGTGTTCAACGTGAATATCATAGTATGTTGGTGACGGGAGGTCTCGAACTCATAGATTTACCCCCGTCCAAACATCGCCTAGCGTGCCTATAAAAGTTTTCACTTAAAAAAAGTAAAGTGTCTGTGCATGATTAAGTGTTTCGATGTAACCCGTCGGTGGCGCTAGGCTATGTTGTAGTTTGTGAGACGCAGGCACCTGCGTGCGTGCGCGGCGTGTCGGCCGCTACGCCCGCCCGCCGCGCCGTGCCGTGGCCGGCGGTGGCTCTGGTCCACGCCGCCAGTCGGCCAGCTAGCCGCCGCTCGGCCGCTATTTTTGAGTGGAGAGTGCGATGCCGCGCATTCCCGTTGTTTATGCGATCCGCGGAAGTCGGTCTAGCCGCGTGCGCCGTCCGATCAATACGTCACCGTGTGCCGCCTGCCGTGATTAGGCCCGAGGACCACTCTGGCTGCCGCCATGGCAGCATTGCGCCGCAGGACCTGCCGCCGTAAGTCCGGGCCAGTGTTGCGATATTGCGCCACCGCTGGGTAGCTCAGGACCGGGCCTCCAGCTTCTCTCACTCCAACAATCTTAAGTTTTATCACATTTTTGAAGTACAGTCACAGCAACGTTTGTTGGGTCAGCAGAGAAATTCTTTCTGGCGTTGAATATTAATATTATGCCATCTGATAACAAGCTGAGTTAACACGGTGTTCCCTCGATATATATCGACTATCCAGTGCTCTGTTACCATCTTCTCCAGAAGATTCTTTTTCTCCATCTTCTGCTGAAGGTGGCGACGGAGAGTTCAATCTCCAAACAACAGCGCGGAAAGAACGTATTCGCTCGGCTTGTTACGCCGAGCTGGGTGGGTGAGAGGTAGCGGTCGCTCCTTGCATTCGGGAGGACGCAGGTTGTAATCCCAGTCAGGCCATCCAGATTTCGATTTTCCGAGGTTTCCCCAAATCAATGCAGGTGAATTCCAGGATGGTTCCTTAAAAGGTTATGGCCGAAGTTTTGTTCGTTCTTTACCCCCAATCCCTTTCCGCCTCTAGCATCCCGATGTAGACGAGGCGTAAAGCCAAAAGGCACCATCGCCTTGCTACCAGAGAGCATCATACTAATGTTGATAATATTCGTAATTGGGTAGAATGGCAGTAGTTCCTTGGAAGAACACGTCTACAGTAAATCAATCCCGTTGCCACCTATATCCTATGATTTGCTTTACGCTCTGGCTGGTTGCTATGCTTATAACGAACTGTTTAGCAGCCAGTCGCTAAATACGCTTTAATATAAAGACCACTCACCTCTGGCGTACCCCGAAGCCCGATGAAAATAAGTTGACTGTTTAGTTACAGATACTAAAAAACAGGCGTCATATAGATCATTCCACCGTACAAACTTCTGTTCATTGTTAGCATTTTTAATAGAATGATTTGTTCGTTCAACGATTAATGACATGTTCGCCAGATTTGGGAAAACCACAGCTCTTTATTTCGTCGTTGACTTTTTCGTGGACACTAAAATCAGTAACACAGAAGATCCCAGTGGTATGGGAAAAGTAAAAACATCCTTAACCATAAAATTTTAACGATACCTTGATGGCTTAATTCACGAGTTTCATGTTCTGTGATTTAGGTTTGTATAACACTGCGTTTTACACTTATGATTTCGATGTCTCCAACATTCATCTCCCACCTTCCCTCTTTTTTTCCTCCCTATCAACCGGTACTCAACCAGAGAACCTATCGCTCATTTTCCAACCACAGAGGCGACTGGTTTTTTCCAAAGGCCCGTCCTTTCAGGTGCCTTGTTAAAACTATAAAAAACACATAAAAATCCAATTACGAATTTTATTTCGTTTCCTTTTAAGTAGACGGACATAGAAATGAAAGAATATGTGCCAGCTCTGCTTTAATGATCGTCAGAGTTAGTTAACAGTTAATACGATAGCCATAACTTTTCCTTCAGCATCGATTTGTAAAATCACTGCACCTGGTTTAAAAACTAGATATCGTGGATTTTACGGTTGGTGAAATCGTTTATTTGAATACTATGAGAACATAGTTCTAAGTGGTGAGAGGATTCTTTTGAAGGTATTGCTCGGTGAATGTTGTAAAGAACTTGTGTGGCAGACGTCTGCTGCTTCGTGTGAACTGTCGAACAAGGTCCTGCCAAGCCATATGTCAGTAGGGAAAGCGACGTCCAAGAGCCGTTAAAAATTATGGAATTGTTACTTCTCAGTAAAGAAATAAACACTTGAAATCAACGGTTATGAATACGGGTGAAATATTTGCTGAACATGGGCCGCTGAATTTAAAGTTATGAAGGCGCTATAAAGAAAAGGTGCTACTTTGATATCTGACGGAAGACATCATGTGATTTATGTTGGGGAATGAAGAATTGTGCTTACTGCTTATTGGATTACAGGTAGGCGGAAGCAAGGAGAAATGACATAGGAAGCTAATTAGTCCCCGACAGACATTGTTTTTCAGTATTCGTCATTTATACAGACGAGGCTTAGTTTTTATAGCTCGTGCAGCGATTTGGCACCTCCGGAGTTCTGGTTCGTTTATTTGGGAACAACTTCCTGATCTGGGTGTGAAACACTCTTGCCGCGCGATTTCCACTTGTCGCGAATGCAGGAGAAACATGTACGGCCTGGTGATGTACGTTGTGGCCGCTACGAAAACAGAAATTGCAAAATTGGAGCTAGAACACCGTTTTGAGAAATATCTTTACGACGCTCTTTTGATTTTAAGTTTTCTTGACATTTAAGAAGCCACTGCCCTCGATAGAAAAAGTTACAGGTAAAATCCACGTCGTATGTCTATTTGGTGTTATTTTCTTTAGCTCTTTTGTCTTCAGTGCCTTCAAAACATTTATTCTTCAGCATTGTTCACGTGTGAATTTAATTTGGTATTGAATTGTTTCTTAATTTTATAACTATATACACAAATTATTCAGTAGTTCTTCTGCGAAAGGACAGAGGAAGATTAAACTTGTGCCAACAAGCGCGTGGAGATTTAATGATGTCGTACACCATAACTATTGACCTCCAAAATTTTACGAGAGTTAATCGTATCTTCTACTACTTTACGATCAGTCGGGAGGTTTTTGTGACTCTTATATACTGTATCTTATAAGTATTTGATTTATGCTTGATTGCATGTGTATGCTCTTGCTAATTATTCGATTAAGTGATAGTTGTGTTCTCAATTCTTGACATCATTAATGAATATTTAGTCTGGCTAAAGAGTGTGAAATACTGAATTAGAATAATGTCTAAGGAGATATAAATGTTAGTCATACCTGCTTAATGTAATTCAGAACTACGTAAATATACAAGAAAAATATAAAATCCTAAGCTTTCTTTACCACGTAATCATTAGTTTAACGACTGGTGCTTTGTCTCCGGGTAGAAGCAGTGACGATAAGATACACGAGGTCCTTTCAGAAAGAGCTCATTTTGTGCTGCAATTAAATAAAATCACGCTCATGTTACGGTAACACGAAATAAGTTCCTGATTCGTCACAATCCGGCTAAAGTTCTGTCACATTTCTTATACTACGCCACATTTCGGTCCGATATACAGGGTGTTACAAAAAGGTATGGCCAAACTTTCATGAAACATTCCTCACACACAAACAAAGAAAATTTGTTATGTGGACATGTGTCCGGAAACGCTTACTTTCCATGTTAGAGCTCATTTTATTACTTCTCTTCAAATCACATTAAACATGGAATGGAAACA
Organism: Vandiemenella viatica; assembly: GCA_031002005.1. Lineage (NCBI taxonomy): Eukaryota > Metazoa > Arthropoda > Insecta > Orthoptera > Morabidae > Vandiemenella > Vandiemenella viatica. Next base: position 26,298,091 of record CM061920.1, on the reverse strand, counting down.
CACAGCAATAGAACGTACCAGCGTGACTTCAAACACTTTGTTACAGGAAATGTTCAAAATGTCCTCCGTTAGCGAGGATACATGCATCCACCCGCCGTCGCATGGAATCCCTGATGCGCTGATGCAGCCTTGGAGAATAGGCCCGTTTACACGTACGCGCCAAACTGGCGGTTTGGAACGGCGCTCCGGACTGCCGCGCCGGAGCGTGAGGTTGGACCGTCGCTCCTGGAGCGTGCGACGAAAAATGGTCAACACTCCAGTCGCACGCGCCAAGACTGCGGGTTGGAGCGTACGCGCCAAAAATGACCGTTATCCCGTGGCGCGTGGACTTTCCGCCGGGTTGGAAAGTTTTTTAGACGGTCCAGCTTGCAACATTCGGTTTTCAGGTCGTTGTTATCTTTGTTAGTTGTGCTTGTGTTTATAAGTGTATTTAAAATATCCTCCAAAAGAAATGATATAAACTGAGCAATATGAGCTGCTTTACATTTTTTTTTGGGGGGGGGGGGGTTACAGAAAGTATTAAATAAACAAAGTGTATATGGGCGGAAAAATGGCACGAAACTAAAGATCTCTATCGACACATGCCTCTTTAGTGAGAGCAACGGGAAAATAAATGACCCATATGATTTAAAAAATTGTCTATGAAACGACAGTTCCATATATAACTACATTTTAATAATAATAATATTTCATTAAATTGCAATGGAGCGCACGCTCCTGTATCAATTTCCCTACACAACTATCTTCCCCCTTTCCTGCACCCACCTACATTTGCACTCTACAAATTTTAACTTTAAATTCTTTCAACATTTTTGGTAAATTGTTCATCATTTCTCTTTGTAGCTTATTCCAATACCTGACACCCTTACCTAAAAAGGTGAAGTTAAAGTTATTATCTCCACAAATATCAAAACAAGACACAGCCATGAGGAAGAGCATAACTGCAGAGTAATGTTGGCCTCGTACTCTTCGTTTTTTGGCAGCTGGAATATCCCTCCAAGATTTGAAATTGCTTGCATATATTTTTCTCAGTTCTTTTCGGATTGCCGCCGAGTTTCTTGAATCCTTTCAGTGACGAAATCTTTGTTTTCACGTTCACATACATTTACCCTGCTGAATTCTACTAACTAATCATATTTACGATTTTTAAAATTTTTATTTTTGTAGTCATTTGATTTAACCTTCCACAAACACAGAAAATTCTTATAAAGTTCTATAAATCCGTCCAAATTATCTCTTGGCCACATTTTTCAAGATTTAGATTATTATCTGTTAAAGCAGGGTAAAGTTAATTAAAGTCACTCAGAAATTCGAACCAACAACGAACATGCACTGACGCATCAAGACTGCAGACCGACAATGCACGTGTAAACACAAGGCCCCGTTAGATCTGCGCGCCAGATGTGCGCATTCGGAGCGCGCGCCAGGCCTCTCTGATTTCCGAGCATTTACACGTAAAGGATTGATGCGCGCGCCTGGAGCGTACGCTCCAAAACCGTCGGAAAAACCGTGCGTGTAAACGGGCCTATGGCTTATTGTATCACAGCCGTCCACAATACGAGCACGAAGAGCTCTAACATGGAAAGTAAGCGTTTCCGGACACATGTCCACATAACATATTTTCTTTGTTTGTGTGTGAGGAATGTTTCCTGAAAGTTTGGCTGTACCTTTTTGTAACACCCTGTATATTACTCAAGATGATGTCCAGTCTGACGAATATTTCTAGCATAACGGAGCTCCATATTGCCTTATGAAGGAAAAAAAAAAACACTGATTCTTGTAGGATAGATCTTGGAGGAACATGACCAAAAGTTAATCAACTGTTTTGTACGTGAATATAAGTTTAGTTACCGTACACGTCTTTCGGTAGAATTCCTTTCGACTCACCGTCGTCCATGATTCACTTGTTTAGATTTAGCAGGTGGCGTTCTTCCTAAACGTTCTTGCGAAACTGTTTAGATCGACAAATTAGTAACCAACCGAGAATGTTTCTACTGACTGTCTTGGCAAGCTTAAATAAATATTTCATTCTGTGTTATTTTTTTAAGAAAGCTGCTTGGTGGCTTTAGGTTGGAAATGTTTTAGTACAGTGTTTCCCAACGTGGGGCCCACGCCCCACAGGGGGGCAATTTGGTTTTTTTGGGGGGGCAATTTAGAAATTGACTTGATACGACTTTACCGTTTTCTCTTTGGGTTATTTAAACGCAATGCAAGATATGGTTACAAAATGTAGTAAAAAAGCAAATTCTTAAAAGGATCACACTAAATTGCCATAATAAATGTTTATTATAAATCTTTTGAATTTGAATTTTAGTATTTCATTATATGTTTTTTAATTTTACTTACTGTGTTTTATGATAATAGTAAAGTGTTTTCTTTCAAAAACCATCCTATATCAGTTTCATAAATAACAAACAATTTTTTTTATTACAAATTATGTAAGGGGGGGGGGGGGGCAAAAAAATGTTGAAAGTGGGACATGACCCAAAAAAGGTTGGGAAACACTGTTTTAGTATGTCTTGCAGTGTTAATCCAGAATCATTGAATTGCCCTCATACACTGCAACATCACTCAAGCTAGATTAAGGAGGCTTACTGGGACCTTCGGTTATTTTTTGATTGAATTTAATCTAAGATGCGCCTATAAAAATTTTCACGTCTTTGCGCGCTAACTATGCAGATAACTTATAAAACCATCTAACTGAATTATTCAGAGTGCACTTGAACGTTGATGTCAGTTAGGTTTATGGGAATGCATCTTCTACTTGTTGGCATGAAGAACTATAATGCCTGTGTGAAGATGCAAAATGTGCGCGACAGGTGTATCCTTACTTCGTTGGGAACACGTAGACGAATTCGAATATTATTGTGTCACGTCAGTCTGTGCAGTCTCGTTTTTTTCCGCCTACAGGCCGACGCAGTATCGTCGTCACCCGCCCGTGGCCTTGGCGATCGTGTTACCTCTGTTGCGCAAGGTGTCCATGTGGCACCGGGCATGACTTGTAGAGTGGCAAATACCAGGTCTTGGAAATATGACATTGCCGTCATCTCCTTTTGTTATTATTAAAGCTTGTTGCGAAAAGTCGAAATTCATATATATAGTCTATAAAACTGGAACTGTGATAAGGCAACGTGGTTGACGGTTGCAGAGCTTGTTACTGTCTTAAGTTATAATCTGGTTTCTGTGCTGCAAACAAGCGATACAAAACTAAGCTGCATGCACAGACGATGGAGAGAGAGTTTATGTAGCTGATATATAGAACTTGGTATTGCAGTATGTTGCGCGTTTCTATCATTTACTTGTTTTGATGGTGGCATTACCGTTTAGTATGATCCTTTCTTTGAGTGTTGAGTATTTATTAGAACTGCCGGTGTGATACAAAATTTCTTCAGTGTGCTCAGTGTTTGTTCAGGGCCTGTTTAGTTTCGATGCTTGAGCAGTAAATCGTATCTTCTTAATGTTTTGGTAAGCAAAAAAGTGTGTTATGGAAGTGTGCTGTTTTCCTACGGCGCTGGAGACGTAAATGAGTTGTTTCTTTTCACAAAATGACGGAAAGGGAAGAAGATAAATATTCGAATTACTCTGATAAACAAAGGCAAGAGATAGTGAATGTAAGTTTTTTTTTAACAGTGTCTAGTACTTGGTGTGTTCGACATTCTGTAGGCATGGCGTAGAATTTGACGGAGACCCCCGCCCCCCTACTAATCGACATCGTAACTTTTTGAAACCTTTTTTTTTTTTTTTTTTTTTTTTTTTTTAGGTCTCGTGCTCCCAAGGACCGGTTTTACCCCCCCCCCCCTTCCAGGCCGGTTTTTGGACCAAAATGTCGCGTCATTTGTAGACTTTTTTTTTTTTTTTTTAGCTCTACGATCCTACAAGAATTTCAAAACTTCACGTGAGATTTCCGTTAACCCCCCACCCCCTTGGTGAGGTTTCGTGAGATTTCGCCGGACCCTCCCCCACTATTTCACCTCACGTCATTAATGACGCCCCCTAATGATCTCGTCATCTTACAGCCTCAGAAATGCAGGAATGTTTTTTCCATGATATGTCTTCTTTCTTCTGTGTAGTGAGCGCTGGAGAAAAACTGTGCTTTCACTGCCTGCGATGAATGGGATATTCATCTTTTTTGTTTGCTCCTCTTAGAGACAATCAAATACTTACAATGATACCGTAAACGAGAGCATTATTTTTCAAAAATTCGAGAGTGATCATTAATTAAATTGTCATGGCAATCTGGCAACTGCAACTGCATTGTCTTCAGCCTTCAGCAATTCCTCCGCACTGTATGCTGCCGGACAGCATGGACACTACAGCAGATGCTTTATGGACTGTTGTTCATTGTATGGACTCTTCGTTACTGGGAGGTCCTTAGTTCTTCCGACACCAGGTCTATATATATCCTAGGTAGCCCATTCTAAACTATTTCCAGATGGTAATCATTTTGAAGTTTTCATCCTTCCTTGATCAGTTCTTGCTGCCCTTAGTTTCAGCATCTTTTAGTTAAGTCAGTGTTTGCGAACACATTTTCCATTTGGAGCTATAAAAACTACTCATCGTGATATTGACTTTAAGAATCTTCTTCTACAAAAAATATTGCTTACATCCACTCTTTTTCATTGGTTGTGTGTGATAGTTCGCTGCTTTTTTTCCGATCAAAAGAAATCAAGTCTGTTTACGATTTCGAGAAGCAACATCTAAATAGACCTGATGAAGACAACCGAGCAGGTTGTCGAAACGTCGTCGTTTTATGACACCATCCGGCTGGACACCCGTGAAACTTTCATTGAAAAGAAATCAAATTAGAGGCAGGTTTAGGATTTGTCTAATAATTTACTGATAGTATTGCGTAAAATGCATTAATGAAGTTAACCGACAAGTAATGTGATTGTATTTTTAATTGCTTCCACTACATTTGTTGTCTATGTGGTTAATGGCTACGACTTTATCGGTTTTAGACCGAGCTTGGTGGGTTAGCTGTTAACGTTCTGGCCTCGAATTCGGGTGGGCGCCGGTTCGAATTCCCTTCCGGGCATCCAGATTTGGGTTTTCCATGGTTTCCCCAAATCACTCGAGGCGAATACCTGGACGCTTCCTTTCAAAAACCATGGCCGAATTGCTTCCCGTTCCTTGTCCCCAGTCCCATCCCGCCTCTAATAACCTCGACATCGACGAGGCGTAAAGCCACAAGTTTTAGATAGTCTGCCTCTTTTCATTTGGTTGCGCCAAACACTTGTTTCCGCATCTTCAAAGCTTTTTTAGGGGAAAGATAGTCTCCATATAATTATATCAGTAAAAGTTGATTAGTTTCGCAATTTCCTGAAATATGTACATCAAGAATTTATTTCATCCACTGAAGTCAGTACGTTCAGTCAGTCTGATTAAAAATCACTCGAGTCACGTGTTTTTAATTTTTTATGCATTGAATCGAGGCGTGCCTAAATTCGTCAGCGAACTACAGGTTTGTAACTATTAAATATTTGCGTGAAATAACCGGCAAACTGAAACCGAGAGAAGAACATGCTAGCCGCGGGATTTTATGTTACTCTTACCGTTATTAATGACTCTTCTTTGAGTACAGGAAGGAAAGAAAATACTGTATAGTCTTATAATTTGCCAATAATACGAAATTATAAATGGTTGCGTACGGTATTTGTGTTCTACTGACGTTCATTTATAAATTCACCGCTGACTTGTCGAATGTTTTACCGTCACTGTATTTATGAAATAGAAAAGTGTCATAAAGGAGTTACTGAACTAATTTCCTGTTTTTTGCCCTATGCTTTTTCGGTTAAAGATGCATGTAAAAAAAAGTGGGAATTTGTTTTCACGCCACTCTTTCGAGAAAGTAAAAATGGGAGAAAAAGACATAAAGCAACAAGCAAACGTTTAAAGCGAATCAGACTTCCCGCCTCTAATGACCTCGACGTCGTCGAGGCGTAAAGCCATAAGAAAAAAATCGGACTTGAACATCCGGTAACTTCAGCTCAGCAGTTACCGCACTTCAAACTTCAGGGTGAGGCCAGGCATTTATAAGAGTTCTTGTTGATCTTATGGTTCATATTCCAAGTTAAACTGTACGTTCAGTCACAACAGAGACGGAGTGCGTGGCAGATGTTAGCTCTGCCACCGTAATGCCACACGAATTTATTTCAGCCGCTGGGTTGAATATGTAGAGCGGCATTCAGAAGGCGTCGCCTTCAGGCATTAAGGTGAAAGCGTTAACAGCACGTCCTGGCTGCTGATTGTGCGGAGGCGTATTTGTACCGGAGGTTATAGATTCGAGACCAGGCACAAAAACATTTCACAGGTAGACGGGTCTGCACTTAGTGCTCATATGTTTACCATCTTGCTAGTATAAGCATATACAGAAAAATACAGGAAGATCGTCACTTTGATACCAATTCCATATGATGCTTTCTTTTTTGCTTATGGTTTTGCGCTTCGTCGAGGTCATTAGAGGCAGGAAGAGACTGGGGCAAGGAACGGGGAGGAATTCGGCCTTGGTCTTTTGAAGGAACCATCCAGGCATTCACCTGGAGTGATTTGGGGGAAACCATTGAAAACCCAAATGTGGACGGCAGGACGGGGATTTGAATCCGCCTCCTTCCGAGTGCGAGGTCAGAGCTCACCCACCACGCTCGGTTCATGTGATGCTACAGGGTTAGCAAGGAACTTAACTAATATTGCCACGGCTCGTAGATAGCAGTAATCTGATGACTTTAAGCAGCTGGTATTTCCCAAGAGGTTAAAACAATTTGTGGAAAACTAAGCATTGATTCGAAGTGTGACGTATAGCTGTCCGATTCATTTAACTAAAACTGCAATATAGCTGTTTTCTCACCGGAACGTAGGACAGTTCGGAACTGATGGGTCCTTTATCGGGAACTGTAATATGCCTCGTAAGCTGTAGAGGATCTTAAGACTTCTCAAACAATACACTAAACAATTCAAATTATTCGTGTTTCACTCTAGTCCTCCTCCACTCCCCATCCTCTTTCTCTCATTTAGCAGGGATCCTTTATATTATATTTTTAATGTTTGTGCTCAGTAGTTCATTTTATGTTTTTCTTCATTCTAAATTGCTATAAAAACTGGTGTATTAAGATAATTGTATTTTAAGTTTCCATATAAGACACTAGTTTTTTGTACGTTGTGTGTCGCTTTATCCTCAGATATCTGAAGTTAAATCCGAGAAATCAGCTGCCAAGTAAACTAGAAATCAAACGGTAATTTTTAATTGCTAACATAACTGGTGTTCATGTCGCTTATAAATACTCAGTCTGAGTTCTGTGGTATTGAATTTTAATCATTTGCTGTCGCTGACGGTTCTGCTCTATTTGTGGCAATTTTCTCCGAAACGTTCATCGATCATTACCTGGGTTTGGGATGTTGAGAACTGCTGCGACAAGTAGTTCCAATTCACACGATCATTTCTTAATAAATCTGTCGTAAAGCTCCGAAGGAAGAAAAATTCAAGCGTACTTTCGTATCAGAGTAGTAAATTTCGGTTGATCATATGCGATTATCACGTAGTTTCACATTACTCAAAGAAAAATAAATACTTCTTATCAGCAAATAGAGCGTCCTGGTAGCTCAGTGGTTAAGGCGCTTGCTTTCAAAACATTTGCTGCTCCGGTCCCGGGTTCTAATCCCGGCAGGCGCAGGAATTTTGAGAGTTGTGTTTAATCATATGAGCTATGCCAGGACGCTCCGTGGTTCAGATTCCACGTTAAACTGTAGGTCCCAGAGGAAAGTAACTGGCCGTCCTACCTCTGACACAATGGCTTAGTATGCCTCCTTCGGGAGGATCCAACCAACCTTCGGGTTGTGGACTAAGTTAAGTTTTATAAGCAAATATGAATTTAAAAGTTGTAACTTGAGTATAACTTTTTCAATTTGATGCATTGCAGTTTAGCAAACAAATTCTCTTGTAATTTACATGATCGAGTTATATAGCAATGTGAAGATAAGGTGAATGAAAACTAATTAATTCACGTCAGACTATTCGTTCTGCCTTTTTGGGTTATCATGATAAAGTTGTGGAGCATTCTGTTGGGGTTTTTCGGAATCAACCAGCACCAAGTCTCAGTAGGTTCTTTTTTTTTAAATCTTGACTGAGGGTGAAAAATTATCTTTTTTTCCGGTTTAATATAGTGTTACTAAGAACATTTAGGAAGATTCGACAGTAAAATCCAGTCGTTTACTTTGTTGGGGACCAATAACATCGTCCTGTTAGTTACAAACGTTCTTCCACTGTGGCATTGCACTGAGAAACGGTTTAACTGTGAAATAAATGAATTGACCCTTTGATTAGTAAGTGAGAAGTGGGCTGAGTGTCGTCTGCGGTGGCGAGGTCTCTTACAAATTCCAGGTGCCGTCTGAGAGCTAAATTTAGACAGGGATCCGTCCGAGCAGACTCCCAGCAGTTGCACGTCCAACAAGGATGTGTTGGGTGAACACTACTGAGTAGACTACTACAAGCTTGACCCCGACCTAGAATAAAACTGCAGAAACGAAGGCGTTATTGCAGTGGACGGTCTATTACGTTGTTAATCTCGTTAGTCATAACAATAATTTTTTATGAGGAAGGGTGATAAATGGGCATTAGATGCATCGTCTAACTTTGCGTGCGCTAATTCTGCTTGGGAGACCTTGAACATTTGGCGAATAGAATGTTGTTTAGAGACGAAATAACGAGTCTTGTGGGTGAGTGGTGGAGACTTACTTTCAGAAAGAGACTGATTCTAACCCACGTCCCTCCATCCAGATTTCGGTTTTCCATGATTTCCCCAAGTCACTCCAGGCGAATGCCGGGGTGGCTCCGTCAACGGATCGTGGCTGAGTTTCTTTCCGTTCCTTGCCCTCAGTCCTTTACCGTCTCTAGTGACCAAGTTATCGACGAGGCGTAAAACCCTAAGACAAAAAATAGAAGGAATGCTTCGGAATATCTGTAATTTAATTGGTTTTATGTTGCAGGAATAATATAAATTCACCCCCTTTCTTCGAAGGACCCAGTTAGTGTTGTCTATATACAATAAATATATCGTTTTAGGCTGTACGGAAAATGTATTTTTTAATGCTTTTTATAACTTGTAAGATGCTATGTAATCTTAACGATGTTCCATCTTCCAGATTAAGATTAACAGGAAGGTACAAGTTATATCGATTCCGCGACCGAAGTTATATACAGTACGCAAGCGTTTATTTTTATCCGCACGTCGTCTATCGCCACCAGTGAAATATGTCGACGGTGAATTTCGTACACGTGACTGCTGTTCATGAACACGCTTATGTAATCTTCTTTTAATTTTATCTTTACCTGCTATGTTTTTCCACTTACAAGATATTAACTAGTTCCATTAATTTACAGTCTTACAACTCTGTTAAGATTAACAATTAGTACTTATCTTCATTACGTTTCATTTGACATCCGCCATTTATAGATCATACATTAAAACAGTGTTTCACAGCGTATGGTACGCGAAGATGGTGTAGGGTAGGGTTACCAGAATTTTTTCTCCAAATCCGGGGACGCTTTCGGCGTTTGTCCTAATTACGCGTTGTACTTTTATAAGTTATACGATTAAAGGTTGGGTTAACTTAAAAGACACATATTGTTTATATTTTGTATTTTAAATGAGGATTACAGACAGCCATGTAGCACACAGCAAGGAGACCTGCTTTTCCAAAGCTGTTGTATCGAAGACGTAGTATCTTTGTAATTTTCTTTTATTCCTAGGCACGTACAAGGAAAGAAGTACGCTTCATATCTCTTGCTTTAAACGAATGCGTTAGAAAATCAGGGCTTTTAAAGAACTCTCACGAGATTTTTTTAAAAAAATTCTGAGGACAACAGTAAAAATCCGTGGACATTGCGAGGACGAAATCTGTCCGGGGACAGAGAGCTAAATACGGGGACTGTCCCCAGCAGACGGGGGCGTCTGGTAACCCTAGTGTAGGGGATGCACACACATACCATTATTATTCATTTTGTTAATAAATATTAAAGAGTTTCTCAATATGTAATTAACTTCTAATGGTTTACTTATTATTTCACAATTGTGTTTACATAGGAATTCAAAACATGTTTCTGGATTTATTATCTTATAATGGTACAATAAAATATGTCCCAATTGTTGATGATATATATATAGATAAAACAATAGAGCTATAAAAGTTAGTGGTCCGTGGAATTATTTTTTACAGTTTGATGGTCCTCAGGTTGAAAAATGTTGAGAAACACTATATTAAAACATTTCTCTTTGCCTTCAGGCTATTTACAAATCATAAACATTACTGGGCTCTACCACTCTGAGGATCGATTCGATTGTTTTTAGGTTTCCTTTTCTCGAAACCTCTTCTTAATAACATTATCACTTGATATTAATAGCTTCCATCAACACCAATTTCATGCATTCTCCTTCCGTCCACCAAAGATACTTCTTCACGCCACTGGTGACATCTTTGACTCCTTTAAATGAGGTAATCAGAGTTAATATTGCACTTTGTTGTTCTATATTTATGCAAATATGTTCATAATAATGGTCTTAATTCTTTGTAAGGACTATTTACCGTAAAAGTACTTAATTAATGAGAAGAAAATTTGAATATAGCCTATGAAATACCGAAATTTTCACGGAAATTAGATGTGAACTGAAGCTTTCCTCAGTTGTTAATGCGATCTTTTCGGGTTCTCCTCCGGATGATGATATAAAAACAGACTTCATCAGGTTCCGACTGTTGTCTGCTTCAGATCCACAACCACACTACCGTTCCTCTACACGGATGCGTGAATGTTGTGCGAGTGCCTTAGCGCACTTGGGGGTACAATGGTCAATCACCTAAAGTTCTTGCCCTAAGATTTACGCACCTGAAATAAAAAAAAGCTAGTTGTCTCTTTTCAAGGTAGACCCCTGTGAGCTCCACACACTTCCTACAAATATGTTCCAATGCCTTTATAACATCCACATGGAAGCTTTTTCAGTAGTGTAAAAAAAAAAAACAAAAAAAAATGTAACCTGGACAAGAATGACAACTTAAACTTTTTGCTACAGCTTAAGACAAGAAGTATTGAGTTCAGTGTTGTTTTATGACAATTCCATTTAGTTAAGAATCTACGAGGAAATGACTTTCCAGTACACTCCGCGACCAAGCCGTTATTTTTTCAGGCTTTGAGGCTAGTTATTTCATATTCATCACCGCGTTCGTGTGTCAAAAACGGCAGATGACCAGGTGGGTAAAATAGAAGGCGTAATGAGTTTATGTCTCTTCACACTGTCTAAAATTATAGTCTCTACCTCGAAGAGAAATATTTCATATTGTCAGCCATCCAACATTTAGAGGAGGACACAATCTATAAATAAATTCTTCGGGATATAAAGTGTGACGTTGTTATTAACAGTATTTTATCTACAGTTAGGAGTCCAGTTCTGTATGTGTTTGTAGTCGATTTCACTATCTACTAGTACTCTGCATCTCAGTTTTCGAAAGCACTGAAAGACAGCATCAACCCACTCCATAGCAAGCTACAGGAATGTTCTCGAAACACCAGTTTTAAAGTTTCTGGGGAGATGTACCAGATGTGTAAATTTTACACGAACTGGAATCCTGATAGGATCGCTGGAAACCATTCTTAATTTTTGTTGAAGCTGTTATTTTTTTTTTTTTTTTTGTTTTGTTTTCGCACAGACTCTGCTGGCTACCTCATCTGACAGATACCAGGGCCCTGTGGCTGATGTATTTGAATATTTAAGGCCTTGGCGTCCTTGTCAGTCCTGTCTGCTTGTATTGTTTACAGTTGGCCTGGGTTATGGCTATATTATACAATTCTTGGCACGGACAAGCTATCTTAAATGTTGGATACTTACTGTTTACCATACGGGAATTAAACTGGTATACGACTGCATATTGCAGCTACCCAGCACTAAGCCTTTGTATTGAGTGAGCCTGGTGATCCGCCTCAAGCGAATTCTCTCGTGGTGTCACGGTTGACGCAATTTCCTGCTGGCTTTGCCATATGACAGATTTCTTCTGTTAGAAACCTACCTCAAGTGACGAAATTCATCATGTCACTAACAACGGTGTAAAGTGTCTTCCGTCTATTTTAGAGCTTGTCATAGAAAAATGTACTGTAGACCAAGGTTACATTGAAATATTTTTCGATACTATGAATCAGTATGTTAAATCATCGTATATGCCATTGGTTAAAAGCAAGCCGACAGAGTAGACCGCTGTATTTTTCACTCCAGCGACTTATTAACAAGTTTAACAACGAATGCAGCGTATGTGCAACAGAGTTAAACTGTTTTAATTCTAGACAGTAAATGAGTCGTTGCAGTAGTTCAGATTGCCATTATTTGATGTGATTAATTATACTTCAAACAGTGAAATCGTATATCCTCATGCGATATTTTCGACTCTGTCGATTCGTTTGTGTGACGTGGAAATGTTGGAATCAGGATGAATGAGATAGTAGACGAAATACGAAGTTAAACTACAACAAGGTCAGCATTTACTTTTCCATCGGTACCAAAAATGACAGTGCATCCTTATTGAGACGGAAAATCAACGATACTTGGCAGGAACAGATTGAGCGTGAGTATTTGAGTCTGGGTGAATTATGTAGTTGACGAAACACGATGTTAAACTCCAACAAAGTCAGAACTTACTTTACCATCGGTACCAAAAAGTGACAGTGCATCGTCGTTGAGGCGGAAAATCAGCGATACTCAGCAGGGACAGATTGAGCGTGATTACCTCCTGATACAGCCACTCTCCTACTGGTGAGAATGTGTGACGTTCGCTTCATTCGACCATTCCTAAAAATAGGGCATTGTCATCGTACACACCGCTGCCTATTTTGGTGAGATGACTCATCGAATTGGCGCATAGGACGTAAATTGACGTTATGTCGCATTTTAACTTGTGTGGTCTACTCATTTTTATGGGTAGTTGTCGGTTATGGTCTTTCATTTATCATTATAATGCGATCAATGTGCTACGTATTCATGTAGCCAGGTCGTCTTCCCAAGATACTGGTACTTCATAATACATTCCATAGCTGACCGTACAGTTGGTGAACTTACTGGTTTGAGACGGGTGGCCCATTTTTAGTAATTAGCGTACTTCGCTAGATGTTATCTAACTAATTGACAAATTAATCTTTCTCATTGTGATTTTTCTTGTATCCGCGCTTTCGATAATCCTTTTCCGATTAACCAAACCATGTCTTTTATATTCGATTTATTATAGTCAGGCTTTGGCGAACTTTAATTTTATTGGCATTCGGGAGCACACTGTCTGGAATTCCGGTCATACAGAAATCGGTTTTTTCTTAGTTTCTCAAAATCACTCCAACGATAAGGTTCCGTCACAGGAGCCTATTACCGAATTCCTTCTCGCTGCGTAACCCCTATTCTTTTCACGCCTTTAACGACATCTTGTATGTTGACGAGGCGTATAAAATCATAAGGAAAAGAAATGGTTATATAAGTTGGCGTTAGTAACCGCAACAAAGCAAATTTAATGTGCATAAACATTGACAGAGTTTGTATGTGCATTACTGCATTCCGCGCTGTTTAACAGTTGCCTTACCAGGTAGATGTCTATACCTGGACAGACGTACAAAAACTCTAAATTGAAACTCGTGCGAAGGTAATTATATCTACCGTGATTATATCTTTTTCGCTTCACCTTTTCTCACAGTGGGCCAGCAATATTTCAGGAAATTGTCACTGAATTCGTGTTATATTTTAGTACATTTGTTAAATTACTGATGATCCCCTTCTGGGTGCTTATGTTGAAGGTCAGTGGGCCATGGGTCTCCGCTACGTTCACAAAATTGCATCGCTAAAACTCAAATAGGTTATCCGTTTTATTCTCTTGAAGAATTCAGTTTCTGAACCATTTATTTTAACTTTTTTTCCCTACTTTTTAATCTTCAATTTCATGGAGTCGTCATAATCCTCGATGCCACAAGAAACCTTTATTTTGCTTCCTCCTACTGCATGAAATCTGCGTAGCATGTGTCCCCCAGAAACTTGTTTTGCTGCATGCAAAAACTCCACAACTCATTTTCTTTCCCACGTTCTGACCCCTGACATTCAGTGTTATGTAGCTATGTGTATATCTCTTCGATTTCAGTCTTTTAAGATCCTCTAGTTCTTTTCGTAGTTCTTTTAAGTTTTCTTCACTTATTTCTCAATTTGCTATTTCTATTATTAGAATGTGCATTCGTTTCTTTGTGGTAACGGCGGTAGATTCTCTTTTATTCCAAATCTCCATCTTGTATTTTTTTTAATCTATTAATTCCAACAATTATTTTCGTTCATTGTATGCGAATCTACATTGCTGATTTCTTTTTTTTTTTTATTAACCTCGTATTGGTTTCGGTTTTAGTAAAATGTCTTAGAATCCAGTTAAAATCAGAATTTCTCTGACTTCAAATCACCATTGCCAGTTTGATGTTCATTTTTCTAAATAGCATTATCATACAACAATTCAGTTCTGATATACTGAATTTTGAACCCGAATTTGATGATATAGAATCCCATTCCGCCTTTAATTCAGAAAATTTGTTAGTTACTTATGAATTCATTTGGATCATCACGACAAAGTATCCTCAGGAAGGTTACAAAAGTATCTATTTTAAAAAACCGAGCGTGGTGGCTGAGCCGTTAACGTTCTGGCCTCGCATTCGGGAGGACGCCTCTTCGAATCCCCGTCCGGGTATCCAGATTTGGGTTTTCCATGGTTTCCTCAAATCACTCCAGGCGAATGCCGGAATACTTCCTTCAAAAAGGCCATGCCCGAATTCCTTCCCGTTCCTTGTCCCCAGTCCTATCCCGCCTCTAATGACCTCGACGTCGACGAGGAGTAAAGCCACAAGAAGAAAAAAGGTATTTTTAAAATGATGAAACTGTTCCAGTCTTTTAAACTGATTTTTTGCTTAAATGGATGAGGTCAATTGATCTATAGCGAAATTAAGTACTCGGTATCCTCATTTCCGTCGCTTGCATTCTCCTTTCATTTCGATAGGTTGTTACTCTGTTTAAGCCCAGATGCTTCTTTATAATAGCTTAACTGGGTTTCTTTGCGAGTATTCTTGAAGATTCTTCTTATCGAGTCACATATTACTTGAAACATTTTCAAGGTCGTGGTCTCAATCTACATTTAACTCCCAACCAAGGTGATAAACTGTTTACCTTATTCTTTTAAATACTATACCTTTGTTTAATGTGTGAAAATTTTCAAATTATAATTATCTGGTCATCTGCAACGAGCAATGTATTAAGAGTTCACGTTACAGTAATTCTGGACCCGGGATCGGATCTCCGTTTCCATTTTCTTAGAAGATTTAAATATTAAAAGTGTATGTGATAAACTACCCAAAAAAAAACTACTAAAATTCCTCAAATATTTCCACTTTTCAGTTACAATTCTTGTGCTCTCTTCTTCTTTTTTGTTATCAACCGACTGGTTTGATGCAGTCTTCCTTCTCTTCCTTGCGCTAACCTCTTCATCTCAACATACTCCTTACGACCTACATCTTCAGTTATACTGCTTCACATTTTCTCATCTTCGTCTACCTTTACAGTTCTTCCTTCGACTGTTCCCTTCGCTATCAAATTAATCCATCTCGCATGTCTTAAAATGTGACCCACCATCCTGTCTCTTCTTTACTCTTCCATAGAAGTATCGGGACGAAGATGCAACTTGGTTGCCCACTTCGTAAGGGGCAGTCCATTAATTACGTGATGTGAAGTAGAGGGGGGAGGTTCCCGTCAAAATATCACGTCATGTTAGGGGGGGGGGAGGTCCGGTTAGATCTATCCAGTGGCGGGGGGGGGGTCCGGAATTCAGGAAAAAACATCTCACGTAATTAATGGACGCCCATAAAGAGAGTAAGGGGGTCTCTGGTGAGACTTCCTGAGATTTGCTTTGACCCCCCCCCTAAAACGTGAGATTTTGACGGAGACTCCCTCCCTACCTTACGAATGGACCTCGCAACTTTTTGATACTTTTTTTTTTTAGGTCTCATGCTCCCAAGGCGGTTATACCCCCCTAAAATCGACTTTCGCTTCATTTGTACACCTCATCTTTTTTTTTTTTTTTTTAGCTCTACCATTCTACAAGAAATTGAAACCTCACGTGAAATTTCCGTTGATCCCCCCTTGGCGAGGTTTCGTGAAATATCGCCGGCCCTCCCCCTATTTCACCTCACGTAATTAATGGGCGCCCAGAAAATTTGCTGTCAAGATTTAACTCAGTTTTAAATTCAGAAAATTTGCTATCATTATCACTTTTTAACTCATTCCTAAATTCAGAAAATTTACTATCAAGTTTACCATCAAGTTCAGACAATTTTGCATTAAAATTGGTTACAAATGACTCTAGAAAAGCTTGCAGGTTCTGATTATCCGCCATTTTTAGTAATCAGCCAAATCAATATAAAAAACAAAATTAAGTAAAATTAAAATCTTTCCAATCTGTCACACTATAACATGCAAAATAATCACTTGAATATTCAATGCCGTACTTACAGTTATTCCTCACTTTTGTATCACATTAAATTTCACTTAGAAGCACTTAATTGATCATTAAGCACCACACTGACTTCAAACACTTAACCACACTTTTCACAATTCACTGTAGGAAGACGATTTTGAGGCCGAAGGAAATCCACTCGACGTCGGAAGATTACAGCCGATTGCCGATGAAAAATCTCCGCCTTAGGCCGTCAAATCCGTGTCGTCGCCGGTCGAAATTTCCTCGCAATTTTCTGCAGATTCTTTTTAGAAGATAAACATCCCACAGATGTTTAAGAACTTCTCGTCATGTCACGGTCGCCATGTTAAGGTTCTTTGGTGGTTTAATACTGCATTAATTAATTAATAAAGTCCACCAAAAAACAAGGTTATGTGAAGATGTTCGTTTATTTTGAACAAATCAAAACAAGTCTGCGACATTCACAAGCATAGTTGTTACAATCCAAAGATGCAATATCGAAAACTGAATGAAAACTTGCATGAATGTCTCTGTAACACTGAATTAATACTTAATGCAACTAAACTAAAATGTCCAGGCGATCTGTTTATATAGAGTCTATCGAATTACGAGAATTCTTCAAAGGCATCCGCCCGATATTTCTCGATCATTAACAATCACTCAAACAATCAAACATATTAAAAACAATCGGAATTGATACAAAATTAATTAATAACATTACAAAATGATTAGAAATGGTAATTAGAGATACTTGAATACAAAATTATTTACAGAAATCCTTTCAAACGGTAGAAAATCGTCCTGTAGACATCGTAAATTACAGTAATACATGGAATACAAACTTTTAAGAATTCTCTTGCACCATTCGGTTCTTAACATATTAAATGTCTTTAAATAATTTTCTTACCTAAAACAAAGTCTACCTGACACAGCGTGTAATGGTGAATGTTCCTCCCAGACCAGCCTCGCCTAGAGAAGTGTGATATGGCTCCTGCTGTTTCTTGTATACATCACTGATTTGTGCTACGCAATTGGGAATAAAATAACATTATTTGTCGATGGTATTATTTATGGTGAAATGAAAATCCAGGACAACTGCGGTTTGTTACAAGCTGATGTGAAAATAATAGTGCGAAGATCGGCAGTTGCAGTTGACCGCCAAAAACTGCCCAGTCACGCATATAACTAAATATCTAACGCCATTCAATTTGAACATGCAATTAACAACATCCTTAATACGGTAGAGTCCGCTAAGGGGGCATCCATTAATTACGCGAGATGTCCCCCCCCCCCTTTTCTGCTGATTGTCCTGGTATTTTTTATTTTTAACTCTCCTGCCCCCAAGGGTGGTTATACCCCCCTAAAATCGGTATCCGCGTCGTTTTTACCCTCTTATAGTCGCCATCCGTGTCTTTTGTAGACATTTTTTAAAGCTCTACTGTCCTTTCTAGAATTTCAAAACCTCACGTGAGATTTCCGTCGACCCTCCCCCTTGTGATATTTCCCCGGACGACCCCCCCCTCCCCTATTTTACCTCACGTAATTAATGGACGCCCCCTAATGCCCAGGTGTAATGATTCCTAATAATTTGCTGTGAAATGAACAAGGTGAGAGTATATTCGAGAAAGCGAACAATATACTCCGTTTTTCAGGTCGTAATTTAAAACAATTTACGTCGGGAATTAAATCGATTGCATGCAAAGCATTAGTGCGACCTCTCTTGGAATATTGTTCTTCCATGTGGGGCGTCATCAAGAATATCCATAGAAGAGCCGCCCGATTCGTGACAGGTGGAGGGAAAGCGTAAGTGTAATATTGAAAGACATGGGTTGGAACACTTGGAACACCGCTTACGTTGCTCTCCTCAAAAATTCATAACAGACTATTTCTGGATAACAGCAAACACATTTTATTACCAGGAGCATTCATATAAGGAATGTTAGAGAAAATAAGATAAGGATAATTAGGGCCAGAACCGATTCTTATGTTTCACACGAGCTGTGAGGGAATGAAAACATAGTCCGACGGGAATCTGTCTCGAGGAACCGCACCTGTCATCCTGAGCCAGAGCTAAGTGCTTTTCGCCTCATCGTCGTTGAGGTCATTAAGGCGGGAGTGGATTGAACCCAAGGAACCGGAAGGAATTCGGCCATGGCATTGGCCTGAAGTGATTTCTGGAAACCATGGAAAACTGAAATCTGAATCGCCGGAAGGGGATTTAGCCTGAGTCCTTACGAATGCAAAGCCCGAATCGTGATATGGCTTTCCATTATTTTGCCAGGTCCCTCCAGGCGATCGCCCGGATAGTTTCGCAAGGGCGCCTCCTGTAATACTATGTCACATCCCTTATATTTCTTCCTTTGCATATACCTTTGCATAATGGACCAGCTTAGCTGTGAATCGCGGTGCAACTGTAAAGTTTCCCACTCTTGCATAATTAAAGCATCACTTCTAATTCATTTATTTAATATCCTTCTGCAGTTGTTTATAAAGGAAATTAGTTTTATTGTTTTTCCCTTCCTCTGGTGCGTGCGATGTAGTGATTAGGTTCCTTGTCAGACTTGATTCGACAGGTTGTAATACATTCGCTAATGAACGAACAGCTCACCATTCGAAAGGCCCATTTCGTATCTATTAACATTGCTATTCCCGACTGTGCAGGTAAATTTAGGGGAACACAACTATAAAATAGTGTGTAGTTCTCTGTTAAGACGGATTAAGACACTTCATTTTAAGTTTTTTTTTTTGCTCGATTTTAAATATCATGTCTGCATGTCGTTTCATTATTTCTTATCTTATATCTGATTGATCCACCAATCCGAGCAGCAACATAAGATTTCGGAAACACTTAACCTCTTTTTTCACAGCCTATATTCATCGTGTGTTTTCTGACTCATCAGTTTCAAAGGCTTTCCCATGCTTCTGAGTGATGGTTTGTTTTAACTTGAGATGGGAGCTCCTTGAAAAAGAAACCCGCATGGAGTACCAGGAACTCCTTTGTCTAGGTTTACTATCCCTTCCGACGTTTTGAAGTGCCAGGATTCCACCTTTCGCCAGGATCCCGCCCTTCACCCCCTCCCGTTTGTTGCTCTCCAATCAGAGTGCACTGCCCAGGCGCTATGCGGCTGCTGCCCTCGTAGGCTTGGAAGTCAGTTATGCTGGGAGACCTGTTACGATTTTACAGGCGTTTCTCAAGGCTTTATAGTTTGTACACAGTATGAAATATTCCCTCTTGAGACAATACAAAAAAATCGTGATAAGAAGACAGCTTTGCAGAAGGAAAAAAAAATGTTTTTGTCGGCACAACTCATTTGCCCTCAAAAATATTTTGGCTATAGACATCGATTTACAGCAATATCAGACTTCCGTGTCTTTTTGTCTTGTCAGGATTTTTCATCTAATCAGAAGGCTGTTGCAAGGCCGGGATAGTGGCTCTGCTGAATAAATTGTTCTATCTTGGAGGATATTACTAGAAAAATAATTTTGATATTATAATTTTTTAATCGCTGGCTTCTTACCAGTAGCTTCTCTCTGACACAGTAGATAAGTGTGTACCGAGCGTGGTGGTGTAACGGATAGCGTTCTGGCCTCGCATTCGGGAGGACGGCGGTTCAATTTCCCGTCCGGGCATCCAGATTTGTGTTTTCCATGGTTTCCCAAATCACTCCAGGGAAATACCGGGATACTTCCTTCAAAAGGCCCTGGCCGAATTCCTTTTCCCATTCCTTGCCCCCATCATTTCCCGTCTCTGAAGACCTCGCTGTTGAGAGACGTTAAGCAGTTAAAAAAAAAAAAAGAATTCATCATTATTAACAACACTAGTCGGGTCCACTTTGAATACAAACCTCTCCATCGTGCCCTTTCCGTCCACCATCTCTCTTCTTCCTCAATTCACTCCGATATTCTTCTTATCTCGTTTCAACCATCATCGTCGTTGTCACTTTCCAGCTTCAGGCTGTGTCTTTCAGGAACACTGTGGAAGTTATAAAAATTGCCCTTAAATATTTTTTGGTTGATAAGTTGTTTTTATTTCTGTTTTCAATCTGTTTGAACGATCTCTCATCTGAAATAAATACCAGGTTCCTCGGTTTCGAGAAATAGCTCTCTGCAGTGTTCAACTCTCTTAAGTCGACTACTTACGGCGTCTTCCAACTACTACTTTTGCGACTGTAATTCAGGTGCTACCTTATCCTAGCTCTTCCACGCTCTTATTCTTTATGCCGCTTTACACTAATGAACCAAAACATTATGACTACCTTTTTGAACGCAATACAGCAGCAATTCGGCGTGACATGGATTCGACAAGTCCTTGGTAGGTTACCGGAGGCATCTAGCACCAGATGTCTACGCACATGTCACGCTGTTCGTTAAATTACGGGCCGGTGGTTTGTGGGCTAGGAGCTGGCGCGCGATAGTGTCTATCGGGTTGAAATCAGGCGAATTTGGTGCCCTAGACATCGTGAGCTCACTATCGAGATCTTCAAACCATTGTAACACGATTCTGGCCTTGTGACTGATGCCATCCCCGTCGTGGTAGACATGAAGCATGAAAGTATGCAGGTGGTTCACTTTAATTTTCACGTAGCCCACAGCTGTCGTGGTACCTGCCACAGGTCTCGTGAATGTACTACGCAACATAATACAGCCCAGCGGCCTGCGACCGTGACTCTGAGCTTGTTTCTGAACATGACCGTCGACCTGGTGATTCATCGTAATTGACGATATCGTTTGGTCATGTAGGAGTCGTCTGCTGCGGTGCCCCATTTTCAACAATGTGCGTTGAACGATATGCCTGCATCAGCATTGTATCCTGCCGTCAGATATGCCAGAAATCGCCCGCCTATCCTGTTTTACATAGCGGGCAAACCTCGGACCTCCACGTACATTGGTCAGGCGTGGTCGTCCACTACGCTATTGCCTATTCTTGGTTTCGCCGTCTTTCAACCACTTTCCATAGCTACTTAACTAACACGCGATTTGCCGACCAGCCTCACCGTTTCGAAGTTACTCGTTCCCACGCGCCGGTCCATAACAATCTGTTATTTGCCAAAGTCACTTATGTTAATTGATCTCCCCATTTGCCACATATCGTCGCTAGAATGACTCTCCATGCGTCTGTTACGCATGACGTAGCCGCAACGTCACCTGACACCATTCATGTCTGGCGATGGGCAGTGATCATCTCACTTTAATCCCTTACTGCCTGCCTTCCATGAATCTTGTGTACGCACTCCTTCGTGCAGATGACTACTCAGCGCTGTGTCGCAATATGTGTTCTCGCTCGCAACTCGCGAATTTCCTGTCTTCTGCCGATTTGCTCTTGGAGATTCGAGCAGCTGGTCAGGCGCAATTCTCACAAGACCGTTTCCTTAAGCTCAGAAGGGACCACTTCTAGGCGCGGGCAGGATGAAGTTAAGTCTGCCATTGCCCGACCCCTGACAAATATTTTAACAATAGTACGTTTACTAATTGTACTTTCCAGCATCGCCTGTCCTTCCGTCATTCCCAAGTATCGTTTCATACTATCTTCACATCTCCAAGCTACTGTAACTCCGATTTCTTCATCCTGTGGTGTATCGGTTCGTATTGACATCGTTGCAATTTATTCATGGTATCGACGTTAAACTTGGCGCTTGTTAAAGTTATCATTTTAACAGTTATGATCAAATTTAATAACATCTCAGGAAGTGACAGGTATGTCTGTTTAATATACATTTGCGCTGTGAGATAGCACTGCTACATCTCCAAGCACTTGGCCCCTTTCTTCGCCAAAGCTGGTTAGCTCTGAAGAAGCATGAGACGTGAATGAATTGAGACTTTCGCAGTGTATCACCTCTACAACATGTTCTCTGGCCTCCCGCTTGGAGAACGAGACAATTTGATTCGACTTTAAAAATTGACGCGCCCGATGACATTTTATACGGCATAAGACATGTTTCTGCGAAGCTAGAAGTTTACAGCCTCGGCAAACTGTTGCATTGTAAGGAAAATCTTAAATATGTGGTTGTCTCTGTTTATCGTGTATTCTCCTGAAAGTCCATATAACTAATACTTCCAAGAAGATCCGATACTAGACTCGGAAGCTGGCAGGTACAAACTGGGAACCCACGCTACTTACTGCAACACTGGCTTCAGTTTTCTCAGCCGCTGATTAACGTTCTCCCATCTGGCTGAACGGATGTCGTACTGAACTGAACTATGCGCCTGATTTCTGGGACTGTGAAGTTCGCTTAAATCCCATGGCTGCCAGTGCTCCGCAGTATTGCCCCAACTAATCTGAGACGCGAAGCAGGTGCTGCCCGCTATTTTGTGACCTGTCAAAATAACAGGAATTCACTGTTATTCGAAAATCTGCAACACCTACTGACTCTCAGATTACGCTCAAGGAAACTTTCATGGTCATTAGATCCATTTCCAACTGGAATTAAATTCAATTTAAGAAACAAATAGAGGGACCTGCGACCACTGAAAGGAACTGCGTTTAGTAACCATGATTCAGTTTAAGGCGCCGCGGGTAGATAGATCTTGGTTAATCGTTACCGGACCACGCAAGGAAGATGTGTGTACCTTACTCACTAGTGTGGAATACGTGACTCACCAGCCTGTGACTAGAGCAGTCTTCCAGCGACTCAGCACATCCTGAGTGTTCTGCACGAAACTGTAATTTAAGGTTTATCTGTTTATAATGAAACAATTTTATTCAATTCGCCCACAACGTTAGAAGTAATTTTCATTTCAGTGGATTGATCTATCACGCAACTTATCATGGGAAGTACTTTTGAAATATTTACGTACTGCTCAGGAAATGATTTTTTCGTCATAGCTTCAAGTGGCCGCTTTACGCGGGCCAAATCTGTGATTAATAGCAAGCCCAACAGTATCGTTGGTGCATCAGTTTAAAAAAAAAGTCACTTGTGTAGAGCACGATTTAAAAAAAAACCTTTAAAGCATGTAACACATCCAGTTCCGGAATTTTTTACATCTAGTTACTTTATTTTCGATTTGTTTTCTTTTTAAGCTTCTTATATGCCTTACATTTTCAGTAACATTGCTTTTACTTACAGCATATTCAGTAACCAAATTAATCATATGAGCAAAACATGGTACATGTTTGCCTGCACCAAATGTCTCCCGATAGATTTAATTATCTTGGCACCAGAATCTATTACGAAAACCATAACTTTATATGACTCATTATTCTAGTTTGTTATGATAACTGTTGGCCAATATACTTCCTAGTATGACTCTCATTTAATCCAAATATACCAATCGTAAACTGATTTTAATTCTTTTTGCAGCAAGCATTGTACTTTAATTTCGAGCTAGTGTTGCTCATAGTTTAAATTCATATGTCCGTAGTAATAGAGTACAGCTTCGCACTTTACAACTTCTCCTTCACAACTTTTTAAATTTTTTAATATTTCTATCAATTTTTGCTTAGATAGTTCCACGAGAAGGGACTTTGTATGACGCTGCTAATTGATTCAATAAATAGTCGAAACCTTTGCCTTCAACAACATTAAAAGATCTGTTATTAACACTGATAAAATAAACAATTGCATCAGTTAAACGGTCGTCTTTTGTACCCCCTTTAAAATATTGTAATACTTCTAGAGAAACAAGAACCAATTAACGCGAGCGTAACTCAACAGATTAAATACTAAAACGGTGAACGTAAATGAATGAGGAACGGATTACGCGCACGAAACGGAATGGAATCACAGAAAAGAAAAAGACGATATCAGTTTCTTCATAGAGCTAAATTAGCATAGTCAAGTTTGGTCCCTGCCACATATACATTTATTTACAAGATTTTTGTAACTATCGATATTTTACTGCATCGTATCGATATTATCATATCAACCACTTAAAAATTTCGATATTTTTGTTCCGATATTATCGTTTGATCGATATATCGCTGCAACCTTAGTCATGTTTTCTGAGATGCAAAGGTCATTCTTTTGATTGATTACTTTGAAAAGGTTAAAAAAAATAACTGGCTAATACTGCGGAAGACTTCTAGACCAACTGGGTGAAACAATTCATGGGAGGAAAACTTGATTAGATAAAGCCCAGATCACAAAGGTGCTTTGGCAATGAGAATACTGATAAGTACGAATTGTTAGAATATCAACCGTATTCATAAGGTTCCATCCCCTCTAACTTCCACCTATTTCCAAAATTAAGAAATTAATGACGGGAAAACGTTTTGAGGCAAATAAAAAGGTGATAGGTATTTGAACCTTCCAGAAAAAAACTTCAGGGATTAATCCATTAATTGGAGAATCATTACGTAAAATGCACTACAGTGGGTCTACGTAGAAAAATAAGTTCATTTTTTGACTAAAAAATTCTGTCTCTCCCTCTCTGCAAGGCGGAACTTTTCACCTTAACCTCGAATTTGTAGTTCACAACATTGTGAGTGGCAAAAAGTGACTAATGAAAAGGACTGTATAACGGTCCCCAGACCTTTAATGGAATTGTATTTTAAGAGATATTTGTAGCAACCTGGGAGTTGAGTAAATATGGTTTGGTATATTTTTCTTGCAATTAGCAGTGAATTTGTGTAGATGAACATTTTTGATAGAAGCTATGTAAATAGTATTTAATATGTTAAGAACAGTACTATGAATGAAACATTGATTAAAAGTTTGTGATTATAAGTATCGAGGTGAGTTGCGATGTTTAGAGGACACTTTGCGACAGTTTGGACTGATTTATGTTGATAACTTTGTGAGTAAATATCTTTAATTTTCATTTATGTGCGTTTCATAACGATTGTGGATGATTTTGTATTAATTCTGATAGTTTTTAATGTGATTTTAATTGTTTAAGTATTGTTAGAATTCCAGAAACGTCGGTCGGAAGTTTTGAATTATTCTGGAATAAGCGATCGGCAGAGACGAGTTTCAGTATTCAGAGTATTGAGTAGTCTTTGAAAGTTAGTTGAGTTTTGGTGTTCAAAGTTATAATCGCTGGAGCACTTTTTAACGTTTGCACCTAACATCTTTGGAGTTCGATGTCTTAAAGTAAAATAAACCGACTTCAATTTGAATCTTCTTGGACTAGTTAGTTCATTTTAAAACGAGATACCTATCAACTGGTTTCTTTCTGGTATGGAACCAAATGAAAATTAATATCCTTGTGTCATCTTCTACTCTAGATAAATGACTTAGATCTTTCCGTTGCCCAGTTTTTCTTTTACTGACTTTTTTTTTGCAAAGCGTTTGAGAATTCGTTGTCTGGTAGGAGATCAGTAGCTCCCCATTTCCAATCTCGGTCGCGGCCGGAGTTTCTCCAATGCCTTAACATGACCCTAACTTTAGACGAAGCTTACTGCTGTGTGCATGCAAAATATACTATGAAATCTCCGTCGTTCGGGTTTCATAACTAGATACATGGTAGAAAGAACTGACAGCGCTGCCTGCAGTTTAGTCCAACTGCGTACCGATTGGTTCCATCATCATTATTGCTTAACCGTTTGCATGAATGCGTTTCTCCGTTCTATGTATTTCTTTGTCATCTATCGTATGGTAGTTTTGAATCGTTGGAGTATGATTTGGGGGGAAGAGCTTTTCAATTTCAAATTTTATCAGTTGTACTTGTTTGCTGGTGAAATTCGAATAGCAGGAAGTTACGCCCCAATTTGTTTGTATATTTTACGAGGTCTCGCACCTCCTTATTTCTCTTAAAAATTGTTCTTAACGAGGCCAGATTAGCTCCTTCTAGACGAGAGCACATTCCTGTTCAGGCTTCCGCCATTTAATGGAAGCTTGAGAATTTCGGATCTCTGTCAGTTGCCACACTTCTGAAGTTGTCTACTTTACATTAAACTGCAGCGAGAATAAATAAAATAAACTTACTGAAACGACAGATCAGTAGTACTTTTAAACACAAAAAGAGTGTTAAGACAAACATTAGTAACAGTTAACGAATTCGCCAATTACAAACTTAAACTGGGGGAATTATTTTCGGGTATTTTGGTGTATGCTGTTCATGTTCTCACGTTTTCAGTCTTATAAAAACTATTTTGAAACCGAATCAATTGACAAAATATTTACTTTTTTTTCTTTTGCTTATGGCGTTATGCCTCGTCGAGGGCATTAGTACTGGGAACGAGGAATGGGAAGGAGTTCAGTCATGGCCTTTTGAAGGAAGCACCCCGGCATTCGCATAGAGTGATTTGAGGAAACCGTGGAAAACCTAATTCTGTATGCCCGGACGGCTATTCGAACCCGCGTCGTCCCGAATACGAGGTCAGACCGTTACCGCTTACCCAACACGCTCGGTGACGAGTTTTTGGACGATCCAACCAACCATCTGATTGTATTTTAAGTTGAGTTTAAGCTTTTGTAATCATTATCACTAGAGATAATTTGTCATTCATGAATGAATTTTGCTGCTGATTGGCCGATTTTTGTTTTTACTATAACTATTATAAGAAAACTACTATAAGAAAATAAATCGTTTTCTGATTCAATTATTGAAGATTATAATAATTTTTTTTGGAAAACGTGAGGCATCAGAATGTATTCTTCCGTTAATAGTATTCTGATGCCAGCCTCCCAAGTTTCATGAAGAGTTAATATTCGCGATTAGTATGTTTTCAATAGATATATACATTTCGTTTTATTTTCCATAAGTATCTCTACATTTTAATGGTATCGTCTACCTTCGTGGTTCCTAATTAGTGATACACGTACCGTCAAGGGTACATGAGGTTGCTTTAAGGGGCACGCGCGCGCGATCTCCTCTTGGGTAAAGCGGTCACTAAGATAATTAAAAAGACAAGTACTCAGACATTATTTATCGCCAAAATATATTTTAAGACGAACTATGATTGCTTTAATGCACTAGGCTGGGATGAACGAATATATTTATTTATCATTTCAACTTTTACTTGGCATACGATGATAATAATAATAATTTCAGCTTTAAGTGATACGCGATGTTGAACTCTTTTTGAAGTGCTACTCGGGGAAAAAGTAATTGAGAAACACTGGTCTACCTCTTTCTGTTTGGATCTAATATCACCTCAAGTATGATGTGATGTACGCCAGGAGATCAATTTTCGTTGATTGTTGGCGACCAAAGTGCTCGTTCATTTAGCGTTACCCAGGGTACACCACGTGGAGGCGAAC
This sequence comes from Vandiemenella viatica, assembly GCA_031002005.1. Classification (NCBI taxonomy): domain Eukaryota; kingdom Metazoa; phylum Arthropoda; class Insecta; order Orthoptera; family Morabidae; genus Vandiemenella; species Vandiemenella viatica. Next base: position 26,270,441 of record CM061920.1, on the reverse strand, counting down.
TAGCTCTGCACCCCAGTAATCCCTAGTAATTCGAATGTAATTAATGTATCTGGTAATAGATGTGATGTACTTTCCTTTTACCACACGATAAATAAAATCATCTCCTCCACCTACTCTATACAATCCTCTTCCTCAGTGGCTCTAATTTTAGTAAACGCTATAACTGAAGTCTCCCTCTATATTTCCCACCTTCTTCTGTTCTATCCACTAACAAGTTAACTAATACTGCGTGTTCTTAAAATATGATCCACCATTTCGACTCTTCTTTCTACGTGTCATAATAAACTTATATCTTGAACCTCTATATACAAGTACTGTACACAGTAATTTCTTGTAATTGGTTCGCTTAATGTTGAGCATCATTGTACAGTACTGCATTTCGAAAACTTAAATTTTAACAGTTTCTGGTCTTGGTCTTTCTTTCATAGAGTGCTTGTGCACCAGCATATTTTCAAAAAGTGAGGTTTATCTTGTTCAAGAAGTTGTTCTTGCGAATATGCTTTTAATAACATTCTTGATGCGGCCATCGGTTGTAATTTCACTTCCTAAGTAACAAAATCTTACCAAAGAAATTTAAAGCTGCAGTCAATACACACTGATCAGTCTAATGAATCTCACTGAGTTAAGCTTCGAAAGTGTTTCTGAGAATACTGCATAGTTGACTGTGAAGTAAAGTAGAACCAAATATTAGCGACACTCAGTTCGCGTTGAGGATTGAATTTGGGACGAGGGGTGTCCTATTTTGTATCTACATCTTATTTCGTAAATCTCTTGATCAGCTAGTCTTCATGCGCTTTGTTAACTATGCAAAGACATTCGACAATGTTAAACACGATTTCTCAGTCAGTTGAAACCGATATGTCTTAATAGTAAAGACATTAACATCATAAAAAAGCTAGACTTGAAACCGACAGCACACACAGATCGTGGTTGGAAACCATACTATACAACATGTGTTGAGCAGGTATGTATGGTGTCTCCGGCACCCAACAGCTTTGTTCTCTGAAGCCATTTTTGGGACTGCCTTAGAAGTAATTTCAGTAAACGACTAAACAACAATAGCTACGCATCTAAGATCGTAATCTTCACTGACAACTTGCAAGGTCTTCAGTTTCTTCTAGATTGAATTTACGCAGACGGCAAAGAAGATAGGCAACTTTGTAATCACTTTAGATGGTAATGTACTAGAAATAGTCGTCAGCTTGAAATATGTGGGATCCAGGTTTACTGAGAAATGACGTCCTGAAGTGAAAGTGAATATCAGGATCGGCACTGCTTGCACAACATTCATATAGCTTAATTATCATGTATGTAGTCACTACTTGTTGTTCAATGTTCCGGCAGGTGAGTCGTGAGATCTTTGTGCTTTCGGTATCACTGTGAGGCAATGAAGCCTAGTCACTCGCTGAACTCTTCTACCATTAACCAGTTAGAGGCTTTCTAACTTCGGCGTGTTAAAGAATGGAAAAAAGTGGGCTGATCACGTGATCAACAAAGAAGTTCTTCGACACGTCACTAATCATAAAACGCAGGGAAGCAACGTATCGTGGTCACATTTCTCGAAATTACGAGCAAAGACTTTGGGATATTACTACTGTAGGCAAAATGGAAGGAAAACTGAGACTTGGACGAAAGAAAGTTTGCTGGTCGCAGAACCTCTGGCGGTGAGTGGTTCGACGTACACGACATTTCCGCTTTGATAAGAACGGGGAAAACTATTCCATGGTGGGCGCCAAGCTTATCGAAGAAGACGGCGCTAGAAGAAACAACAGGTTGCAGGACTGAGTCCCTTCAACAAGCGGTAGCTAAATGTCTCCTTTGTCTTCCAAGTCTTTAATCCTCTCCGACTCTTTAATATCCTTGACGTCAACAATCAATAAAACCCAAATAAAAATAAATAACACAATAAAACGGCTTGTCAAATGTTCTGACAAGGGGAGTTTCTGAATATTTGTCCCAGGACGAAATCGTCGTAATTTAAGAGGGTAACAAGTGCTTGTGATTGATACCTTAAAGACTTTAAAGGAATAGTTTTCTATTTCGTTTTATACCCTTCTCATGCCGTTGATCACTTTTCATCCATACGATTTTAGGAACTGTTTGCTGACTCCTTATCTACGTCTATTCTCTGAAATTCACAAAAAATGTGGGTAGAAAAGGACGCTTTTCACCAAAACTAACTCTGTATATTCTAATCGCAAATAGCACAAGGGAGGAAAGAATTGATTGGTATAAGCATCTGTACGACACCTAATTTCTCTAATCTTATCTCACCTGTCGTTGCAACCCAAATAACTAGTTGGAATAATTTAAAGGTTTTGCTCGCACGATTGCCAATAAGTTCAAATGAAACTTACGTCGTCTGTTTACCAGACAATACTGGCTCAATCTTTGTGTGAATTCTGCGACGCTTCCTTAAGGACGTATAATGTGAACAGCGCGCATCACTTGAAAAGGACGATATTTGGCTGTAAGAGGTTAATATATTATCACATTGAAAAGTGGGACCGTATCCAACTAAGTACTTTATCATTACAGAAAAGTAAAAACGCGCAGTTTTGATGTTAGATGTAGAAGGCCCACAAATGTTTGTATTTACTGAAACCATACGTTTGTTACAGTAATTTCATTGTTTACTATAGAACGAGAATGCATGTTTTCATGTTTTTAGTGTTCCGTGTCTTCTGAAGGAACGACGGAGCTCTTACAGTTCGCTGATTTGTTGTCCGCATCAAAGCACACTCATTACTTACTAACCCTTAAATTTAGAAATTTGTAACTGCACACAACTTCAGTTGTTACTAACGCCTTGCGGGCGTAGGCGGTTAACATGGGGGTGTTTACCCCTCCATGCCAACATCTGAGAAGATGAACTTAGATGGTTTCCCGTTGGCTTCCCTAGTCTGATAGTGTTCACAGGTGTCCATGACTGTGACGGTGTGTGCGTACAATATAGCGTGTTGTTTGTGTAATGGATGAGATATAAAAGAAGAGAAATGGTGTAATCCGGTGCCATTAAGGCCTTCTATTCCGCAAGACATCAGGGGTCCGCCAACCTTAATTTCTCCATCCGATGAAAGAATCACCATCGACAGCACCCTCACTCCATACGCACTGTAGTTAGTAGGATTAGCTTGTGCCTCACCCTTGGACGCCTCATCAGCGCTAGGATCCGTCATCGGGAGTACCCGAGCAGAGCCCACAAACCCCCTCGAGAACCATACCAGAACTACCTTGCCACTCAGCAGCCACACCCGCCTCGGAATTAGAACTCAGAAGAATGAACCCTCTCCTCCGCCATATCTGTTGGAGGGTACGGACATTCAGAAACGTCTTTAGCCACCCTTGCGGGTGCCCACAGGGAACCTCGTGGCGGTGACGCTGTCATGGCATGGAGTCGAAGACAATCCCTCTGCCATATTGACTTCCGTTATAATGCACTGAAAGGCACAGGACCAGCTGGTGTGGTCGTCCATTACTGTGCTCCACTTGCATGGGGTTCGTACCAGCTGATGAGGATGCAGGAATCCACTGGCTCCGACGATTCTTCAGTTGCAGGAAATAGGAGAGTGTGCTGACTCTTGTTATTCAGTAAAGGTCTTCTGTATTGCGTTCTTATGTCTCAAGTTGTAATTTGGGCCCCGCTTCTTCTTGGTGGGTGATACTTGCTTCCTGACTTAAGGTTGTGGTTGTAGGAGTTCTCTGGAAACTTGATGTGTTGATATGAGTTATCTGTTGATGAGTTCATTCAAGAATCCTAATCTCTCTTCTCATTCTTTCCACTTCCCGGATTTGGAAGGTAGCCTGTGAAAATTCCGAGAAGGTTTGAAAATCCTCGATGCTTCCGAGGAGTCTTTTCCTCCAGTCGTCCACTGTTGCGCGTAGCTGCCTTCTTGCTTCGGCATATTGAGGGCATTCCCTTATGATTTGGTCCGCATCCTCTATCTTTCCGCAGCGTCAGCGATCAGAGGGTTCGATCCGTCTCTGGAACAACAGACTTAGTAAGCCATTGCGTGTAACGAGGCACGTCACAGGATAGGACATGTGTATGGTTCGTCTCGAGCCACTACCCCATTCACTAGTTGACTCTATCCACTGTTATGTGTGCTTTCCTGTTTCTCCCTGTTCCCATCTTGCTTGCCAGGCTTCACGAAGTCGGGAATCAAGTCTTCTTGCCACTTTCTTTTGCCATTTCCTGAAAGAGCCACTTCCCTTCACCAGGTCTGTACCCTGAATACGGAAACCTGAGATTTCTGCCGCCGCACCTCGTCGAATGTTTTTTTGTGGTGCCCTCTTTATTACTTAAAGAGCCAGCGGCATGCAGCTGGTAAGGGTTTGAAGAGCATTATTTGATACAGTGCGTCATGCCCTCCCTATTATAAGTATCATCTTTGCTGGTGGTGCCGCTCCGTTCGTAGCAATTGGAACACAAATTTCTTTATATATCAGGTTGACTACACCACGATTTAGGCCCCAATCCTTTCTTGTCACTCGTAACAGACGTGCAGCGTCTATAGACAGCCTATCCCTTGTTGTCCTCAAGTGAGACAGAAACTACCTTGTGTCATCTAGTATAACCTCGAGAAACTTTTATTTTATTCACTGTGGAGGGGTTTGGGATTTAACCCAAGACTTTGGTGCACAGTAGGTGATTAGGAATTGTGTACCACCACATCTGCTGTAACGCCTATTTCTTCCACCACCAGGACTATAAACCAGCTACGACGTATGAGCGCCAGACACGGTGCCACAACTAACTGAGCCAACAGGGCGGGCTTGCAAGATTAAAACATAAAATTTGGAAAAAACCATGCTGGCTAAGAATAGGCTACTGGGGGTTTAGAAGGGGGGATGAAAGAATTTCATTTACATTATCTCCATGGAAGGTCAAGTGAAAGCTGACAGTTTGCCGACTAACAAAATGTTTGTATTTTTCCTTAATACTCCACGATTTGTCAAAGTTTTTGGTGAAAACCATGAAAAATACCATTCTCCTTTTATTTCCTAAACAACTAATCTAAAACTTTATTTAAAATTTATGGTGATTTATGGCATCTTAGACCTTACATGAAAACTCTCCTGGATTCGTGTAAATATCGGTTGAAACAAGATGACTGGAAAAAGGTTGTGTGGTTTGATGAGTCACCATTCCTATTTGTAAGAGATGATAGGAGAGTTATAGTGTGGCGCAGACCTCAAGGGGCCATGGACCCAGTTTTCCTGAAAGGCACTGTGCAAACATGTGGTGACTCAATCCTGGTATGGTTGGTGTTTGCAAAGGCATGGACTGTGACCTTTGGTCAAACCATACCGACCATTGGCTGGAAATGGTTACGTTCAACTATATAATGTAAAAATCGTTCACGGTTTGTTTGAGGAACACACTGGACAATTCCATCGAATGACGTGAATCCAATCGAGCATATCTGTGACATGATCGAAACATCAGTTCGTTGTCAACATACTGCACCGACAAAACTTTCGCAATTATAGACAGCTGTACAGAATATTTCTTCAGGGTACTTCCGACGACTTGTTGCTTCATTATCACTTGGGGGTTACTGCACATTGTTGTAAATTATAACTTGAAGTTCTACGGGGAAATGACTCAAGGTGTAAAGAGTTTCTGTGGCGGAGGAATCATTTTTAATGGGATCATTGTGGTTGGTAAACTTACCGCTAGAGTGTACGTTCATTTGTTAATTAAATGACACATCTGCGGAACAAATTACTGTTGGCCGACAAGAATTCTTCTCTGGTATTCTGCCGGATAAGTTCTTCTGTTTACAACGTTTCGGAAGCAACCTCCGCCGCCGGCTGCTGAGTACTTACATGAGCCAGGATTCCGAGGCATTCACAGTCGGTGCTGTGTCGTCGCAGTGGTAGCTTCGCTATGACATCTCACCTGATGAAGGCAGCGGAGGTTTCTGCCGAAACGTTGTGGACAGACGAACTTATCCGCCAGAATACCTGAGAAGAATTTTTGTCAGTCCTACGCCGGGAAAAAACTGAATTCTCACATCAAATTACCTAGCTACCGCTTTACAATTAACGTAGCAAAAAAAAAAGTACTAGATTCACCATAGTCGTACCATTTTCCTTGATAACCCACGTCACTCAAAAACAAGAAGTAAAATTCTACAATTATCAAAACCACAAACTTTGTGGTAGAACTTGCAGAAATAGGAGACAGGATGGTGGATCAGTTTTTAAGACATGCTTGACTGCTTGGATTGTTAGTTGAGGGAATAGCCGAGGTAATAAATCTATATGAAGGCAAAAGAGAGAAAAAAACGCATAAAACCATTCGAGAGACTAATGACAGGGAAAAAAAAAGTTGAAGAGTTTTTCATTTGTTGGTGTTTTATTTAACCGCATGTTATTCGTGAAGTGTAAGAAGTTGACTTGCTGACTGACTCTTCGTGGATTCAGGCAGTTGCTATATGACCGTATTATCGCCTACCTCCTACAGAGTTTGATAAAAGCCTGCGCTTGTCTCGTCGTGCACCACCCGCTCGGCACCTCATGACGTCATTCGAACTCCCACTGGAAGTCTGTCTCTCTCTTAAAAAAATACTTGCTCACATTTTTCGGACTTGCGCTCTGCTATCCACGTTATGATGTTTATACCGTGAGTATTTGTTCGTGGAGAGATGCACAGCCACCTTTTTAGGCGCAACTTTCCAGTTTCTTGTTTTTCGCCAGAATGAATTGTTTGATTATCTCTTCTCCATCAAGCTTCCCATTACCGTCCAGTTATCTTTCCTTAGGAGAAATCTGTATGTGATTAAGCACAAAATTCTTTTTTTTCCTGATAGAAGTGGCGATTTGTTGATAAAACGGCGCAATTCACGTTCTAGTGGATATTGTACATAGTTTACAAGTTTGGAAAATATGCGAAAGTTTCTCGTTAACGCGTAAAATTGATAGTAGCACAGAGGTTATTCTCGAGTTTCGAGATAAAGAGAATCAGCTTATTTTGTCAGCCTTATATAATCAACCGGATTCTGTAATAGTAGCCTTCAGTGAGCGTTTAACCGTAATTGAATAAAAACTCACGACAGTGCATGGTAAAAAGTTGTATTCAAGTACGTAAAATCTTTCCTCGTCGTAATATGAAAGCTTTTCATTTTACACGTACCTATCAATTATTGGTCACATGATGTAACTATCTTTTCGTGTCACATCGATATTACGTACAAGAGAACGGGATTGTGTTAGCTGTTTAGGCGCTATAATTTTTGAAACGTGAATAACCAGTGATTCTTGGTGATAAAAAGTTAATGTGATCATGAGATTTTTATTCTTGTCATATAAAATAAGTAATTTGATACAAAAGCTCCTTAGCGTATAATTTGCGGGATTTTTAAGCTTATATTTTTCTATCAGTCTCATTATATTGTCCTGCGGATTCCTTACAATTATTGCGTATTTGGAATAATAATAGCCTGAAAACAATTTTGTTATCACTTAACAGACTTGGTTATTTGGGTCTACAGTAGGGTTACCAGACGTCCCCGTTTGCCGGGGACGGTCCCCGTATTTAGCTCTCTGTCCCCGGACAGATATCGTGCCCGCAATGTCCCGGGATTTTTACTATTGTCCTCAGAATTTTTTTAAATCAAGCGAGAGTTCTTTAGAAGCCCTGTTTTGCCAATGTATTCGTTTAAAGCAAGAGATATGAAGTGCACTTCCTTCCTTGTGCATGCCTAGGAATAAAATAAAATTACAAGGATACTACGTGTTGGACATAACAGCTTTGGAAAATCAAGTCTCCTTGCTGTGTGTAACATAGCTGTCTGTGATCCTCATTTAAAATACAAAATATAAACAATATGTAGCTTTCAAGTTAACCCAACCTTTAATCATGTAACTTATAAAAGTACAACGCATAATGCCGAAAGCGTCGCCGGATTTTGGTGAAAAAGTTGTGAAGCGTCCCCGGATTTGGAGAAAAAATTCTGGTAACACTAGTCTACAGGGAGGAAGCATTGTAAGTCTCCCAATTCATTCTTCGTTGAAACAATCGCACCCAGTTCAATATTTTTAAAATTATTTGCGTAAATTACAGATTTTATTGTGACCGACTGTACGGTATTAAATGAGGCATCTGACTACTGTTAAAAAGCAAGCGGACCTTTTGCCTCGAGGAAGGAAGTGACGTAATTAATGTAGTGCGTTCGCTATTCTGTTTCAAAATATCGCCTTTTTTTTGTTCGTCGCATTTAATTCAAATCGTTTCACTATTCGGATAATTTAATGAAACATGTCCACCAAGTATTCTCGGAGTGTGTCGGGTAGGTTAGTCCGTAGAGTAGACGAGTATGAACCTCTCGACCGTGGTTCGAGGATTTTACCCCGAAGCTGGAAAGGAGGAGGGGACGAGTAGGAGAGGGAGATTTCACTTATAGGTTAAAAGGGTTGAGTCGTGGTGGTGACCACAGTGGATATGATCTACATAAGAAGGTCCTATTCACCGGCTGACTTAGGTCAGTCTGCGCAAATGGTTAGTGAAGTCCTTCTACGAATAAAAGAGAAATAGCAATGGTACCAAACGGCTGGCTTTAGGCAGTACTACCATTTCTACGGATTTTCCGTAGATCTACTGATTTTTATGAAAAGTTACGATTTTCGGATTTTGTTAAAATATCTATGCATTTTTGACACTTTTATAATGTGTTGTGTTTTCCTTATATTGGTGTTTTATTAAACTTTGAGCATATAGTGTTACTGCATTACAGAATTGTCAATAACTATGAATCGTTTCCTTGCAACCGCTCGTGTGAACCAACGATTGACATAAAGCTTATATTTTGTTAGGTTACAATTTTTATAGATCTTAAAAAACCGTAATACAAAACTATCGGCGCACTTTTTATGCACGGTGACACGCTCGTTGCCACGGATTACAAAGTAGTGCCTTCCGAGAAGGCTTAAACAGTATCCGAGAACCAAACTGATTGCAGTTTTTAACATTTCATATTACAGAAGATATGCTAAATTTGTCAACAAAGAAAATCTATGGTCAGTATGTAAAAATAAAGAAAACTACTAGGCATAGCAGCAGCAGTGGTGAAAGTGACTATGTATAAAATATTTTCAGAGATATTTCTTACTTTCAATGTAGAATACTAGTTTTGTAATTTTAAAGACAAGGAAATAAAAATTATTCTTAATTTTGACTCTACCTTCAATAATTATTGTTTCAATCTTTCAGTTAGCGAGTCGCCGGATTTTTGTATTCAATCTACGGAAATTTTAGCGGCCATCTATGGATATTCAAAGCCAAATGGCTGGCAGCACTGGCTTTAGGACTGACATCGAAATATAGCTTTGAACAGGTGATTGTACTAGTAGAAATTTGTCAAAATCACGCTTACTGATAAAGAATCTGAAGTGCTGATCCAGATGGTTTCTTTAACGATCGTGAGCTCTCGCGAACTTTTTTTCCCAATTGACAACTCTGTCTCATCCCGAAAAATGTCTGTGACGAAGCTGTTTGGTTTTTAAATAATGCTGTTCCTGCCCGTATTGTGTGTGTGTTTTTTGTTTTTGTTTTTTTGTGTTTTTTGGGGGGAAATGAACGTTGGAAACGTCATCAATGCTCAGGCTGCATTCATAGACACCATGAAGTGTTAAGAGTTCGTGAAGATATGTTGAAGTGCTATACACCTATTCTCGTTCTAACTAATAGACGTGCACATTGAGAACGTTTATGTGAGCGAAGTGTCACACAATCTCGGTTCAACATTCAACACTATGAATTGAGGCTTGTAAAATTCGTTTGTGGATGATGATGCTAATTTAAAAGTGAGACAAGATTTAAAATGCCACGTAGACTGAATTGCTGTGTGGCATATCACGGAGATGTAAATAAAACATTTAATTTTTGTAGACTTTTTCAGTTTATTTTGCCTAGTACTATGCGTTTAAAATTACATTTTAACTGCAGCCACTGCTTTACAAAATGTTCTCAACAGTTTCCATCTTCAGTTCAAATAGTAATAGGTATCATCAGTGCTGTAGCAAACTTTGGGTGATTTTCTGAAACTGTAGCGTCTTCTGTGAACCTTTTGACATATATATGTATTTTTTAAAGAATTTGTTATTGCACATAGAGTACTAGTTCATTCTACTGAAGACTACCCCATTTTCGTTCCAAGGTATTCCATGATAATTTTTGTGTTAGCCATCCAATGTTTGGATCATTACTTTTTGTTTTGCTTGTGGCTTTATATCTATGACATTCACTTACTCGGTGGCATGCCAAAATCACGCATCCCTAACTACAAGTGTCTTGGAGTTACTCCTTCAGGACACACTTGATTAAGAGCGCTGCTAAGCTGATGATAATGAACAACATCATACAGAAACTTGCTGGATGATATTGGAGCCAGTGTATCCACACTTCGATCATGAGCAATGGGTCTGGTCTACTCAGCACGTTAGTTTACTGTTCTTCTGTGTGGCTGAATAGTTCAGATGTTGCGAAGATCGACACCATCCTCAATAAGACAATGCGCATATCAGTAGTACACTAACATCTACTCATCTTTTCTGGTTGCCTGTATTGTGTCATACCGAACCTCCAAGTTTAAGAAGATGTAATCACTTGACCCGTGAGTTCCCAAAATAAATGGCGAACATTGGTCTTCAAAGACATGCTTCATAGATTTAGGTGTCTTAAATCATGTTCTCCATCCGTACTAAAATCAAAAGAAGTGATTGACAGGAGGTTTAATGTTACAGCAGAATGGCGACAGGAATGGAACAGTGTATCTCCCAAGGAATGGCAGTCACTATTTAGTGCCCACCATCCGCAAGCAGTTTTTGACCTGCCACGTAAAACATGGGTTGTCCTTAATAGAATACGAATCAAGCACGGGCGGTATGGCTTACTGATGTATAAATGGGTGCATGAGAACCTCGCCCAAATGTGACTGTGGAGGACCGAAACAGATAACCGGCATATTGTCACTGAGTGTTTTACGTAACAGGGTGTACTTAGGTTCGCTGGAAGACTTTGCTAAAGCATGTAGAGCTGCTGCAGAGGGGTTGGTCAATCTGGAATTAAAACTTTAAAGTTTTATTTCAGGTGCCTTGTTGATTGTTTTATTATTCTCTTGAACTGTATGTATTTTATATTTTGTATAAATTAAATAAATAAATATCAAAGATGATTATGTAAAGCTCCTTATAAATTTCTCATTTGCTCCCATTGTCTTATGTTTTCTCTCTTGTTGTGAGTTGTTTTGTGTGTTCCTTTCTAGTTGGCTTATGTGTTAAAGAATTTATGTATAGCGGTTCTATTGTTTTCTAGACCTTTCAGTCCCGTGTGATGAAAATCGCTTTTTCCCTTGTCAAACTTTGTCGTTCTAACCATATCGGTAAATTTTACACCATTAGTTGTAAACATTTGTTTTTGTCTATATGAAGAGGAATTATTAGACGGGACCATATAATAAACGACGATATTCTTGTTTGTTAAGGACGTTGTTCAGTGGGGTTATATCAGCATCACTGTTTACGTGTTCTACAGGCGCTAAGAGAATGCGCAGCGGGCCGTGACTCCGTGAGGTGGAGTGGGAGAGGCAGTTATCGACGCAGCCGTAGAGCCACAGAGGACCTCACATTGACAAAGGTTAGCGGGTGTTCACAAAATACAAAAGTATTAATACATCTGTCCACAATCAAAAGACCTATGCTGTATGAGGAGGCTGGCAGAATGACTTGAGTGCAGATGAGAAAAAAATAAGAAAACAGTAGATCACACAAATATACATCAGTGTAGACGGCATACGGAGTTTGTGTTTCAGGTGTCGGCAACAGCCTATAAGCGATATTACTGATAGTTTTAGGTATTCCCGCGATAACTGCACTTAAAATCAAAGTACGTTTACTTACTTAATAACAAACTGGAACAGTCAGTCTCCTCCCCTTAGGCTAGACCTTCATTAATAACCGTAGAGATCTTGATAGACGCAGTGGCACAATTTAGAAATAAACAATACAGCTTGCGGCTAGCAGTAGACGGCTGATAATGAGCTGTGGAGTAAAGAGATTCATAAAATCATCAAGAAGGGTATTTAAGAGGCAGAATTTGAAAGCGCAGGCATTCACGAAATACTTATTTACGAGAGATAAAAAGTTACAACAATGTAAATTGTAGTCTGTTGGTGTGGAATGATTAGAACGGATATAGTATTACATCCAGAATGGAAACTAGTCGCGATATACATTGATGAGCCAAAACATTATGACCACTACCCACCGCGAAGTGAAGTTGCGAGTGTGTCATGTGGTAAAGAAAGTACACTGGCGGAAATTAACATCCCAACACACAGACAGGAATGTAGAAATTTTAGGAAACTTTGTATGTGTGTCCACCCAGAATAAATAACAAATTGAAATGGATGCATTGATGCTCACCTTGAGCATCTGTGCATTGATGGACCCTTGCCGGTATTGAATCAATAAGTGTTCGACGTCGTCTTCGGATATGTCTCTACGCTTGCATGTCTTGTGCAGTCAGTTATTGCATAGTTTGTGTCTGGTCCTGGCATCCCAGACATGCTCTATTGGGGACAAATGTGGGGATTGTGATCGTAACCTCTTGCGACGCTTGTGTTGTGATGGCCACAGGGCATTATCCTGTTTGAAGTTGCGATGTGGATGGTGGACGTGAAGGGCATCATAATAGGGTGCGGCACCCCTGTCAATGTGCCTTCGACAACAACCCTCTCAGTCCTGCTGTAGAAACTGATTGCCGCCAAACCATGTCTCCATGGGCTGGACATGTGTGACGTTCTGAAATCACAGCTACGCATGCGTACATGTTGTCGATTATCACTTTGCCACAGACAGAATCTAAACTCGTCTCTAACCACAAATGTACGCCATTCACGTGTCCACTTGCGTTTTGCATTGCACCAGGATAGACGATGCTGACAATGAAATCAGGTTAATAGAACGCATTGCATAGAGGTCAGAGAGTGTAACCGAGCTTCAAGCAATTGGTTTACAATCGTCTGGGCGGTGACTCTGTAAGCACTGCTTGAATCTGGAGTGCATTTACCCGTCTGCCAGCAACAGCACCAATACATTAAGGCGGTCTTCACGTGCTGTTGTCCTTCTGTATGGACCTGTGCATACTGCAGGAGTACTAAAGTATACTGACATTGCACTACGGCCAATCCTTCTGGAGATTTCACACCAATTTTGCTGACCTCTCTCACAGTTTGACATTTGGGTGTAGAGGGTAATCTGTCTACACCTTGTCACACTTGGTCAACAAGAACTTGTGTCCAAAAAAGTGTCATGTTACGCCACACTGTTCACTATTTATACGCTAAAAAACATAGTAATTTTGCATAATAAATAACCACGTAATTCTCTCACTTCTAGATGTAAAGCTTTCAATTTTTAATCATTTAATACTCTTAATGTGGGGATACTTTGGGCTAAATTTCATTCATTTATCAGAGCTCCGTCTGGGTGTCGGGATTTTAATTTCCGCCAGTGTATATAAGCGAAGCAGAGACGAATGAGGAGTTATTATAGCGACGATACGTGTGACAAATGAGAAATCTACTGAGATTGTTATCTGCGAACGGGCATCTCGGAAACGGCGAGGATTGTCTGTTGTTCGCGTATTACTTGACCGAACATCCATTGAAAGTGTTTGAAGGACGTCGAAACCACGAGTAGGTGACAAGGTGGTGGACGTCCACGCCCATAACCGCACATGGAGGACGGAGGCTTGCCCGCTCTGTAAAGCAGGATAGGCGGCGATCTATGGCAGAGTACAATGATGGTGCAAGCACAAGTGTTTCGGAGTACACCGTTTATCACAGATTGTTGAACATGGGATTCCGCAGCAGACTGTCCCTACGTATTCTGATGTTGAAGCAGTAACATTGTCAATTACGATTTTAGTGGACACGAGATCATCGCATCGAGATTGGACTGTGTATTCGCCTGGTTGGTTGGATCGCTTATCTTGCTACCCAGATCGATGGTTGTGTCCGGATTTACAGTCTTCCAAGAGAACGGCTGCTCGAAACATGCACCACTCCACGGACGGAGGGCGGTGGGGGCAGTATTACCATATGCTAAGGGGATGTTCACCTGCGCTTCCGCGGGGCCTGTTGTAGTGATCGAAGGGACCATTATAGCTGTGGACTACGTATTGCGTAATACCTACATCCCTTTATGCTTCATGTCTTCCACGACGACGATGGCATCTTCCAGTAGGATAAATGTCCTTTTCTCAAAGCCAGACTCGTCTTGAGGAGCAAGTTGATTTATTGATCGTCAAATTCGCCTGATCTCAACCCGATAGAACACACATGCGACAGTATCAGGTGTCGCTTCCCGGCCCGTAAATTAAGGGAACTGCGTGACCTGTTTGTGGACATCTGCTGCCATATACCCCCGGAAACCTATGAAGGACTTTTTGGATCTATGCAAGACCGAATCGCTGTTGTATTGCGTTTCGAAGGTGGCGCAACACGCTATTAAGCAGGTGATCATAACGTTTTGACTCATCAGTGTAGTAGATAAAACTGAAATAAGGCCGTTCACACGCTTTGGGATTGTACAGCGCTTGTTTATGAATAGATTGTGAGTATGTTGAAGAAAGAATAGGTAATTGTCCGTCCTTGAAGAAACTTGGCCATAGAGGTCAAAGGAGTCTTAGGAAAACCTATGACTGCAAGAGGAAATCGGCAATAGCAGCGGGATTTGCTTCTCAGGTGCGAAAAGTGGCACTGCTCTAAGAATGTATTCTGTTTGCCTATAATAACATCTGAAAGCTGTAGAAGAACAGAATTATGTTTACAATTTCGATGCACTGTTTCACCACTTGGACGATTTAGAAATGTTCTTTCACTTTTTGTGCTGTATCCGTGAAAATGTTTGCTTACACTGACCACGTCCCTAACAAAACCAGAGAAAGCAGCTAGATTTTCCTGTATATTACAAAAATTTGCGACTCACATCAGCTGTAACTTAATTTAAGGTGTTATCTTATTGGTATCGTTAGGAATGCATCCAGATTATAACTCAGCTGGGTGAACGTTTATTAATTTTTGAATGAGTTGGCATGGTAGTGAGTGAACTAATCGTTCTTCGCTTAAAATTACAAGTTCTCATTGTATTACGTTTCCACGTCACACTACTTGCACTGTTGAAACAGTATCTTAATAGGAGTACGAGTCGTGTCCGAAGACTCAAGTATTAATAATAGAGTATAAACATTGTTCTCGGGTGACTAGCCGAGTTAAAGGAGTGTTAGTCGCCCGAGTACAATTTTTATATTCTCAACGCCAAGAAAAACTGCGTTCTTATGTAATAATAGTGTTACAACACCTGTTAACAATGACTGCGCCTATCCAGAATCCCGCCAGATGTGAAGTACTCTGTCAAATGTTTTCTACTTGGGGAGCGTCCATAAACTACGTGGTCGGTCTAGGGGGGGGGGCTGGAAAGCTACACTGTGCTACGTTGCCAGGGGGAGGGGCGGGGAGGGTTTCTAAGCCAAACCTCGTATCTTTTCATTCATATTAATTGTGACATTTAAAATTAGGTGTAGAAAACTCAGCAGCATCTGAATATTATTTCCGTCATTTAATTATCTCCGTATGTAATTTACGATAGTCTGGGGTTAGAGTCAAAAGCCACGTAAGGCTACTTGGGGGAAGGGGGGGGGGGGGTTCACAGAAGGACAAAATTAAGCTACGTGGCTTACGGACGCTCCCTTGCTAGAAAATATGAGAGAAGCAGTATTGGGAATTCTTGGAAGGCTGGATACGTTCATGACGTACACAGAAGTGGTAGGCCATGTTTGATGACTGATAAACTTCTTCAGAGCACCGAGGAAACAACTCATGCAAATAGGCGTATCACGATTGCTGAAATGAATGAATTCATTCCTTACGTTTCTAACTTGGAGACCATCAGAATATCTCAAAAACTAGGGCGCATTTTGAGACAGACTTATATGCTGTGTACCCTTCAACAAATATGAAAGAGATCGAAATCCGTCCTTAAGAAGTCTGACGGTTTCCAAGTAAGACAAAACTTCAATAACATTAAGGTACAGGAAATTGTGTGTCCGGTGGTTACCCAAAATGCTAGAGGAGAAACACAAAACGCGTGCACCTCGCAACCTACATCCTGACACGCTACGCTCACGCATGTGAGTTTCTCGACCAAATTGTGACAGGTAGTGGAACCTTGGTTTATCATCATACCGCCTAAATTACTGCAATAGCGCCATACGCACTCCCCAGTAGGCATGAAAATCAGTGTTTTTTTTAATAAAAAACCAATTGCAGTGCCTCTGTCATGCTGGACCTACAGTTTAACGTGGAATCCAAACCAAGGAACTTCCTGCGTTGCTCATATAATCAAACAGAACTCTTAAAAATTCCGGGACCCACCGGGATTTGAAACCAGGGCCTTGAGAGCAAGCGTCAACCATTGAGCTTCTAAATAGATGCTTAACTGAAAGGTTCGTAACTGCTGAAAACAGTTATAGTTGTATGATCTACGAAGAGAAGTTATACGAAGAGAAGTTATTCGAAGTTGCTAACTCCCATTGCATGATCATGTTACGAAATTACGCCAAGCAAACTGTCATAATATTGTGAAACTATTTCAGAATGTCACCGTTTGTCGGAAGGCATCCGCCTAACTTGAAAACTACTTAGCTATTAATATCTAAACATTTATTGAGCAAAGCAGTTAATCCTAACAGAAAACTCGATGAGTTTAAAGGAGTTAATACCTGTAATACTGCTTTTTCTGCGTCTGTTGCGTCGAATTGCTATCGCTAGGTGCTACGCGTTTACGAATCATATTGCATAGGTCGGTAGTTTTCCGTTTCTCACTTTCATATTAACATCACATTCATCAATTAACAACGCTCTGCGTCAATAATCGTGCGAATCGGTTCCAGCTATCGATGTTATGAATTACATGTGGTTCTCAAAATATACAATCTTTTTTTCAGAAATATTAAGAAGATGTAGTGAGGATTGTTTTGCTGCTCAGCCTCTTAAATCATTATTTCGTACTGATAAGCACAAGACGACATCAAAAATACGTTACACTGATGTCGAATTTCTAATCCTCAGGTTAATATCGAGGATAGATAAGGAAGCCGTGACCTCATTTCCGGGACCACGAGATCGTTTGCAATTTTGTGAGCGTCTCACGTTGTTAACGTATTTTTAATGGCGTATTAACACTACAAAAATTAGGCATGTTTATTTACGAGAACTTTTATTTTTTTCGACGAAGAAAGTCGCGTAACGAGGCGATGTGGCATAACGAGACCTGGTTGAGTTTTAATTCTCTCATCTTGTCTGTCTTCTCCATATTTGTATTAATAACAAATAAAAATGTGTATTTCTACAAAATAAAGTAAGTTTTTTTTTAATGCTCACTTGCAACAGATCTTTCATAAAATACAAGGAGATGAATGAGCGACCGCAGCAGCGATGACCATCACTAGTAAGGTTTTGTCTGGATTTCCGCATCACATCAAAATTACCAGTTCGACGTTTCAGCAAATTACCATCAGCAATTTTCTTGGAAATGAGTTAAATTCTGTCACAGCTTCCCTACCCATTCAAGTGGAACATCAAAAAAGTATATTTATAGTCACTTCAAAGTCAAGGAATACTATATCAGACTTGTATCTTTACGTGAAGATGTTTTTGGCCAAATGGTTGGAATTGTTTATTTGGACAGCCCTTAAGACGAAACAGGTTTTATAATTTTTGTCTGAGCAGATTTTGACAGGGTTTTCACAATTTAGAATCTGTCATTGTATCTGTTCTGCACAACGATGAACGAAACATAGAAGAGACGACTTGATATGGCTAATGGGAAACATTGTATATTATATATTTTCTCAAAAGAATCCAAACATAGAGGGCTGTTGGGTCCAACTTGTGGTAGACTACCACAAATTAAAAAAAAAGAAAAAAAATTGAGAAGAATCCCTCCACAAACTATTTAGAGAAAATTATACCATTTAAATAAATAATAATAATAAATAATAGTTAAAGTATATTGCATGATATAAAATTGTAGACGATACAAAAAAAAACAACAAAAAAACGTTAAATCAAAGTTGACAACCGCTTTATAAAAATTGGACAGCTCTCCTCGTATCGCTGCAGTATGGGGTTTCTGTCTACTCGAATCTGCGAAATAATAGATATAAAATATAACGAGAATAGTCTGAGTTATGAAAGGACTTGTAAACACCGGGTTGCTACATATACGCTTCGAGCGTGTTTCGCTGGTTGAAGTTGGCATGCCTGCTGCATGTTTGTGTCCTGCTTCCTAGAGTGCTCTGCTGGGAGATACAGAAATCATCGGACTCTGTGAAACAACAAAAATGGAAATAATGAAGATAATGACTTGCATTGGAAGAGTTGATAAACTGTTATACCATTGTAGTCAAATAACTTATAGATGTCACACAGGCGTTGAAAGTATTTTGCTAAGTGAAGTTCTGTCGTAAGCACAAGAAAAAAAAAGTGTCGCTTACGTCTTTTCAAGGAGAATAAATAGTTAAAATTGAATTTCTTTAAATGCCTCTTACGCTTTCATCTCATAGGAATTAGATTTGAATATTTTTAATATGATCCGAAATGTTACTTATTAATTTTAGTCTTTCTGTTTTCTTGTATTTTATCATTATCAAATCTTAGTAAATCAATGACGATAATTTGCAAGTCAACGAGAAAACGACGGCGAGTTTCTCTCTGTTTCGCGTACGGAGGCTGGTGGGTGGTGGTAGCGCTCGGGTCTACCATTCGGGTGGATGTGGGTTCAGATCCCAGTCCGACCAACCAGATGTCGGTTTTCCATGCTTTCCTGAAATCACTTCGGGCGACTGGCGGAATGGTTGCGTCAGAAGACGATGTCCGAATTTATTCCCTCTCCGTGCTCCCTCCCTTTGCTCCTCCCCCCACCTCGGCCCTAATGACGTTGACGAGTCAAAAGGCCCTGAGAATGAAAGAATGTCTAACGTAACGTTGGAAAAATCCGATCCGTCCCAAAGACGTCAACTTCATCATTGCTCAGACGACTTCAACCAATGGCGAATTTAAACTTTAAGTAATATACGGATAAGTTTGATTTTTCATACCATATAAACCGCCGTGGCATTCTTCGTCACGTACACAAAATAGGTTTATCGCATTTTGAAGACTTAGTCTTATCATTCCCACGTTTAGGAGCTTCATGCTGTGCCTTGCTGCTTTCGCATATTTTTGCAAACTTACTGCTGATATTTGATATTCTTCACGCAGGGTGTGGTGTGTAGGTTTCAATCCAGTATTCCGTTCGAGTAATATATAATAAATGGGAATTTTTAAAAAAAAAAGATGCATCTCTGACACCAGTGATGTCTTTGCAAGGAAAAATTAATGCAGTGCCGTGGCCCATATCATGTATTTTAGGACAGCTTCTATCCCAACGTGAAAATAGCATTCTTTTCTCGCATCCGCTCATGCACCCTCCAATACCTAATATGTATATGGATACAAGACGTTATTGTTGATATTTTTGGGAAAGTAAAATAGGAATGGATAAATATAGGAAGATGAGAGCTAAGTTTTTATTAGATCTGCTGATGACCTGCTCTGACAAAAACAGGACGCATCGAAAGACAACAGATCTGAATTAAAATATACCCCAAAAAATGGAAGTAACGAATCAGTATGAAAGATGTGGTACGAAGATCGTGGTACCAGAATTAAAAAATTGAGCATTTAGGTCTATTTAGGGATGACGAGGAACAAGAACGCTTTAATTAAAAATACCCCTTGTTAGGCAGTGGAGATGAATTTAGGCCTAAGTAGAATGGCTAAGCGTTCCCATGTCTCCTGCTATACGAATGTAAAACTTGTAATTAATTTATGGAAAGGGAATGGGATAAAATGGAAACTTTTGATGTGAGTTTTTTGATAAACTAGATGGCTAGATAAATTGAGAAACGAAGATATGATGAACAGAGCCTGGGAGAGAAATGGATGGATACAGTGGTGGATTCAGCTGCTTGTAATTTGCGGGACACAAAAAGAGAATTATGATCACATTGTGAACATATTTTTATAAGAACCCTATCACCTGAAGGTTTGTTCCATCAGCTGTATGTTTTTGGGTGTGTGCTTTCAAAATGGTTTATTTAAAATAATTGATCAGTGTAAAGCACAAGGTATTCGTGTCGCCAGCATGGCACTGGAGCGAGCAGAAGCACTTGTTTCGGTTAGGTATCACTGGGGTTGTTTTCCGAAGTCCACAATGAAGTCGTCGTGACTTCGTAGCTTCTTAGAAAACAAATATTTTCTTATCATAACTTTCAGTGGCACTTGTCGGTAAAACACGATTCCCCAATTTCTCTTAATTTACACACAGATGTCATTACCGTTAGCCACAAATTTCAACTTGAGAAATTGTCGCAAAATTGGTACAGTTATTTGTAAAATCTGCAAAATGTGAGTTTGTTGAGAAGTAACGTAAAAATAAAATTTCACTGCTACTGTCAAAGAGTTACACGACCAGAGGAAACTTTTGCGTAGTGCCGTATGTGAGCGATGACGCTCTGGTCTCGCTATCGGTAGGAAGCAGGTTCAAACCTCGTTCAATTATCTGAAATTCGGTTTTCCATGGTGTCGCGAAATCACTCCAGGCGAATGATGAAACGGTTCCTTCAAAAAGGCCATGGCTAACTTTCTTCCTGTTCCTTTCCCCCAGTCTTTTGCAGCATCTGATGACCTCCACGACGATAAGGCGCAAAGCAATTAGAAAAAGAAGGAAACTTATGATGACCTTTACAAGCATTTACCCTGTACCAAAATAACGGTTATTATGCATTCAACAAAATTCTCGGTCAGTGTCACTTAACAGCTGTTTCGTCAGCTTCTTGCAGGATAGAAAAAAAAAAAAAGTGAAATAACAAGTTAACGGAGAAAGTGGTCCATCATTTCGTAAGTGACCTTATTTTGGGATTAAGGAGATATAAATATCAAATTTATTGAAAATTACAAGATGAGTGGAGATATGGGTCTGTGAATGTGCTTGGTTGCGCTTCAAGCGGACGAGACATGGAGCGGGCTCCGGCGCGGCCGGGCGTGTGGGTATAGTTGGGTGCTCGCCGCGGGCTGCGGGCGGACCCAACGCCGACACTTGCTATTGATTTCCTGCACACACAGATGCGGGTCAGCCACCACTCGGCACCCACAGTCTTACCTCGCCCACGCAATATCCCAGCATCCCTCACTCAACTCGACACTGTGCTTTCGTGTCACTTCTAAACCTCAGTGCTACGGATGGTGCAATATGGATGTGATTTCGTGGGGTTGATTTTCTCAGATCTTATCTAGGAAACTAGGGTCGCTTATGTTAGGAATAGGCTTTGGACTGGAGTTAAGTCGTGAGTTAGGCCAAATTCTGAAACTACAGTTACAATATCTTCTGGATGCGCCAACAAAAGTGCATTTAAACAGCACTGATGCTGAGAATGGAGCTAAAAGAAATGCAATAGACCACAAAATAAAAAAAAACCGCTTAAGATGCTTCTGCAAAAGAAGTGAAACGCGTACGGGAGACCAATAAATACAAAAAAAAAGTCAATTGCTTTGGCGAAATTTATTTATTAATATTATCAGCAATCAGGGCCGGCGTTAGGGGGGGTTAAGCGGGTCAAAAGTACCTGGGCCCTATGGCTGTTGGGGGGCCCCGATCACTGACTGTTGGGGCCCTCGGGCCATGGAGCCAAGGATCCGCCCATTGTCACCCGGCTAATTTGTAGAGCTAAAAAAAAAAGGTCGCCCATTTTACCCCGGGCCCGAAATTCCTAGCGCCGGCCCTGTCAGCAATTGAGGAAAATGATCCACAACATCCAGATTATTAAAAAGTTTGGTTACAGAGTAGAAGAACGGTTGTTAGTTGATATTAATGATAACACACTGACCATATGAATTATCCTGCAAAAAATGTTTACAAAAAATAAGAAATTTATATTAGAGAAAATGAATAAAGTGGAGATCTTTCCTGCATAAAAACCCATAACGATGATGCCTAAACTAGTGGATGAACAATTAATACTGAGCCTGACATTCAGGATAACGTAGGTTCGATCCCCAGTCCGGCCGTATAGATTTCCGTTTTGATTGTTTCAAGAAATCGCTCAGTATTTTTTTTAAAAAAGGCCTCGCCTTCCTGTTCCTTGTTTCCCCCTCCGAATCCTCTCCCGACTCTAATGATCTCGATATAGACGATTCGTAAAACCCTAAGATAAAAACCCTTGTAAGCTAATCTTGGTATTCAGCCCGGAGGTTGGTTGACCCTCCCAAGGGAGTATACTTAGCCCGATAATGGAGGTAAAAGCTATTTCCTTTACTCCTTACCTAACCAAACTCGGTAATCCTACCAGACAAAGGCATTTTAAATAAAATTAAACGTCAGCAATAAATTCCTCGATAATTTTCCCAAAATAAATTAAAAAGCCTCGATAGATTTGTTGTTTCATTAACCGTTGCTGAAACAGAAGTAATAAGATGAATAATTCCGGTCTACTAGTGTCTAATCATCACATTTCGTCTTTGATGTTATGGACTACGTTTTCAGCAAAGCTGAAAGAAGTTCCTACCAGTGTGTATACTAAAAACTTGAGAAGCGTTCAAGCGTTTTCTTTAATGAGGAGAACAATTCTTTGATATCGAAAATGACCTAATTCGGCTGAAGATGTAATGCACTTCTTTCCTCTTTGCGTTCGTTTCTCTACCTTTCTCTCCGAGCACCCTGTTGCTGCTGCCGCGTTGCTAATAATTCCGTGCAGCGATGAGTAGTGTTCACCGACTGTCGCATCCTGCAATCATTGGCAGCATCTGATTAAAGCGGCCGGTCGATACGCCAGGCCGTCGGAATATTGTGTGTGCCTTCCCTCCACGCTCCGTTGCCAAAAGCGAGTTTTGCAGCGTACAGGCAAGTATTGATTACTTGAGGCTGCTCACTTTTTTTGTCGTTTTTTGCCAAAAAAAAGTGGTTGGCTGGCCGTAACCCGGTATTCGCACACCGTGTTATCGCACCGGAACTCCGCTTTCGATGTGTCCACTGGTGGTACAGTTACTAACCATTCTTGTTCTTAGTTTCTACTGCGATTGAAGTGTGGATTCACACATCGAGTAATAGTAAAATTGCTCTTGCAACTAGAATCAGTCAAGAGACTACTGCTGCTTTTTTTGGGTGTTCTGTTTTTTGAGTGTTCAAAATTTACACCGTACCTACACAATTAGTGATCTCATCTCGTCATCCACTCATGTGTTTGTGACATAAGCGGACTTGTACGTTGGTCCCCATAGCTGACAAACAGCCAACATTTTTTTTAACTTCCGACCGAGCGTGGTGGTGTAACGGATAGCGTTCTGGCCTCGCATTCGGGAGGACGGCGGTTCGAATCCCCGTCCGGGCATCCAGATTTGGGTTTTCCATGGTTTCCCCAAATCACTCAAGGCGAATGCCGGGATGCTTCCTTCAAAAGGCCATGGCCGAATTCCTTCCCATTCCTTGCCCCCATCCTTTCCCGTCTCTAAAGACCACGTTGTTAAAAAGGAACGTTAAACTGTTACAAAAAAAAAAAAAAAAAAAAATTAACTTCCGTGGACTAACCTCCAAAATGTTAGTGCTCTCAACACGTTAACCACCACTGTTGCCAACCTCGGCACACTAACCACCTACATGTTTCTAACCTCAGCGCTTTAGCCCCCTACATGTATCTGACCTCAGCGCCCTAACTACCGACACGTATCTGATCTCAGCGCACTAACCACCGACTTGTATCTGACCTCAGCGAACTAACCACTGACATGTTTCTAACCTCAGAGCTATAACCACCGACATGTATCTGATTTCAGCGCCCTAACCACCGACACGTATCTGATCTCAGCGCACTAACCACCGACTTGTATCTGACCTAACCGCACTAACCACAGGCATGTATCTGACCTCAGCGCACTAACCACCGACTTGTATCTGACCTCAGCGAACTAACCACCAACATGTATCCTACCTCAGCGCTCTAGCCCCCGACATGTATCTGACCTCAGCCCACTTAACCGCCGACATGTATCTGACCTCAGCCCACTAACCGGCGACATGTATCTGTCCTAACTGCACTTACTACCGACTTGAATCTTACCTCAGCGAATTAACCACCAACATGTATCCTACCTCAGCGCTCTAGCCCTCGACATGTATCTGACCTCAGCCCACTAACCGCCGTCATGTATCTGACTTAACCGCACCAACCTCCGACATGTATCTGACCTCAGCGCTCTAGCCCCCAACATGTATCTGACCTCAGCGCTCTAGCCCCCGACATGTATCTGACCTCAGCGCTCTAGCCCCCGACATGTATCTGACTTCAGCGCACTAGCCCCCGACATGTATCTGACCTCAGCCCACTAACCGCCGACATGTATCTGACTTAACCGCACAAACCTCCGACATGTATCTGACCTCAGTGCTCTAGCCCCCGACATGTATCTGACCTCAGTGCTCTAGCCCCCGACAGGTATCTGACCTCAGCGCTCTAGCCCCCGACATGTATCTGACCTCAGCGCTCTAGCCCCCGACATGTATCTGACCTCAGCGCTTTAGCCCCCGACATGTATCTGACCTCAGCGCTTTAACCCCCGACATGTATCTGACCACAGTGCACTAGCCCCCGACATGTATCTGACCTAAGCGCTCTAGCCCCCAACATGTATCTGACATCAGCGCACCAACCACCGACATGTATCTGACCTCTTCGCACTAATCACCGTCATGTTCCTGGCAGCGTACTGAACACCGTCATATTGCTAAAAGAGCACTGACCATTGATAGTTATATGATTTCATTCTCCTGCATAGCAGTACTTTGTGACCTCATTGACAATAATGCCTTTAGTGCAGCAACCCTCTGGCTGCTGGAGACTAGAAACTTAGCTTTTTGGGTCATTTTGCTGAAAAGAAACAAATTTTGCTGTATTAAGGATCAAGAAATTGTTTATCACGCAATCGGCACCCTTGTGAGTCTTAACTATTACTTGGGCATCTGTCAGCAGTTCAGACGATAAGCTTTTTTATTTGAGACACTTTCATTTCTGGTATATACTCAGGCGATTTGTGACCCATAGAAATAACAGTGTATCGTAGAGAATCAAAGTGACATTAAATGAAAATCCGCTATGCCCATACTCTTAGTGAACTAAAGCAGCATTTGCGAATGCTGAAATAGTCTTTATTCCTTCGTAAGAAACAAATCTACCATTTTCACTAACTGCTTTTCGCTGAGTTCGTCCTACATACTTTGCTCTTACCCATTCATTCTATCGTAAACCTAGCGATTCTGTTAAATTAATGTGTCTTGTGACAGAGAAGTTTGATGTTCACCCCGCAATATATGAGGTGTTTGTAATTCTCGTGGTTGATTCTGTCTTGACATTTTTATGCCCTACAAATTTATTGTTGCGATGATCCCTATTCGCCTTAACATTCGAATGCAGTTCTTGCAGAACTCCACTCGTCAGTTTGCCGTTACCGACTTGGGCGCTTGGCTTCTCTTCCCGTAGGGATTTGCTTTCTGTACTCATGCTGATGCGAGCATCCCGTTATTAGAGGGGCGGTTTCGTATTGACCGTCGCCGGAGGGTATTCCACAGTTGGGTGTCGGCCACCCCACCCTGCGCGTTGCAAGACATGGACCTGTCCCTCCCCTCTGGCGCTGATATATTGATTTTGGATCCACACCCTTACCTTTCCACAAATTCCCCTAATGCTGTTGCCTCAAATGTCTTGTTTCCTCTCCTGAGTAAAAAATGTGCATTGGTTTCCTTATTTACGTTTAGTATTGAGAGTCTGTAAATAGCTTTTGTCCAATTCATTGCTTTTTTTATAGATGTAAGTCTCTATTCTTTGACGTATTAAATAGATTTCATTTTAATCTATGCTGATCATTGCGCCGAGCATTCCGTGAATCTTGAAGTGATTTTAGATAAAGTGGCGGAGTGCAAAAATAATTTGACGTGTGTGTATTAGATATATATTTATACTCTTAAATGGTTGATAATATATGTAAACAATAGTTATTTTCTGTCAACACGCATGCAACTCAGATTTTTACCAAAATGGAAGAGTTTATTTTAAACAACAAAAAAATTATAAAAATTACTGTTGAATTTAGGACGACATTTGGCATGGCACTTGTGGACGAATCATCTGGAATTGAAAAAAAAATAAAAATCAGAAAATGTGTTTTAGCACCCCATTTTTTCAGTACACTCAATATTACCAGCAAAGCCTTTTTTGGTGTGGGTTTGTTTAAATAATAAACATTAACGCTATGAATTCTTTGTATTTTTGAAGAAACTATATTAAACTTGTAGATTTTCTCCTTGAGAATTTCTGTGTTCCCTGAATATGTGAGAGACATATCTGAGTTATTAAGAAATGAGAAAATTTAAAAAATAATTTGTGTTTGTTTATACGTAGTTTTTTTTCAGTTTTTCCTTGGTTTACGTTTAATCGCCCCTTTTGAGCGTTGCAGGTTACGAGTTGTGCATACATTGTTGCTACAAATGGAATTGACGAAGAAGTGACAGCTTATGTCATGAGTTTACAATAAAGCGTGTAAGAAAGGTTACTTTCTATCCGTGGTCCGGCCAGTCATATTTCGGTTTTCTGTGCTTTCTTCATAAATGGCTTGACCGAATTCCTTCCCATCCACTCCCTCCTCTAATGACTCAGATGTCGACGAGTCGTAAACCATAAAGTAGAAAAAAAGTCCCCAATAAGTTCCATAGCTGCCTACGAAAACAATTACAAATAGCTCAAAACAATGTAGTGGTTTTAATAATATGTACCATATTAAGACTTTATGTTCACATTAGTCAGTTTCTATAGCAAACATCAGAAGAATTATGCAGCAAGAGGGTGCCCGTTAATGACGTGAGGTGAAATAGGTGGGGGGGGGGGGGCGGCCAAATCTCACGAAACCTCACCAAGGGGGAAGGGGGGAGGGTCGGGTCAGCGGAAATCTCACGTGAAGTTTTGAAATTTTTGCAGCACGGTAGGTCTACAAATGACGCGAAACTCGACTTCAGGGGGGGAGGGGGGTATTTGGTCCAAAATCTGACCATAGGGTAAATCACGCCACGTCATTAATGGATACCCCTCAAAGATAAACTGTAGTGGTTATTTTTACGATCGTATACAACGGGAAATGGGTCTTTCGATCATCCACAACCAGAAAATCTTTAGAAATAGTGGCAGTTTCAAGAAGTGACAAAATATATAATGTGCACAAACGCGTTTAAGATAATTACATAGAACCTAAATTCAAAAGGAGAGAAGGATATGGAAAAAAGATCAAAAAACAGGGGCGTTCCTCTGGTTTTTTTCCTACCCAGCCAGCGTTTCTTTGATAGTTGACTTAACAGCACAAATTTCGAATTGCACGTGCTTGAAGTCAAGCTAGTCTTGTATAAAATCGAAATTACCTGTGGCACAAACATGACATTTGGGTTGTTGGGTTGCGAAACTGTAGAATTTTAAGAGAGTGTGAACGACAGTGCCAAGGTCAGTTGTAAGACTTGTTAGTTGTATTGAACACAGTTATTGAATCCGACTACTTAACAGAGATGCACAAACACGGAGTAGGTGAGCGGTAACGCTCTGGCCTAGCATCTGGGGAGGACGTGGGGCTCGAATACGCGTCCGGCCATCCAGATTGGGGTTTTCCATGGTCTACCCTAATCACTCCAGACGAATGCCGGGATGGTTCCTCCAAAAGTCCATGGCCGAATTCCTTCCCATTCCTTGTCCTTCGTGTTACCCCGCCTGTAGTGAGCTCGGACGTCGACAAGGGGTTAAAACGAGAAGATACTCAAACCACAAATAGTTGTAGGGATACAGTCTTCGTTAAAGAAGTGTTTAACAGAGGTGTTTTCCCCGAGGATTGTAGTGTACCCCGAAGATAGAGACGAAATTGGTGGATAAATATCCTTACGGGGTAGCCAACACTACCACAGCTCATCTTCAAAATAAAAATTGATAATAACTTTGTGAGGTTTCAGATTATAGAAGCATAAGTGATCATAATTCAGTTCTGACAGAAGACGGTTCAGTGAACCAGTGGCCAAAATTGAAAGTGGTTTTAGGTAAACTAGTAAAAAGGTACGATTAAAGAATTGAAGAAATGTTTCATAGAAAGCTTTAGGAAGTGGAAGGAGAACATCACTATAGTGGAGAGGAAGTGTGAATAGTTCAATGAGATAGTAGGATTTGAAATGTTATTGCAAAATAAAATAAAATAAAGAACAATAATTGGGAGGAGCGGGAGGTAAAAAGGTTGGTCAAGAAATAACAGAATAGTGAGAAATATAGTATAAAACTCTTGAAACAAGGAGTAAGTAGCGGTAAGAGGGAAGTTAAAGATGTATTGATGAGGAAGATGTGAGGAGGATGTGGGGGAAACTAAATAATTCTATGATTATGCGAGAGGGGAGGAGAAGGTATTCAGATACTTGTGGATTAGGATGGGTAAGAAGTATGAAGAAAGTGAATGTAGTAATCAGTTAGGGACTATCATTCGGAGATGAGAGGGGGGAAAAATCAGAGAAGCTGTTTGTACAAAAAAGTAGAAATAAGCAGACTAGGATATTAGAAACAAATCCTGCTGTTATTATGAGGTTAAAGAATCGTTAAAGAGATGTCATCAAATATTATTCAGATTGAGTCTTGGTACTTTGTGGTTATCAGAATAATAGGAAAGATATATAGCAACCAGAGGGTGATACGGGAATCAACTGGAATACAAGTTTTTACCGTTGCTTCAGTATGGTGGACTGTTAGAGAACCCAGATTATGTTACAGAGAAATCTGGCATTTTCGTATTCGTTTTGGAAACACCACCGCCTTCCCTGTAATCATATAAAAAGGATCCAAAAGTTTCGAAATCACAGGCTTTTCCCGCTATTCCAAAGGCGCGGGATGATCGCGCTTGTCATAATAAGTGGATTTTGTTCGTGTTGATTATAATAGTTTTCGTAAAGTGGCAACATGAACTAGTTTGGATTTACATATACCACTTAAACTTTCTGAAAAATTCTGCGGAAGTGACAGAAAATGTATCCTTCTCCATCAATATGGAACATGAATATTTCTATAGGGAAATGCAGTACGCGGGAGATCATGGTTTTATTAGGCAAATAATCTTCAGTGACGAGTCCGGGCATCCAGATTTGGGTTTACCCAAATCACTCCAGGCGAATGCCGGAATGCTTCCTTCAAAAGGCCATGGCGGAATTCCTTCTCGTTCCTTGTCCCCAGTCCCATCCCGCCTCTAATGACCTCAACGTCGACCAGAGCGTCAAACCATAAGTAAGGGAGCGTGCATAAACCACGTAGCTCCATTTTGGCCTCCTGTGAAACCCCCCCTCTCCCCACGTAGCCGTACGTGGCTTTTGCCTCAACCCCCCCCCCCCTCCCCCAGACGTAGCACGTAGCTTTTTTCCCTTATGATTCCAGAAGACATTTTGTACTGTTCTCTCGTGTCAGACTATTGTAAATTACATAAGGAGATAATTAATTGAGTGAAATAAATATTCACATGCTGTTGTGTGTTCTGTTCCTCATTTTAACTGTGAAAAATGTTATGAAAGGAAAGCTACGTGGCCTTGCTTGGAAACCCCACCTCCCCCCACGTCGCCCAACGTAGCCTTCCAGCCAACCCACCTCCCCCTGGACCGAGCCACGTAGTTTGTGCACGTTCCCTAACGTGTTTTGTGCTGTGTCCCGTACGTAGGTGTATGGCGGCTGTTTCTTCGAAGAAAATACAGTAACATAAGTTGGTTGGTGCTTCAGGCACCAGAGGACAGGAGGAACTTTTATCATCCAACGGGATGGAACATCGCCCTCTGGCCACGGGCTGTTACAGACTATCTGACTGCAAGATTTCCACGCGTTCGCAGCTGTGTAGCAAATACCGAGAATCTCGCATATTTGCCTTTAGTAAAGCTTTTCCCTGATTGTTGCGTATCGTCTTCCAGTCGTACTGTCGACTTCAAATATCATTAGAGCCGTCTAATAAGCAGACTTTTCACCAGTTTATGCTCCATGATGAACTGTAAAAATAAACTCGGTCCACAATTTAGAACAGTATCTCTTTTAACCAGAAAATTCCTTTTCTTATTTATCTATAATAATCTCGTTGACTTTGTAGCCATTTTCTTTATTATATTCTTCATGTAGTTTACAACGGACTTATTTGCAGTGTTATACTTTTTCATATTTAATCACCATGCACTGCCCCTTCTTGTACAATATTTTCATTTAAATGCTTCTTTCCGATGATCAATACAATATTCTTACCATATTCGAGCAATACTCGACTAAATATGTCAACCCTCCCCCCCTTTCTCTCTCTCTCTCTCTCTCTCTCTCTCTCTCACACACACACACACACACACACACACACACACACACACAACTCTCAACAATATTCTCTTTCTCTTAGCTGTTCTTCTCGTTGAATCTCTGGCCAAGGCAATCATCATGGACTTTTTTTTATATCTTCGTGATGAACGCTTTTTTGTTCGTCCTTAAAATTAACACATTAATCAATAACATTGTTACAAAATAATTAAAATGGCCCTTAATACGTCTAAAGACGTCCTCTACCGCTCACTGTTCACTGGGCAACCTTCATCTGTGGCCGTGTAACTTTTTTATATACAGGGCTTTGTTCATCTTTTTCTGACGATTTGGATGACATGTGACAGAGCATCAAAAGGTCTGTGGCAAGATCTGACGCAGTTATCTTACAGCGCGTTTGGGATGAATCAGATGGTACGGCGTTTGACAAAAGATACAGATATTGTGCATCTGTGAGCTTACAGATCCGAAGTTCCACAGTTTCTCAACACAATTCTGAAACTGCATAGTGATATCACAGACACAATCGTTTTCATACGAGACTGAGAGTATCAGTTCGATTTGTTGTAAAACTGTATTAATGTTTCTAATAAGAAACTAATAAAAGACAAATTCAGGATTCATGTTTTTACGAGTAAGGAGTTTTGACGAGCTGACTTTGAATCCAAACCCCTCGGTAGCGCCCTTTTTACTTTCCTCCGAAGGAAATGCCGGAAGTGGCTGTGGATTTCTATCAACTTGAGGTAATGGAGTTCTGTATGGTATATGCGTGGCTGGCAGCTTGCTGCCTAAAATCTTTTTAGTTATTGTACTGCTTAACGTCAAAACTGAATAACTCTTCTGTTTCAGATAGCGCAACTTGGTACTTATTACTACCATTATCAGATTATTATTAATTTTTTTACGTATTGTCTTGCTGAAGAATTCGAAAATTCCAATTTTCCGCTCGTGGGTGCGAAACAGGATGTGAACGTTCTTGTGCCCTTATTTGTCTTAATACGCTGATTAACTTGTTTGTTTAGGGTATTGGATGCACAGAAGTGTTGTGCGAAGTGCACTGTTTCCTGGTTTCGTAGGTTTGGTAATAGATTTGGGATTTTTGTTTTCGCAGTGGTGCATTACTTTAGTTTTTATATTTATTTCGCTCAAAGTATTTTAAAAATATTTTTTCATTCTAAATAAATTAAAGAAGTAAAATAAATTACATTATTTTGGTGCCATTGTGTTGATAGTTATGAAATCTCGTCCTACTTTTTGTTATAAGTTGTTTCTTTTCTTCTTCTTTCGTTGAAAAAAGTAAAAAGGCTGGCTGTTACTTTAGATACTTTGTAGGTTTAATGAGGATCAGGCCTTTAACCTCTGATTTCCCATAAAAACAAAATAAACTCAAATCCAGCTTTCATGATTAAGAAAGGAACTATATTCTTTATTACGGAAATTAAACTTCAGATCATTCATTGCTTAGGAGATGTAAAAGTGTAGAAGCCTTTTCCTATAATTGGTACTGCTAAATAATTCCATGAAAATCTTTGCTTTCCCACAAAGGTATTGCAGAAAAAATAATTTTGCTATTTTTCTACTGAGGCGTAAATTAGATGAGATACATAACGAGTCTTAAGTTAATATGAAGAATTAAAGGCGTTTGTTCGCATTGTACAGAAAACAAAGAACCGAAATGAAACCTTCATAGAACAGCGTAACGGGTTTGGACTGTTATGTAGCAGTAAAATGGCTTACTGCTAAGATAATAAAATTGATGCCTTCCCGAAACTGCGTGAAGGTCACGCGAAATGTAAACACTACTGTATTTCGTTAGACGATAACTGTGGTACTGTCACCAGTAATTCTTATACTTTCTTTAGAGCAAATATTGTAAATTAAAGAAATTTTATACATCCAGAGTTTTAATCTACTCTACTCAGATGTCGTTTCAACAAATTTCGGCAGTTTGTGTTTCCGAACAATGAAACCAAATTAACAAAGATCATAAATTTATCAGTTTCGTTCTGTTTGTTCTTTTAAGAAGTCCCTAATTACACATTCATGGATTAGCCGGAAATAAAACTCTGGCATAGGGCTTATTGTACGAGGAGAAATGCTACCCGCAAGGACGTAACACCTGTGATGGCTAGCTGTTGGACGATTTTTGGTAATTATGGGGGTGAATGCTGGCGGATGTGATGCCCCACTTCTGCTTCAACTAAGCTACAAAATAAATTTTTCTTGAAAACTAAACCCGACGATTTGTATTATATTACTTGTCTCTTACCCGTTTTGTCGGTTTCACATACACGTTTTCTTGAAAAGTAAGCCCTACGGAATGTGTTAACCATATTTTCAGCCCGAAATAACAGTTATTTCTACTGGCCGTGGTTTGCAAAGCAGCACGTTGTACTAAGCAGAAGGCAGATAAAATTTTATTGATATTACTTTTTTCGCCCATTTTTAACGTATCAGCTTAAGGCTTGTTAGATCTGATAAGTAAAAATTTATTGCCGGACGTTTCACCGGTGATGTGTAAAACAATTACACTAAGAAGATTAACGATTTTCGCAGAGTGATGCGCACGAATTTTATTGTACAGTCGAGACTGAATGAACCGTTCTTCGCCTCCAGCTTGACGTTCAGCACACAGATTAGTTTGTGACTGACTTCTTCAACGTCCGTTTTATGAACATAAGCGAATAAGAATAAATCAAAATTTGTTTGACCGCCATAATTGGGGAACTCAAAACACGATGGAACCCTTTTATGTATATCAGTTGTATCGAACCAGGTGGGTGAACGTTCAAACTTTGGTCAGACCATTGCTTGAATATGGTTGTGTAGTATGGGACTAACATTTTGCGTTTCAAGTACAGGAGTTGGAGAGGGTGCAAAAAAGGGCTGCTAGATTTGTTTCTGGAAATTACCGCAGAATGCAATCATTAACAGATATGATAAAAAAAGCTGGAATGGGATTCATTGGAAGACAGGAGGAGGTGTACAAGTCGTATATTGGTGATGATGCATGGAAAGCTCTTGGTGTAAGAATTAAAAGTATGGAAGGGAAAAGATGACCGTGACCACAAGCTGGCACTCAATTTCAGGCACAAGGGTGTAGGAAGATTCTCTTTTTTGGTTAAGGGTGTCAGGGATTGGAATAAGTTACAAAGAGAAATGATGAATAATTTACCAGAAACATTTAAAGAATTTAAACTAAAATTTGCAGAGGGCAAATGCAGGTGGTTGAGGGAAAAGGAGAAGATGGGTGTGTAGGGAAATTGCCACCGGGGCGTGCGCTCCATCGCAATTTAATTGAATATTATTAATACTATTATTATTAAACGCTCCAGCCTAGCGTTCTGGAGGACGCTGTGCATGTCAGGATAGTTTCTCCATATCAGTTGTTCTCTGCAGAAGTCAAGTAATTGTGACCAATATAAATTTGCGAGCACTTGTTTTCAGTTCTGCTAATCTTATATATCTATACTATTATAAATCTGTAAGCAAGCTGCGTTTGTAGTGAGGCTTGATCTCTAATAACGCAAAAACTACCGCATCAATTTGCATGGTGTTTCCAAATTTTTAAAGCTAATGTTGCTGATCAACATCTGCAGAAGTACCGGTAGCTAACGACTAATATGTACCATGGGAAGAAGCAAGTCAGTAAAAAACTTCAGAAATGTGAAACTGTAGACCACAGATAATTATCCACATTCAGACGGTCACTCCTTTCATAAAGAAACCTGACAAAATTTAGGATTTCCCTTTTTTTATTTATTTTTTTTACTTCTGCGATTCATTTTTCTGGACCGCAGTACTTCAAAATAAAAAGAATACGTGAATCAAGTATAATCAGCATTTACTTGAATCGTAACAGGTCTGTTGAATTACGAAAAAGTTATATTACTAATATTGAAGACATGTATTGTCTCTGGTAGACTGTTATACAGTTTGTCTCTGGAACAAAATTGCTACGTGAACGCTGTACAATACAGCCACAATAAGCCAATACTTAATACGAAATTAAGTTTTTTCTCGAAGAGCGATGTCTGAAAAACAGCTATTATAAATATCAGCAAGTAATAAAACATACTTCTTTCATAATGACTTGTGCGGAATTGCACATATTTGGAAGTACTTTATTCGATTAATATGTCTCGTGGCTATAAGGTGCAAATATAACTAGGCATTCGAAAATTCAGGTACATGCGACTCAAATAATTACATAGAAAATACGGATATATTGAAAGAAACTCAAATAAAAAAATTTTCATATCCTAATGCTACACCGCGTAAATTATAAAGCTAAAAGCATCATATCAGCTGTCAGGTTGCATTTCAAGCGATTCACAACTTGCGATAATGTTGCCACTCAGAAATAATTGTTTCAGTTACATGCACGTTACTACATAAACTGTACTATGATCACATCTCGACATTTTTGGATTAATTATATCTGACTGAAATAATGACAGTAATGATACGACGATTTGAAATCAAGAGTAGCTCCAATACACGTAAATTTCTATTTTAAAGCAGGAATAATTGATGGTGTATCAACATAAAATAAAACCAATATCCAAACAACAAAAAATAAAAAACAACAAAAAATAAATAAATCAGAAAAATTGAGATGCTGTGATTATTGGTAACGAATTTTTATATTTCAGCACACTTCCAAGAGGACTAAGTCGTAGATTACTGCTATATTTACATAAATTTATGGCACCGCGGTTATGTTGCAATCCTCGGTATCCACATTTAAAAATAAACTTTTTTTAGTTAAGTATCATGGAAAGAATATTTTTCATTAAATCCACAGATACATCCTTAACAAAGCTTATACCTAGCTATATAATCCCAGGCAAAGTTTACACATAAAATCGCCAAAAAAAATTACACATAATGATTATAATATCAGCTTTCTTAACGTTACAACTGTTATATATCCATTTAATTTTCGGTACCACGGTTAACGTGGAATCCTCCATATCAGCATTTAAAAATATTATGTTTTAGCTGAGTTAAATATTGCTTTCAGAAATAATATTATTTATTACTACCACAGATATTCTATATACTCGCAGCCAAAGTTCACGCATAGTGATAATTGCAGCTGTGAAAACGTTTTAATTGTTAGTGCTGTGAGTTGGGTAAGTATAAAAGTTTATGATATGCCCTTGCGAAAGAGATCTAATCTGTCGGGGTCAACTTCTGCAGCTAAAAGATGTCGCTGAAATCGGCTAAATGAGAGTGAAATAGACCGACAACATCGTCTGCAACGTCAAAGAAAACGAGATGAAATAGCTAGAGCAAATGAAAGCATCCCGGCATTTGCCTGGAGTGATTTGGGAAACCATGGAAAACCCAAATCTGGATGCCCGGACGGGGATTCGAACCGCCGTCCTCCCGAATGCGAGGCCAGAACGCTATCCGTTACACCACCACGCTCGGTCCAAATGAAAGTAACCTGCACCGAGAAAAGCGATTGACCTATAACCGGGTTCTATACGCTAAATCTATAGCTTCTGAAAGCGCACAGAAGAAAGAATGTCGTTTGAACCGTGAAAGCCTTTCTAAACAATAAATGTTTATACTTCGCACAATAATTACAACCACGAATTACTACTGTTAATTTTTCAGGAACCTTTTCTACTATTGAATCAATTGCATCACGTTAAAATATGAATAAAACAACTCTCTGACATCAGTATCAAAACCGAACCTAACGTATTAACCGAAACAAACGAAACTATTCAGAATACATTAACAGTTCATGCCTTTCCACGTTAATGTCTGATAAGAGAATAAAATCGGTAAATAATTTCTACACCTGCCAAGGCACGCGCGCGTGAAGCAGCGGGCAAATGCTAGTATATATATAAAAATAGACGCGTTTTTCACTATATTTCACTTTTCAACCACCAATACATAGCACAGATCACTGGTGTTTGTATGAGGAAGTAGCATGGAGTTCCCTATCGTGCACAACGTTGGCCGAATGACGATAGCTGTGGGGATGTGGAAGATATGATGATTAAAGTTGGTCAATGCAGGGCGTTTTCATATTTCGACCAAAAATTTGTGTCTCCTTATACTTCTCTTTCCTGCCACAAATACATAGGATAGACCATTGATGTTTGTACGTGGTAGTAGCAGTGAATCTCCCATAGTGCACTCTGGTGTTAAATGTCGGTAGCTGCGGGGATCTGGGAGAAATGGTGGTTGATAATGGTCGACCTGCGGCAATTTCATATTTCTGCCAAAGACGCATGTGTCTTGGTGTATCACTTTTCAGCGAAAACTATCGCAGATCACTGACGTTTGTGTGTGGTAATAACACAGTCACCTTTCGATCACAACATTGGCCGAATTTCAGTAACTGTGGGGAGATTTGGTGGTTGAAAGTGGCCGTTCAAGGATATTTTCGTATTTCGACCAAAGACATGTGTGTCCGTAAATTTAACTTTGCTTCCTGAACTACATAGCGCAGATGACTGGCGTTTGTGTGTGGTAATAGCATCGAGTCTCCCATCGTGCACTATGGTGGTTAGATGTCGGTAGCTGTCAATCCAAATTCTTTACAAACACGAACGAAGTCGTGGGTACCAGCTAATTAAGACATAAACAATTTTTGTAATTAGGGCTACGTGTGGCCGCGGCTTCGTAATCCTGACTTTCAAGAATTGTGCGGTTAATTCACTGATTTAGACTGTCATAGACGTGTTGGTGTGGTAGGTACCATGAGAAAAGGGAGGAACAGCTTTGTTTATTCGTTCTTTATGGATTTTCTTCCGTGATTAGGTGGAATCTAAATTTAATACATTTGTGCCCATCAATTGTTTTTGCCACACCGAGCGTGGTGGGTGAACTATTAACGTTCTGGCCTCACATTCGGGAGGATGCGGGTTCGAATCCCCGTCCGGGCATCTAGATTTGGGTTTTCCATGGTTTCCTCAAATCACTCCAGGCGAATGCCGGGATGCTTTTTTCAAAAGGCCGTGGCTGAATTCCTTCCCGTTCCTTTTTCCATATCCCATCCCGCCTCTAATGACCTCGATGTCGGCGCGGCGTAAAGCCATAATAAAAGAAAAAAAAGTTTTTGCCACCGCTTGAAGAATTACCACTACTTCGGAAAGATGTTCACGGTTGTGAATGACCCATATGATACTGTAGTATTATTTAGAAAACTTTTCTGTAAACAGAATTTCAAGTTAAATATTTTTTTTTAAATGTTTTTATTAACTCGCATTGGGCTTTGTCTGTCCGGGGGGAATTTAGTAATTGATTTTAAACTAACTTCTCGATGAGCTAGAGACATGAAATTTTGACCATAGCTAGGAACTGGATGACAATGCATGAAAATGTGAAAAAATGAGAAAAGTTGTCCGGAAAATTTGAAAATTCGGGAAAAACTGAAAGTACTCTTTTCTATGGACCGATTTGAGTAGTTTTTTGTTAAATTGTTCGTAATAGTCCGAATAAGGTTTTTAGTTCATGAAAAATTGGAAAAGTTTCCCGTAAAATTGGAAACTTCGGATTCTTTTCTGTATACCAATTGGACCAATTTTTTAAAATGTTTTTAGAGAAAGAAAAATGGAAAAGTTGGCCTGAAAATTCCATAACACTTGAAAGTACATTTTCTATCGACTGATTAAGCTAATTTTTTAAATCATTGCAATAGTCTGAATAATGTTTTTAGAGAAAGGATAATTGGAAAATTCGGGAGAAACAAAGAAATTTTTTGTATGGACTGATTTGACTAACATTTTAAAAATGTTTGTCCGAATAATGTTTTCAGAAAAAAAATTTGGAAAAGTAGCCCAGAAAATTTGAAAAGTATAGAAAACTTTTTTTTGAAATGGTTGTAATAGTGCGAATAAGATTTTTAGATAAAAAAAATTTAAACGTTGCCTGGAAAATTCTTAAAAAATGGAAAGTGCTTTTTTCTATGTACCAATTTGACTAATTTTTTTAATGTTTATAATAGTCTGAATAAGGTTTTTAGGGAAAGAAAAATTGGAAAATACTGCCTGAAAAATTGAAAAATTCTGGAAGAACCAAAAGAGCTCTTTTCTATTGGATTTTTGTTCGAATTCAAGACCATAACTTATGATTCAAACGATGGATATGCATAATTCTATTTTTGTTTTGTTCCTTATTTCCGTGGGATGGAAAAAACTAAATTAAATGTTTTCTATTTAAAAAAAATTTGAATTTGTCGCATGTCTCTGTGATTATGTCATCAAAGTATTTAAAATCACTTCCAAATTTTCACACACACAACCCTAAAAAGCAGAAAATAATGAAATAAAAAACTTTTTAATGTACCATGTTTTTATAACGAACTAAAAAGTGTAAAATAATTTCTCTAATCGTTATGAAGGATGAAACCACATACAGATTTCTAACTTCTTCTAATTTGTGCTGAAAAATTATACTTGGAAATTTTTGTTAGCTATTAAAATACTTGTAAGATTGGTGACAAAAAGCATGGGGCACAAGCAACAGATAATTGATACATTAGTAGCTCAACTAACAATTTTATTGCACCGCAAATAATGAAACTTATAAGTAAGTTCTTTCATTGATAAATACTCTCTACACTTCTTACAGTTATGTATTCCATGCGCCCAATGATTTTCGTCAACAATCTTAAATTTTTTAAGGTTTCATTCACTCGGGTAAAGCCCAGGATGTCATCTATTATCATAGAACTTTACATATCTATTCACATGTAAAAACTACGGTTTTCTCAATTTTATCATTAAGTTACTCTAGTTTAACTTGTACTATCTGAACACACCACCGCGTATAAAATTCAACTATTGCCATCTGTTGCTAAATAAGTGATGTAATCCCGGATATGCGGAGTAAGAGAATTACACATTCCTATGCGACAACTACAACGTTTGGCAGCCAAGTGTTAAAGAAATTACTATAGAAGCTTATTGGAATGTTTATACTATGTAGGCTAGGTCTCATTAAAACCCTTCTGGTGTTTTGAAATGTGTCATTTAATCGGGATATCCTAATCCACGTCATGTCTTATGTAAGATTCGATGAAAGTAGTTAGTTAGTTTTTGCGTAGTGATTGCATACACAAATTTGTGGATTTGGCCTCTCTGTCATCATTATTCCTTAGTGATCTACGCTTGGCCTCTCTGCGCCATTCTTAGTGATCTTCGGAAAGCGTTTCACTTAACGGTAGTAAAAGCGTACTATATGTTAATCTGTGACATAACCTATCAGTGTGAAATTTATTTACTAGCTTTTTGCGTGAGGTGTGCAGAGATAAACTACGTGTCTCGGCTTAGAAAAATGGGGGGGGGGGGGAGTGTTTGGGTAGAGAGCTACCCTGGGCTACTTGGAGGGGTTTGGAGCCAAGCCACGTAACATTTTGTGAATATTTATTTCCGTCTTTTAAGTATCTCCGTATGTAATTTACGATAGTCTGACAGGAGAAAACAGTACAAAATGTGTTCTGGAATCAATAGGGGAAAAAAGCTAAGTGGCACGCGAAAGGGTCTCTATGTGGCGGAGGGGAAGGGAGGGGTTTTTTTCGGAGGAGACCAAAAAGGGACCACGTGGTTTATGGACGCTCCCGAATTCTAAAATTTGCAATTTTGGCCCCTTTTGTCATCAGTACTTTACTTTGTTTCTTTCCTTTAATGTATGGTCACGACTTCTTTACAGTATTTTAATATGTATAGATAATTATAGTAAGTATTGAGTATGTAATTTACTAGCTTTAAACAAGTTCTTCAACTGTTAGGTCTTAAAGGTTTCTCCTACTACGCATTTTGCTGGCTTCATCTAAAACCAAACGTAACGATTATAATTTAAATCATAGTATCATTTCTTGATAAGAAACGAAACTTCATGCATAGTTAGTTACCATGGAACGAAATTACACATCTAGTTTTTGTAGATTAAAATTTTTGTATCGTCTGTGAACTTTTAATTTGTTTACACATTATTCACGTCATTTTGTGCCGGTGTTCATCAAGTTTATCAACTGAAAACGTAAACGTGAAAGATAAGGGGTAAAAATCTGTGGCAGTGCCGCTTAAATAACAACTTTTGTATTAATTGCAATTGTATCGTATTAGGTAATTTATACACACAGAAAGCGTCTGAAATACAGTAATCATTATTTCCTCGGACACTGAAAAAGGCGAATGAGTTTGAGTGAGCTTACAGTGTCGTACGTGGAGAAATGGTCGGCTGGTGTAATGTGCGGGCGGAACAAGCGGGCTCGAGCCGCCTTGGAGGACGGAGCTCGGCTCAGCTCAGCTCGCCAGCTAGATAACGCAGATCAATACCGCCTGATATGTCATGGGCATCCCTCCAAACAGCGCAGGTGCTAACCTACCAGCCCAGCAGGACGACACAAACTTCAGAAAACTTCTAATACTCTCCACCCTCAATGTAGTATCGGGAGGATACTGCATGCTTACAGTTAGATTTTTATTTTAGTTTTTCCTCTGTTTTTGCTGCTTTGATGCAATCCTTATTTCTCTTGACAGCATCTGATCACTTGATTTTCACATACACCCTATCATTTATATCCTTAATTATGTGGTTCGTATTCTTTGTTTTCTGGTACACTTCTTTCATGATTTTTTTCCCTTTACTGAGAAATTATCAAATTCCGATGTCTCAAATTTAACACTCTTTTCTGAGCTTGTTTCCTCAGACTCTTGTCTCCATCCGTCGTACAAAAATGCGTTATTTCTTATTTTATCGGTACACTTAATTTTTGACGTCCTGTAAATTACATTTCAGATATTTCAGTTTTCCCTCTTGTATTCCTGAAGTTCAAGCTTCACTTCCACTTACTGTTCAGCTCTTCATT
Source organism: Vandiemenella viatica (assembly GCA_031002005.1). Taxonomy (NCBI): domain Eukaryota; kingdom Metazoa; phylum Arthropoda; class Insecta; order Orthoptera; family Morabidae; genus Vandiemenella; species Vandiemenella viatica. The sequence goes on along the minus strand of CM061920.1, from coordinate 26,229,099 downwards.
TTCGGAGAATACTTCCCTGGAAACAGATCAGTATTTCAAACCAAAAAGTTTCTCGTTTCGAAAAATATTGTCTTTGTTACTTCTAATGTCTTTTTCAAACTCAGAACCTTCCCCGGTTTCTTTTTTTTTTTCATCTCATAAAGTAATTTCCTTATAACTCCAGTCTTATCTTCAAATAGAATATCAGTAGCAAATCGGAGACATCTCTCACGTCTTTATAATTACTGTCTACTTTTCTTGTACACATCTGATTCTATTTTGGTATTTTTGCAAACGCCGTGTCCATTGACACGGTGCTTTAACACACTCTCCTTTAATGTATTTCTACTTAGTTCTTTTATAGTCATTTTCCTTGGATTTCTTGTTTTATTACGTTACAGATAATCAGTAATCTTGACCATATTAGTGTGTTCCTTTTCATCCGTCAGTTTTACTTTCCCAATATTTTCATCCGGTCTGTTTACTTTTGTCCAAAGTTTTGTTGTTCGAGCTTTGATTTTCAGTTTGTCCTATTTCTTTGTGTTATTCTGTTTCCGTAATAGCTTTCTTTGTCATGCCGTAACAGTTCTGCAAATTTCAGATTTGTTGTGTGCGTGGAGACTTTCCCGGCGTACTGAAGCAATGTAGTCTTCACGGGTGTGCCATCCGGCTGCACACCCGTGAAGACTACATTAATTTCAGATTTATCTGTCGTTACTTTAGTTTCCCGCTTCCAAACTGGTATATGTTGCTTCCTTACTTGTTAAATTTCGTCATCGTTTTGTAATTAGCCAAAGTGCCACTGGGAGTCTCATTTCCGTTCCTTGTTTTGCGTCGACTTCCGTTAGATCCAGTTTTGCGAAGATCGTCTTAAGTTTCCTTATATATATTCTGCTTTTATTCACTACGACTACTTTTTATTTTTCAAAAAGGTTTGACAGTCTTTTTCCTCGCGCATATATTTATCGTAAACCGTAGTTTCCAGCTCGCTCAAGCCTACCATTCGGGAGGACGTGTGTTTAAATCCCCGGCCATCCACATTTTGGTTTCCCGAAATTCTCGAGCCGAATTCCAGGATGATTCCTTCAAAAGTCGAGGACCTGATTCCTTCCCGTTCCATGTCCTCCATCCTCCCCTCGCTCTAATGACTTAGATATAGACGAGCCGTAAATGTGGAAACAAATAAAAATCCCAGCTTTTCATCATCCTTACAAATCGCCAATCATTGCGAGTTTTCTCTCTACTGTTACATACTTCATTAGCATTTAGACTTAGCTAAATACTTGCTCTCATTCCTCACTGTCGACTTCCGAAAGGATAAATATACTTGTACTGATGTGGTCGGTGCAGTGTTAGTTTTTTATTAGTGGTATAAGCATAGCATTATAACTGGCCTTGTTTTCTTAATACGGGTGCCACTGTAGTAACTTGTATGTTAGTCTTTATTGTCAAACGAGTCGTCTTAAGCGTAATTACATTTAACGTCATTAATCACAACAATGGCAAACAATGCCCATCTTCAATTTCTCTAACCTCCCGGCCTTATTCATAATTATATCATTCCACATTGCGACTCGTATAAAATGTTTACCTACCTTTGTATTGGTTACGTCTTCGTGAGCCTCTGAAATATTTTACCCGGAAAAAAATCATCGTAATGTTATTTCTAGAGTTATTTCGAGGTACTCTAACAGTTTTAATGCTGTGGTTTTCCGTTAGCTTCTGCAACCCTCATCTAATCCGTTTTTAGGGGACCCTGGGGCCAGAGGGTGCGCGGTACTCCTTCGCACACCTTTGCCCTATTTTTGGGGTCCGTTGGGAAGCGGTTGGCGAGCCGCCAGTACTACTTAATAACACGACACGACAGCTTAGCACTAAATTATGATTGAATACTCAAGAAAAGAACATTAAATCACGAATGTTAATACGAAATTAGTCACAAAAGACCGTAACAATTCTCTCAAAATCTGACTATTGTATTCTCCTCATCTCGTCGCACATGTTTCAGCGTCTGGTCTTCTCCACAGCCGCAATGTGTGTGTGTGTTTTTTATATCTCCAGTTTTCCAAGATTAAATTAGATCTGCCACCCGCCATGTGGCTGTGCGCACTACCACACTGAACTGGGCAGATACAATCGGACAGGTTCGACTCCTGTACTCCGTGTACCTGCCGTCCTGCATTTGGTTTTTGGGCGGTTTGCCGCAATTACCTGGGAGGAAGCAGTGACATTCTCCAATCTCCGCTTCATAAGCTGCACATTTCACAAACAAAATACACTTATCATACACAAGTTATATCTTTTGCAGACAAATAGCACCAAAACAGCTTCACCATTATAAAAAGTTTGCCCGACGAAGGCAGTAGATGCGAAGAGAAACTCCGTCGAGGCGAGTCGAAGTACTCGCATGAGGTTTCCCTGCAAGAAAACAGATAATAGTAAGGAGGGTCCATTAATTACGTGAGGTGAAATGGAAGGGGGGGGGGGGGGGGTACGGCGAAATCTCCCAAACCTCACCGAAAAGGGAGGGG
>CM061920.1:26073817-26225589 GCA_031002005.1 Vandiemenella viatica | reverse complement strand
GTAACAGTCATTTTCATCCCTACCTTTCATGGAAACATACTCATGGACTTGGGTATAGGCTACTCAGTTCAGGTTTGAAGAACCAACGAATAAAACGTTAAGTTAACAAGAATATGATGTATATTCATTGATATTAAGGAATACCATGTGCTGTCCAAATTTCATGGCAAAAACATGTTTAGCATTCGAGATATTTTAGCTCGAAAATTTCGCGTAAGTGTGAAGTATATTACCAGTCCTGAAATGAAATAGATTTCTTATAAGATAATGAAAAGTGGACATACGTTTATTCCTTGGCTCTTTATTTGTGATATGACATTTGTAAATCCTATTTATAAAGAAATAGTTAGAACATTAAATTTTTATAAGCGTATAAACTACTAGTTGGTACCCATGACTTCGTTCGTGTTTGTAAAGAATTTGGATTGTAAGCTACCGACATCTAACCACCATAGTACACAATGGAAGACTCGATGCTATTACCACACACAAAGCTAGTCATCTGCGCTATGTAGTTCAGGCAGCAAAGTAAAATATACGGACACACATGTCTTTGGTCGAAATACGAAAATACCCTTGATCAACCAATTTCAACCACCATATCTCCTACACTCCCACAATTACCGAAATTCGGCCAACGATATGATCGACGAGTAACTTTGTGCTACTACCACACACAAACACCAGTGATCTGCGCTAGATAGGTTTGGCCGAAAAGTGATACACCATGACACATACGTTTTTGGTAGAAATATGAAAGTGCGGCAGGTCGACCACTTTCAACCACCATATCTCCCACACCCCCACAGCTACCGACATCTAACCACGATAGGAGACACGATACCACTACCACAAACAAACACCATTGGTGTATGCTATGTTGTTGAGGCAGCAGAGTGACATATACGGAGAGACATGTCTTTGGTCGAAATACGAAAATGCCCTGCATCGACAACTTTTAACCATCATATCTCCCACATCCCCACATCTATCGACATTCGGCCAACATTGTGCACGACAGAAAACGCCATGTTACTTCCACACACAAAGACCAGTGATCTCTGCTAGGTAGTGGTGGCTGAAAAGTGAAATATAGGAAAACGCGCGCGCGCGCGCGCGCGCACACACACACACACACACACACACACACACACATATATATATATATATATATATATATATATATAAGAACGAAGTTGATATCGTACGCAATGAGTGAGTGGTTAACGTTCGGTAGGACTTTGATTCCATCACCGGTTAGTTCAGTTTTTCGTGATTTCGCCAAGATCGTTCTTTCAGAATTCATTCTCCTCTCCCGGCTCTAATTACTTCGACGTTATGAAGTATGTCGTTTCTTTCGGCCTACTAAGAATTTGAGAAAGGCAGAGATTTTAAGTAATTAGTTTAGTGAGAGCATTAGGGTCAATGAATCAGAAACGGGACGGCCTAACTCGGAGAACGAGTTTAACAACACAATTAGAAATGAACAGACCAAACAATTCTAAATTCATCCTGTGGATATCATGAAGGAAATAAAAAAGCTGAAAACACATAAAGGGGCTGGTGTAGATAATATTACTACAGATGTCTTAAAGATAGCCGTATGTGACATTGTACCTTATGTTGAAATATTATTCAAATTTAGTCTGCATACTTGCTGCTCACCACAGGACTGGACAAGTGCGATAGTAGTGCCGGTACTTAAAAGAAGGGTGAGAAATAGAGTCGAAAATTATAGGCCGATCAGTTTGACATCAGTGGTAGGTAAATTAATGGAGAGATTGATATGCAACCTTATCAGAAATATATGTGAGGAATGTAAGTGTTTTTCAAGTAGGCAACCTGGGTTCAGGCAAGGATATTCATGTGAATTTCAGTTGGTGGGATATATGCAACATGTTTCGGATGAAATGGACAAGGGGGGCCAAATTGATAGTGTAGAATTAGATCTGTAGAAGGCATTTGACAGAGTGAGCCATAAAATGGTAGTACATAAGGTAAAAAGTATTGGAGTGGATGGGAAAGTGAGTTGATGGGTAGAAGAAATTTTTAAAAGGTAGAAAACTGTAAGTTAGGGTAGAAAATGCAGTATCAAAAGAAGTGGAAGTAAAAATGGGAGTGCCGCAACGTAGCATATTGTGACCATTGCTATTCATTATTCTAATGAATAATTGTGTTGATTGTTTACTATCAGAAATTAGATTCTTTGGAGATGATATAATGCTATGTAAAAGTATAAAAACGGCAGAGGACTGTAAACATCTGCAGGGTAATCTGGACATTATATCTAGTATGGTTGGTTAACATGGGTTGAAGATAAATGCCAAGAAGTCATCTTATTAGATACACAAATAAAAAACTAGAGGTTGATTACGATTATAAGATGGGGGAAGAATTGCTTGTTGAAGACTTGAAATGTAAATATCTTGGCATTGCATTTGATAACAAGCTTAACTGGGCAGCACACATTGATCTTGTAGCAGGAAAAGGTTTCAAAAATTTTGCAGTTTTTTGAGGGAGTGATGAAGGGATGCACGAGAGAAGTAAAGGAACTGGGTTACAAAACTTTGGTCAAACCATTGCTTGAATAGGGTAGTGTAATATGGTATCCACATATTGCGTATCAAGTACAGGAGTTGGATAGGGTGCAAAGAAGGGTTGCTAGATTTGTTTCTGGAAATTACCACAGAATCCAATCAGTAACAGATATGATAAAAGAGCTGGAATAGGATTCATTGGAAGACAGGAGGAGTGTGAAGAGGGTCATAGGAGTGTACAAGTCGTATATTGATGATGAGGCATGGAACGATATTGGTGTAAGAATTAAAAGTAATGCATGGAAGGGAAAAGATGACCATGACCACAAGCTGGCACTCGATTTCAGGCACAAGGGTGTAGGAAGATTCTCTTTCTAGGTAAGGGTGTCAGGGATTGGAATGAGTTACCAAGAGAAACGATCAATAATTTAACAAAAACGTTGAATGAATTTAAAGCTAAAATTTTCAGAGGGCCAATGTAGGTGGGTGCAGGAAAGGAGAAGATGATTGTGTAAGGAAATTGCTACCGGAGCGTGCGCTCCATCGCAATTTAGTTATATATTATTTTTACTAAACCACTTAAATTCAATTAAGTTATTTTATATTCGTTTTACATTATTTGACTAAATTTACGTAATATCACACTTTTTTTTATTTAGTTCACAACACTTGTATTCAGTAATTTTCGTTGTCATTTAAAATTATTTCAAGCCAATTTCAGTTAACATTTGGATTGTTGTGACAGTCTTAGTAACGCAACGAATTATTCTTTGACCAACGGTGAAATATAGCGGTAATATTGTGAAAAGCAGTTTAGTGCCGTGCAGTTATCATCATGTAGGTAATATTTTGTCTCGTGAAACGTGTGGAGGAGACAGTGTTCATCATTATTAGTCTTCCGATCTTCATAACAACTCATATTTATTTCCTGCCTTTTTTTTAGTTGAAATACTAAATTAAACACTGACTGAACGTTTTATTGTATTTAAATGTATTTTATATAGCACGCAAAAATGAATATTCAAACCATTTTCTAATTTTGATCATATTACGATAATATTTATGGTCATATTTTGAAGAAAAATCTGTTAATTTTTTAATAGTATTTATTACACGTTGTAGATGAGAAGAAATAAAATAATTATTCAGTTTTGTAGTCCTTTTGTATATTGGAGAAAAAAACCAAACTAACTTTCATTGAACTGGTCCGAATCATCAGTCAAGAATTTAACTTATACAGTATAGTCACTTTTTAAATCTCTGTATAAAAGAATCAAAACGACAGAAGATTGTAAACAGTTGCAGGGTGATCTGGACAGGATATCTAGTTGGGTTTGGTAAACATGGGATGAAGATAAATGCAACGAAGAGTCAGCTTTTTGGATACACAAATAAAAAACAAAAGGTTAATTATCAATATAAGGCGGAGAAAGAATTGCTTACTGAAGACTTGAAATGTAAATATCGTGGTATTACTTTTGATAACAAGCTTAACTGGGCAGGACACATTGGACAGGTGGTAGGAAAAGGTTTCAAAGTTCTGCACTTGGAGAGAGTGATGAGGGGATGTACGGGAGAAGTACTGGGTTACAAAACTTTGGTGAGACCATTGCTCGAATATGGTAGTGTAGTATGGGACCCTCATTTTACGTATCAAATACAGGAGATGGAGAGGGTGCAAAGAAGGGGTGCTAGATTTGTTTCTGGAAATTATCGCCGAATGCTGTCAGTGACTGATATGATGAAGGAGCTGAAATGGGATTCATGAGGTTGAGGAGGGTCATGGGAGTGTACAATGCATATACTGGCGATGAGGCATGGAAAGATATTGCAATAGGTATGAAAAAGTAGTGCATGGAAGGGAAAAGATGACCATGACCACAAGCTGGCACTCGATTTCAGGCACAAGGGTGTAGGAAGATTCTCTTTTTTAGGTAAGGGTGTCAGGGATTGGAATGAGTTACCAACAGAAATGATGAATAATTTACCGAAAACTTTGAAAGAATTTAAAGATAAAATTTGTAGAGGGAAAATGTAGGTGGGTGCAGGATAGGGGGAAGAGGGTGTATAGGGAAATTGCAACCGGAGCGTGTGCTCCATTGCAATTAAATTAAATCCTACTTTTAATCTCGACAACGCAGCAGTAGCATGCCTGTGTTGACCCCCGTAATTCAGTGTCGCATTGTCGCCAATACTTTTGAAAATAATCCTGAGTCAGTGTAACCTGCAGTGGATCAGTGAGTACGTGCATGCCGAAAACATAATTTCTGAAAGTGCTAAGTTATGTAAAGGAATTTGGTGAGGAGTATTTTAGTACAGTCGAAAAAGTTCTTTTAATGTGAATTATGTGAAATTAAATTGACCTCAGCAAAACTATTTAAAATTTAGTTTCCCACACGGAAGGAAATTGTGCTGTCTACATGAAAGCGACACAATTAGAATAAATAAATGACGTATAATTGAGCATGTTTTGATGTACAGTAAGTTTAAAAGTTTGGTCATATTTTGTTACTTTTAGGTCATGTTTACCCGTTTTTAAGGTCACATGTTTCCTGTCTATATAGCTTTTGTTTTGCAGTTAATACAGAAATAGAATAATTAACAGCACCAAGTATAATATCGATTAACAATAAACACCACTTCTTTTAGTAACCAACCAGACGCATTTGTGTGTGAATGTGAAAATATCGACGAACATTTAAAATAAAAAATAATTTTTATGACCATCTTTTGTACAGTAGCAACCTGTAATTTGATTAAGAAGTTGTATTTACTGTACGGGAATGCTATAAAGAGTAGATGCTGGCAAAATCGACTCAAGTTGGGCATGCGTGAAGAATAAGCATATTAATTGGATCATTAATAAATCCCCATGTTAATTATAGATACACCGTCGAGGAGCAGAGAAGTCCTATAGAGAAAAAATCAGTTAAAAATATTCTCATATTTTTTTATGATCTAATGCTTATATTATTTCAGGCTAAGTTAATCGAAGTACTGTAGAAAGGTTTGATTTTGTTTCCTACTTTATTATGTTTGTTTTCCATAGAGAAATTTTTATGAATAGTGAAACTAGTTATTGTTATGTGTAAATTTGGTACAGAAGTACGTATTTTTCAGTTCTTGGTATGATTTTCGTGTTTCTTCGTTACTGGATTGGAAAAGTTTGTAGCATTTCCAATGGTGGATCAAAATTGGAGGCGAAATAGCGTAGATGTGCTGCTCTGCTAAATGATGTTAGTTTTTGCAGCAACATTTTGAATAGTTTTCGCTTACAACTGAATTTCATATATTTCTGATGTTTGTATGGTGTAGATTGTAGAGGATATAAGTGATTGATAACTTTTATGTCACATGTAAATATTTATATCTCCACCATTCGCCCGCTGCTTCGCGAGCGTGTGCTTTGGTATTACCGATTTTATTCTGTTACCAAATATTAACTTGGAGAGGCTTGAATGCCATTATTTCAGTTACATATAAAAAGTTCAGGCGGGCCTAGTTTCGATTGCGACGCAGCGATTGTTTTAATGGATATGTAACAGAAGCTATGATTTTCGAACGGAAACACAACAAAGTTTGTGGTTAGGTTGAAATGCAGGGACCAGAATGACACCTGATGCGTTAAAGCATAAGTCAGCATGGATTTAGTTTTATAATTTACGCAGTGTAGCATAAGGTTTTAGGAGTCTTAGTTACTTTTTAATTTAATTGATTCCGTGTTGCTGTCGTCATAAACTCAGTAGTACGTGAGAAGTTCCAACTTTATGCCGATAAAAGCTACAATCGCTCAAAAACATTTTAGGATTATTGTTAAAAGTGTTAGTTGATAAAAAGAACAGATTATCCTAGTGGACGTGGTTTGGACAAGCAGACAGAAAGTGTAAATAAGAAACACGTATTGTTACCTGTTGATGTTTATTGTAGGCATCTTTCTTCGAGAAAAAATTGAATTGCGCATCCATATGACATGTAGGGGCGAACTATCACACATTAACGTTTTTAATTAACGTTGCACAACATTCAGCGGGGATTGCAAAACATGTTGTACCAGGGACAAATTGTGTAACTGTCAAAGATGTTAATAATCTCGGTGATTGTGCTTACAGTAAATTATATATTACTCGCGTCTATAACGTTTGGTTAACATATTCTATCAATTTTAATTATTTAAATTTCGGAGAACTGAGGTCAAGAAACGGAATCCAAAAAAAAAAAATTGTCAGTTCTCCTAAAAGGAGAGAAAGTGAATCTAAACTACAGTGAGACCCGTGGCCCATAATTTTTCCACAGAAATAACTTGCTCTCTTCCTCGGTACATATAAGTCATTAGCTGTTTTCGCAGATTTTAATCCGGACCATTAGCTCTAAAAATTTGAAAACACCATCCAAATTGATGCCGTAGTTTTTGCCTGGTATCGTTTCATACCTTTAAGACACACGCAGCTTGCTTACAGATTTATAATAGTATAGAAGATAAACAAAATGGTACGTCTCCTTGGCCATTAGCGTTTTTATCATACTAGTTCCCTCTATAATCATGCTGTTGGGACTGAAAGGTATGTATGTCATGGGCTTCTAATTATATCAGTTGGATGGAAAAATATGCTCTCCTCCTGTCACTAATGTGTATTGCAGCCGGTGTTTGAAGAAACAGAGATGATTGTAACATTTTACGCCGTTCTTTTTGTGTACAGTTCTTTCGTGTGCTCAGTTCTGAATTTATTTTTAGGTCTTTTCTAAGTAATTTGATATATTTATCTCTAAACTTTGGTCATATTAGTGCCCAAACATTCGTGATTTAACAATACTGTTGAATTTGTAAATTGTTTTACTGATAAAGAGCAAGGAGTGCCTGATAGATAAATAAAATTTGTTTATTACTTGTACATCGTAATTGTTTACTTTGTCTATGTTGGTATTTAGAAAGTGTGACACTCGTGTAAAGTTACTCTACCACCTTGAACTAATCTGGAACTCTACGCGTACGAGAGAAAGAGTAGTGTTCGTATTAAAAACATCAGTCCTTGGCATTTTTTAAGTTCTCAAGTTGATCTGCTGTCAAATTAATCAAATTTAGCAATAAGTATAAAATGTATACGATGTCTGATTAAGTTGGTAAATTTTATGACATTGGGCACAAGAGAAGAGAAATTGGAGTGAAATATGCTATTAGATTTCTGAATAGGTCCATTTCCTTCTCCATCGTTACCCGCATTATGACTTTCATTGAGAAGTAACGCAGGGTAAAAATCTAACACATTATATTTTATATTTGTCATTTTGATATTACTGCTAGTGATCAACAAATTTATATACTTGTGTTCAAGCGTAGGAGTAAAAAATCAGAATCGTTATGGGTCTGCTCATTAATCTGAACCCTTTAACTTGGAGTGATTGTTCACAATGTTAGTCTTTGCTAGCTAATAATTATAGCAAGATTAAGAGATTTCCTGAATATAATCTTTAAGGACATCATTTGAAAGATGGCAAGCTGCTAATACTGTGTTTGGGTTTTGTTACTCCACGAAGCTTTTAAAAAACTGCCATTCCCTCTTTGTTGCCGAAACTCCCAAAAATTTGCAGTGCAAAAGATGACAGGAAAACGATAGCCGTATTTCTGAAGTTATTAGTTATTTTTTTTTTTTTAAATAACTAATGGAGTGATTTTAAGAAAATTAATTACGCAGCAGATAATTTTATCAACATAAAATAAAATATATTCATTAGGTGGAGAGTTCCATTAATCATATAATTTCATTAATTTTTTATTTTAAAAATGTTTACAACAAAATCTAGCACACACAATTTCTTTCAACCTTAATTTTGTCTTTTTATATTCTATTTAAAATAGTTTTTTTTTTATTAAAATTATATATATATAAGAGAATTTAGCAAATCGTGCACTTTTTATTGATTTCTTTTTAGGGACTTGATTTAAGTCACAATCCATGTACGAAAGTTATTCGCACTTGACGGCACTGCAGTTAGTTGGGAGTAGTTTGTTTTGGGACAGTGTATTCGGAGCAGCTTACGGTGAAGCAGGTTGCACGAACCGTTAAGACGGCACTGCTTTTCGACGATAGTCTCGACGAACGGGGGCCCTCCGTGTCTACTGCCTATCATTCCATAAAGCGTTAACTCAGCCTATGTCTGCCAATTTTTCCCAAGCACTTCTGTTGGATAAGTAGCCAGCATAAAACTCGTTCACACTAGCTACTGCCTATACCTCGTATTTGGTTTGGATGTTTACGTTTCTGTATCTACTTTAGGGACATCAGCTTGTCAACATTTGGTGACTTGCGCGTCAAATAAAGATATCGTCGAAGTAGCACTCAGTCTTTTCCGAAACTCATTTCGGAGATCATAAAATCGAACTTGCATCGTGTTAGCAGTTATGACAGTAAGAGACAGTTAACATGCGTGGCACTGCCACAACCCACTTTCTTCTGCGTTGGCGAGAGTGACGACGGAAGAGCCAGCATAAGCTTCTCTCCGCAAAAATCTTTCGGACTTCATTATACAATCTGTTAAACATTTGATATGGTGTTTTTGTTACAGGGATGTCTTCGGCAGAAATCGTGTTGCATACGACGACGGTCGCGCAGAGAAGAGCGTCCGATCTAGGTTCCCAACCACCTGTGCCCATCACCTACGACGCGGCAGGTAAGTTCGCTGTGATCAACATAACAGCATTTCGCTTGGATTCTAATCATGGTTAATGCTTCTTTTAGTTGGAGTACATTGTTTTATTCGTAAATTGTTTGACTGGTTTCCTCTAGCTGCCCATCGTTTCACGCTTACACTAAGACAATCGGCCCTAAAAAAAAACGGACAATAGCTTCCTTAATAAAATTGTGAGAGCGGAGTTGGAAAACCAGTGATGCCGTATACGGTTATCTGTCAGCTTATCTCAAAAATTTGTCTGATTATACATTTAGACTTAAAGAACTTCTTCTAATCTGTTGGAAGGACAAGGAATGAAGTGAAGGCTAGTTTGTCCGGTTGACACACTTTTACCGTCAGCAGTGTCACCATTGTAGAGATGCTTGAAAAGTCCAGGTTTTCTGGCTTCACATTATAGGGATCGCCAGCTCGAATCCGGGTGGTTTTAATTGAGTGTTCGTCTTGTGTTGTCCTCACTATAGTGTCTTACAATTACTTGAACAAAGTCTGATACATTAGTTATGGCAGTATAAATTGGTATACATTGAAGCTAGCTAATTGGTCACAGAGACCCAAGGCCATATCCTTAAAAACCGTCCTTGATGATGCAGGGAATGACTCCATCATTGGCCAATCGTCACCCCACATGGGTTTATTTTAATACTTCTCAACTATGTGAGCAGCATTTTTTTGTTTATTGTTGCTATATTTTAACAGTTTGAGGATTTTAATTCCGTTACGTTGAATTTCTCGTCTGGACACCGAGATCAGTCGAATGGAAATTAAAAAGAATATTTACAAGAATTGAAATGAATTCTTCACAGGAGTTCAACCGGATAGCGTCGTAAAATGACAACGTTTCGACAACCGGCTCGGTTATCTTCATCAGGTCTATTACTTGAGATATTAAAAACTAGTTTTTGATTTCAGGTAATAATATCTGAAGTAATAGACCTTCGTTTGTCGAAATGTTGTTATTTTACGACGCTATCTGGCTGAACTACTGTGAAGAATTCATTTCATCACTACGCCGGGAAAATCTCCACTCACATATTTACCAGAATTGTTTGATAGGTACGGAATGCAGGAGTAGCGTTCTATGGAAGACGAATGTCTTGAACCATTTCCACTGTACATGCCGCCATGTTGAAACAAAGCTGCCTGTCACGCATACACCTCTTTTTTTACGAATATGGTCAGAGAGGTTCTCGCTTCACAACACGCCGTTTTGTACATTATTCTTTGTTGTAACGATAAATAAATTTACACAAGGTCGCAGTATATACTAATATCTGGTCTTAGAGACACCATGTTTAACAAATGTGCGTGGGCAGTAGATTTGGAATATTATCGCCGTCGGTGGTTCATGCCCGCAACGCCACAACAGGCATGTCTGGTGACAGACAGTCTGTGCGATTGAACGTAACTCTCGCTACGTAGTATCGACATTACTCATTGTTTGTTACTGTTTGCGGCTGATCTTGGAGAACCGTCCACAAATTTCATTTATGAATTTGCCGGGCAGGCAGAGCACGTGAAGTTACATCTGAGGTTATTCCTCTGCTCATAAACAGCACAGCAGATTGATCACCATTCTGCGATTTCTGGGGACCGGACAAATTACAATGAAGCTTATACGGTTGGCCTAAAAGATGGCAGTTCTTACTACCCTTCCTCATCTTAGATTTGTTTTAGACAGGAATCGAAATAAATGACCATCTTGGTCTTATCAAATCAGAGTATGGCATTGTTGTCCGGGAGATGCCGAAGAATTATTTGGTCGCCAGGGGCAAAGTTATCGATACGCCGAGCTAAGTGCTTTGTCGTGACTAGCTAACCTAATCCGGCAATTCTACCGGGGACCTACTGGAATCCGAATCACAGAATCATTCTTGAGTATTTCACATTACACAGCAAGCTGTGCCTGAAGTGAAGGTCGGGTTAAGTGCCTAGCAAAATCCCAGCCAAGACGTGGATTCGAACCGGCTACCTTCCATTCTATAGTCAGACGCCTTTACCTTTCAGCTACCGTCTTCAGTTCGTACGAGTATAAATCCTTCATCTTCACAACTTCTTAGTAATAAATGTGACTGTTTTCGGAGTGATCACGAAGTCGAATTTCAAAGAAATAGTGCTGTGGAAGAAGTGGGGAAAGATATCTGTAAAATTAAACTTTAAAAAAAAAAATCAGTTGGTAGTTGTAATATCAGTGTAATGTCGTACGTACACTGGAACCAGATGAGATTACTGTTGTTCCATTTTCGCTTGATTGCATTTCACCTTTCTCTGCTTTTTGGCTTATTGGTACGTTGATGAAGACGGAAATGAAATGTGTCCAAACCTACATTACAGTAAGAAATAGTTATTCTGTGTTGGATTTTAAAAAAATTAATTTCGCTTCTGTCCTTACATCCCGTTGATGTCGACGTCATTAGGTTGATAATTATGTATGATGTTCCAGGATTCCGTGGAAGGTAGATGTAAGAGAGATCTGTCGGTAGTTGATGAGGCCGCTTTTATCTCCCTTCTTGAAACTTGTAGTGACTTACGTCGTTTTCTAGTCAGAGGGCAGTCTTTTCTCTTTAACTATTTGTAACATATATCATTCGGGAATGATTCGATTTCAGTTGCATATTCCAATAATACACTTAGAAGGATGCCACTGGGACCCCGTGCTTTGCTGCACTTCAGAAGGTCCACTTATTCCACAGTAGCTGATCGGATATTTGTATCTAATCCATCTCAAATTACATACGCCTTGGAAAACCCGGTTTAACATATGTACATATTTTCTTTTATGAACGAGTTTGTGAATCCACTGTTAACTAAGCCAGCCTAATAACAGCTTCCATTAAATCGGATATTAATAAGAAATAAAGATCAAAGATAAGTCACGAAATAACTGTACCCAGAAAGCTTAAACTAACGCAAACAGACGACAGAGGATCTGTCGCCTTACATACTGTATAGCATATTCAAAGATCTATGAAACCAAGTGACAAAAATAAAAATAAAATAGAAAAATGATCTCAACAGTTACCCAACAATATTTCTCACTAACAGCACATAATAGTTACTAAGACATTTAGTAAATGGAGCCAAGAAAAACCACTAAAAGTTAAAAACGTACCTTTTTTGCCTATTGCTTTACGCCTCGTCGACGGTGAGGTCATTGGAGGCAGGGAAAGGACTGGGAGCAATGAACTGGAAGCAATTCGGCCATTCCCCTGGAGTGATTTGGGGGAAATCATGGAAAACCCAAATCTGGATGCCCGGACGGGGCTTCGAACACACGTCCTCCCGGACGTGAGGCCAGAGTATTCATGCTAACCCACCACGCTCGGTAAAACAGTACAACAGGCGATTACTGTAGGCCTACTCAGCAGTTAAGTATTTAGTGCTAACTACACTGTAAATACTGAGATTAAATAAAAGCAAGCTACACTACGGAAAGATAAATGGCTACTACTCGTCACAACAGTTATTCGACAGCTATTGGTTATTTTTACACAAACATGCGTTCAGGCGCCCTAAGTTCTAAAAATTAATTAAATTGTTAGATATTTGTGAAATGCAATTTAAATTGATGGCGGAACAAACATATAACCAAG
Source organism: Vandiemenella viatica (assembly GCA_031002005.1). Classification (NCBI taxonomy): domain Eukaryota; kingdom Metazoa; phylum Arthropoda; class Insecta; order Orthoptera; family Morabidae; genus Vandiemenella; species Vandiemenella viatica. The sequence goes on along the minus strand of CM061920.1, from coordinate 26,212,775 downwards.
CCAACTATAAAAAGTAAAAATCAAGCATCGGTGCTAAACAAATCACTTTCCGGTTATATATTTGATGCGGTTAACTTTGTTGAGGTGAAGTCAGAGATTAGAAACAAGTAAAGCAGATTGAAACATTTGAAGTTAGTAAATATAGTATTCAAAATTAAGTAGACCCGTCATGTGCAAAGCTTTATGGAGGTAGAGGTAAAAGTATTGCAGTTCAACTATAATTCTCAAAACTATTTCTACCGCTAACTATGCACTTACTGCATTCTTCGAAACCAAACGCCGAACGAACTCCCAAGTTTCCTCTCAGAACTTGGGCACACGTATCGTCCCTTCCTTTTAGCGTGTTCTTCACAGTCGCATGGAGTAAGATCTAAACTGTAGAGTGGATGCTCCATCACTTCAAGTGCAGTATTTTACGAATAACCGATGCAGACTGTGGAGCGGTATGTAAGAGCACTTCCGTGGTGGAGGAAGCACGAGTCTAGTGCGTGAACGAATGTTTTTTTGGAACTTTCTGGCCGCTTTGCTGAGATTATATTGTGTCCTCAACTCTCCATAACTTCCCAAACTTTGAAAAAGTCACCATTCTCTTCTGCATAGATCGTGATTTTCTCTAAAGACACGGATAACTATCTCCCAGCATATGCACGATATCCTCCAAACATTGAAACGCACGTAAAGTTGTTCAGGAAATTTTCCCATTACCGGCAATTGAGCAGGATGTCACTGTGAGAGATTGCCACAGGTTGGAAAGAACTAACACAAAGAACTCGTCCTGTCAGCAACGTTGCGGGCTAGAACATCTCTCAGTACGTGCAAACCTGCATCTTGAATCATTGGTTGCATCGTATTGCAAAACTTCGCCAGTATACTTTTTGTGGGTGTAACCATTTAATCCCTTGTTGCATAAGCTAAACTTTTTAATTTCGTAATTTGATGTTTCATGAAGAATGTTAGATATACTTTTTCGCCTAGCGTGGTGGGTGAGTGGTAACGCTCTGGCCACGCATTCGGGAGGAGGTGGGTTCGAATCCCCCGATTTGGGTTTTCCATATTTTCCCCAAATCACTCCAGCCGAATTCCTAAATGAATCTGGATCCTCATTCATGAAGGGGTTAATTTTCCATCCGTACTATTCGGAGTTCAGTTTCCCGATTTAGATTTAATTCCTAGTAATGAGCTTATATACTACAATACCTCCCTTTGCTGTTAATCGCAGCATTAGCGTTGCATTTGCAGTGCCTCAGTTCAGGAGATGTAAGCGCTGTTTGTAGCCAAACCATTTGCGTCCCTTGTTTACGTAATAACATTCCAGGTAAATACTTACAAAGCTTTGTTCTGCTCAAATGAATGTTCTGTCTGGCATCGCATTCGGGAGGATCCAGGTTTGAATACCCGTCCTGGCATCCAAATTTGGATTTTCCTGGTTTCCCCGAATCACTGCAGGATATTGTTGGCATGCTTCCTACAAAAGTCCATGGCGAATATCTTCCTGTTCTTAGTCGCCACTTCTTTCCCGCCACTAATGACCTCGACGTCGACGATGCGTAAAGCCACAAGGAAAAAGAAGTGTGACATGGTGTACTTATGGATTAAAGTTAGTAGTTATTTGATCGATGTGTGTTGTGTAGTTAACCTTTAATTTTTTTTTTTCCTTATACTGGGGACATTTCTTGGGCTAAAACTTTTCAAATGTTATACAATTCATTTGAAATGGCGGAGAAGAGCTCTATCTTTGAGCAGTGTTTCCTGCAGCTGCTGGTGTTGCGCAGTGAACGAGAATATCGTTGCAGTATTGATATGGTTGACGCGCCGCCCTCGCCTTTCCTATCGCGTAAACGCAGTCAATAAGTCGGGCGGTGCGCCGCCCCGGCGTTGTGTACCGGTGGCTTTAATTGCAGTCTGCCTGAGAGCATGCCCGCGCACGCAAAACGCATTCCCGGAGGGACGTGCTCCTGCGGGAAATGGGGAAAATCCTCGCCTCTCTCCTCTCTTTCCGCATCTCCCTCCGCGCCACCCTTTCCGGGGACGAGTGGGTGAGAGAGGAGGGGTTAAAAAAAAAGAAGACCCGAAAGTGTGACAGCGGCGGCAGTGGCCGAGCGCATTGATCTAGCCCACCGTCGTCCGGCGCAGCCTACAGCCCAGCCCTTCCAATAACCCTCACCTGCAGCTTCCGATTTAATTAAAGGCCCTCGTCTGCTGCTCACCTGCTTTGGCCTTGTTTCCATAGTCACCGTACTGTAGCTTTTACGTGCCTTCCCGGCTACCTGCGTCCTTTGCTCCCAGTTGCTGCGCAGCTGTCGTTAACTGTTGCAGCTGGAGTCAGGAGAATCAGGAAGCTACTTTCGGAGAGACCCTGCACACTTTTTTTTTCTGATATCACTTACTAACTTATTTTTACCGAACTATTGTTTCGTTTTACTCCTTGGATATAACAGAAATCAGAAGATTTGGCTTAATTTTAAACTCGTTGTACACTATCGATTCATTAAACATGTGGCCATATTTCGACATCGGGCAACCAGGCAGCACCTTCCGAACGATCGAACTTGTTCTACGTAGTAAACACCAAAGTAGTAATGTTTGTTTTGCATCCGTTGATGGCGTTGATCAGTCTTGTAAAAGAGTTTATCACCTGCTGTGATATATTGTTAACAAAGTTTGGAGCTTAAGGAAGCTGAGAAGTCATAACTTATTCGGGCCTGATGACTTAGCGATGATGTTTAAGCCTGGCATTCAGTCCAGCAGGTGAATGTCGAGATATATTCTTCAAAAGACCATGGCCGATTACTTGTCCAGAAGTCTATGCTGACTCAAAGACCTTCAGGTCGATGATCCGTAAAGGCCTTAAAAATTCCAATCGTAGGGACTTGTTTGTGAAACGTTAAGAAGCATTCGGATCTGGATAGTTAAGACAAACGTACAACCCTCTTTTTTTTTTAAGGAATGTAGTTTCACATTACAATCTATTCCTGAATGGTTTGATATCTTTATGATTCTGTCCATAACATGAGTTTACTTTCGTAATTTAAAATTGTAAGAGTACATTTTTGTATTTATACATTTTGGTTCAGGAATTTAAAGGGAATTCAAAGTATGAAATTTCTTGGTGCCTATGATACTATTTCGAATGTGGTGCCTGCCGATATGTATAGCTGTCAACAACATAGTAATTGTAAAAATCTGTTTGCATAAAATTTAAGCATCAGGTTGCAGCTTCAAGATCGTATGAAATTTATCATTATTGTATAATAATATCTGTTTCGTCTTCTTAACATTTTAACGAATACAAGTTTTTCTTAGCTTTGACTTTTTGTAAAGGTCGGTGGAAATAAACTTAATGACTTACCGCACGATGCGGCTGCCTGAAAATATATTTCCGTTTATACTGATTTCTTAAGCGTGATATTGTGCTATTTTTAGGCTAAGTGTCCACTTACTATTGAAATTACTTAGCAACAGCAAAGCAGGTAATAATTATTCCGGTAGTTTCATGTGATCAATTCGCCACGATCATACACTACTGTGTGTGTAAATTGCAACACAAAGAAGGCGACATGGTTTAAAAAGAAATTTATTCCACAGATTATGGACAATATACAAATGACTAGAATTACTGAACTGTACAACTTTGACCGTGAACATTTGGTACGGCGTGAAGCTGCCACGTGCTGCAATCGGTGCTATAGACGTCGTGGCATGAATTCAAAGAGAGCCTAGATATGCTACTGGGAAACACATTGCCACACTGTAGACGCATACACAAAGCAGCGACAGTGCTTGCAGAAGGACCAAAAAGAATACGTTGCCGCCTGACCGTATCCCAGAAGTGTTCCATGGTTGACATGTAAGGCGAATGTGCAGGCCAGGGAAGCAGTGGTTCACGTCGTTCCTCAAAGAAGGCTTGTACATTCCTCGCCGAACATTTTCCCGTTGAAATTTCGCTGTCTGCAGAAGGGACAGTGCCTCGGGTTCTAAAACCTCCCTGAAGTAGCAGATTGCCCTCAATACGTAGTAGGCGAGATCGCATGCTATTGCCAATGGCCCCCAAGCCTTCATAGTACTAGGAATTGACCGCTCAACAATGCAGTCTGCCCGCTTGCGTTCACCACGGTAGGGTCTAAATAGTATGCGGCCATCACTATAGGATAATTTAAGCTGGAATCTTTACATTTTTCCATTCAACCCGCTACTGACCGTGTTCACGTGTCCGTTGCAGTCTGAGGCGTTCGTAGTTTCTAGTCAGTGGAAGCCGACACAATGGCATGCGTGCCACCAGTCCAGTCGGCAGTGCGTGGAACCGTCTTCGTCGATACTTCCACACCCGCTGTAGCGCTCCAACGCCGAAGCTGTTCTATCGGTTACGGACATGCGGACAAGATGGCGGTCATCATACGCTGCGATCACATTGCGTTGTTCAGTACCCGCTCGCCGTTGTGAACGACCCTTTTCTATCGACTGGATCCACACACGCATCACTGTTGTAACAGCGTATCCCCTACGAGCCGCAGTGTCACTGTAGGACAAACCCCTTTCCCAGAGACCTATCATCCTGCCACATTTGTACTCGTGTGCTGATATTACAACCTGTGACGTCTACGAGGCATACCTGCGCTTTCTTGCACGTTTCCACTTCTTTTGTCAGCTCTGTACCGAATGAGCGTGGCGTTACGTTGACCTGCCCGGTCACACTAAATAGGACGCTGCCTGCAGACCTACATGCTCGCCACTTCTCTGCAGTTTTAATCTCTTTTTACGGTTCCACTGTAACACATATCCTCCGATTTTGAAGTGATTCAGATCATTGCTGGGTGTTGCAATTTTCGCAAAGATTAGTGTATTGTAAATCGTTAGTTTTTCCTAAAAGGTCGACCGACAGTTGTTAAAAGGCTTGAAATATAGGTCTGAATTCTATTCTTTCCGCAGTAGTACTGCAGAGGGATAAATGCGGTTATTTGGTGCAAGTTACTTCCGGGGTACTGAGGAAGTTTTTACGATAGCACAGTGATTACCGTTGACGTGCATGTTACGTAGTAAGTTACCTCCAAAATCTTCATGCCATGATAAAAATGTTTCCTTCTTCTGTAGGTAGAGGAAACGTCGAATTAACTGGTGACTAGGCAACTGAATCACCAAGTAAAATGAATGATCATAGCCTGCATAAACAGTCGGGCCCCTCTTACGGGATTCCATGTTGGTGTTGTAATTTTCTTATATTTTCGGGCTGCGCTCTAGCGACACATCTCCTGCACTGAAAGTTGTCTTCTATCTACGTTTTTGTTCGTCTGATGTTTGTGTGAACATGTGTGGCGTTTTTTACCCAATCCTTCACTAGTTGCTAAAGGCGTTTTGACCCCATAGGGTGACGCCGAGAGCCTCAACGACCTTTCTCTGGCATCCAAATGAAAATGTGATCTGAAATTGTATCCATTGACGCCATTAAGAAAAAATTCCGTAGCTAGGGGTTGCGCTCCAGAATTGTTATTTAATTCGTAACAGAAACTGTGAAAAGGGATTTCGGATGACAACATTGAGTAGCTGAGAGGGTTACTAACTTACTACTTACAAAGTAACATTCAGTAATTTGGCACTTACATCAGAAACTTGGGAATAAAATTTATGGGACTCGGCATTGGCCATACCAAAGTGGACAAAAACTTTACTCGTGTGTGTTATTTACTTTCTTAAAAAAAGTATTGGGAAAGGTTTAGAAATTGTACCTTCTTCTCGGCTATCCAATGGTTTTGGTTTCTCTTCATTCCGCTAGCAGCCAGTTCTACTTTTTACTATGATACCAGTCAGATTCCTTGGTTTGTTGACAATGGTTTACACTCCTTCTCTAGTGTAAGCTTGTTCTGAAATCGTTTTCACTAAACGATTGTGTTTAAGACCCATATAACCTGCCTGCCGACTCATCTTGAAGCCCCGACAACAGCGTATAATACAAATTTATTTGTGATGAGCTATGGACTTTAAAAACGTCATTATCATCTTCTTCTTTTCCAGTACTACGCCGAGTGGTCTTTTACGGTCTCCTTCCATCTCTTAGTTGGTCTTCCAGGCATTCTTTTTCCCCAAGGGGTATAACGGAGTATTCCATCATTTGCATGTGTCGAAACAATATTTCCCTATACTTCTGAATATATTCAACCAATGGTGTTATTTTTAACTGATTTGTTATTTTTTATTTCTGACATGAACTAGCATTGTGTATACCTCGCAGATCTTATCTAGAACTTTATTTCTACTGCAGTAAGTGGGCTTTCATCTTATGAGTTTACCTTCCGAGCTTCAGAATCATAAGTAAGAATTGCTTTTGCCATATTTCTTATACCCTAATTCTGGCATGGTTTTGAATTTTATTTTGATTAAAGACTTAGTTGGTTACCCTTAGTGCCCTGCTGTAATTTAGTGTTTTTAATATATATCTTTTTGTTCCAAATTTGGTAGATGGTATCGAACTGTTTAAATGTGAACTTGTTCTAAAATTTCGTTACTTGAGGGTATTTAGCATTGGATTAGTTCCTCTTCTTGAAATGCTATGATTTTTTATTTCTTCGCTGAAATGTCTATGTTGAAATTTTTGGCTGTCATGTTCAAGTGATAAACTGAAAATTGTAGATCGTCGTAATTGTCTGCTATTGAAAGTTCAAAACGGAGCTGTAGTGCTGATTTAAATACAGTTATTTATGCAGAAAGTAAACTCGGAAGAAAGCGATACGGGTAAGTTAGTGCAGTAAATACACATATAAACGCAAAAATACAATCGGTAATAAAAGATTGTTAAGGCAATATTGCATCATCATCATCTGTCATTAAGCAATTAAAGCAAGTGGTAAATTACATGACTGGGTTTTTATCCACGCTCAAAATAATTGTCGTTATGGATAGAAATATAGGGTCTTGTGATCAGTCCCTAAGATCTACTGCTTTGAAAATCTAAGATCCTCTATAAAAACCGTTCACGTCCACTACCGGGCTACGGAACACACTTATTATTTTTTTGTTTGAAGTAATCTATCTAATGGTTTCAACATGTTAATTGCAATTTTTTTAGGGCAGTCCAATGCTCCTAGTTTTCTATAAAATGATTGCAGCAGTTGAAGATCCCGATTGCGAAGGAACAGATGAAGACGCTACACCCGCATTAGAACTCTCCACAGGCTAGTCGCGCATGCTCGTGCGTAATGGCGACTTCTCTGCTCACTGCAGCCCGGTCGAGTCTTCACTGCAAAGGGACCGTGCACAAACTACGTGGCTCGGTCCAGGGGGGGGGAGGGGTTGGCTGAAAGGCTACGCTGGGCTACGTGGGGGGAGGGGGGGTTCCGAGCCAGGCTACGTAACATTCCTTTCATAACATTTTTGACAGTTAAAATGAGGAACAGAACTCACAACTGCATGTAAATATTTATTTCCCTCAGTTAATTATCTCCGTATGTAATTTACAATAGTCTGACAGGAGAAAAACAGCACAAAATGTCTTCTGGAATCAAAAGGGAAAAAAGCTACGTGTTACGTGGGGGGGGGGGGTAGAGGCAAAAGCCACGTAGGGCTACGTGGGGGGTAGGGGGGGTTCGCAGGAGGCCAAAATGGAGCTACGTGGTTTATGCACGCTCCCAAAGTAGGAACCATCTGCTTGCTCAAATTTTGTAACATCTGTTCGGCTTACGACACTAAGTTATTCTAGTGGGAACTGTATTCATTACTGCTCACAACTATTTTTAGAGGTTTATATGCAATCGCATGTCGGGCAGAGTCTGAAAGGTAACCTCCGGAACTATGGAATGACTATATCGTTGCGGTTGCATTCTAGAGTGCTACAAATGCAGGCTGTCTTCTAGATTTGAGTTTTTGCATGATTCACAGAACTCCATAGTAGTTCTTAATAATCGTTGACAGATTTCATTTCTGTAACTTGTCTGCAGATCACTAAATTAAAACTTTCCCCTACATATCTGATTGTTGCGATTGTGGACCTCGCGTCTACGCTGTGCCTGTTATAAATGTTTAAACATATCGCATTTGTCCCACCGAGCCCGCTGGGCGATCGTTAACTCTCTGATCCCTCATTCGGAAGGATGTGAGTTCGAATCTCTGTACGGCCATTCCTATTTCAGTTTTGATGGTTTCCCTAAATCATTCCACCTAATACCGGGATGGTTCCCTTAAAAAGCCACGGCTGAATTCCTTCGCGTTCCCTGTCCCAGTCCTCCCTTTCCTTTAATGACCTCGACGTCGACGAGGAGTAATAATAATAAAAAAAATCGATTGGCTCCATATCTGTCATTTTCCGCAATTATAACTTTCCTTAATATGTAACTACTATTCAGGTCTTTCATAACAGTTGCAACTTGCGATGTTATATTAAATGAACGTATAAGCTTTTCTTAATTTCTTGGTGGTCTGTATTCTCAAAGTTTTGGCTACCTGCTAAAATTCTTTGTTCATCCTTGTTTGATAGAAGCTGTAAACAAGGGGGTGAAGGCGTATGGCCATGTTGGAGAGACCGCGAAGGGTAGTTCGGCCGCCGGTTAGCAGAGTTTCGATTTGCCGCGCATGCGCCTCTGTCGTGTCACCCTGACCTAACCTGGTAATACTCCCAGGTGTAGGGGACCTACAGTTTTACTTGCAATCCGAACCATGGAGCGACCTAGCGTACTTTAAGTAACAAAACAAAGCTTTGCCAGAGGTGAAGGTCAGTTTTTAAAGCCGTAAAAATTCCAGTCGAGACCGAGATTCGAACAAGGGACCTGAACACCGCCACCAGAACACTCTGATACACGCTAATGACAAGTAACAGAGTCAATGTCGGCCGCAACGTCGATGGATAGGAGGGGAGGGGGAGTGTTGAGTGGAAGGATGGTAAGCATTTCCTCATCCAACCCCTTCGCATTACATCTTTTGGCCAAAGTTTTGAGGCTTTGTCGTTTACTTGTGCTAGCCTGTATTTGTATAGCGTGATAACCAAATTGGTTGACTTCTGTGTTAAATAACGGCAAAATATCTTCCTTCCGATGGATTTTTAGAATTTTAATTTGTAGTATAACAGAGCAGGAATCGCGAATTTTTTTAGAAAACTGCCAGATGGTAAGAAAACTGGTTCACCGGCTAGGTTGCAAACTCAAATAGGTTTTTTTTTTTCTAATAGCTACTTCTACTCGTAAAGGAAAAAATATTTTTTTAAAATTGGGAAGTGATATTTTTACATACAGAGTATTTACACATAGTATCGCTGATACTTAAAAATAGAAAACATTTATAATGAACTTATTATTTCATCACCAACATCTGGGAGAATGCATCCAACTTAATCCCGCTGGGGAATGCAGTGATACAAAAGACTAATGCCGTCAGATATCATGGAGAATGGATAACTTCAAACATCAACGAGCCATGAATAGCAGATGTACCAGACTGGAGAGAACATACCACACCTGTAAGAACATGTACGGATCTAAATCCCTCTCCCTTAACCTCAAACTCAGGCACTATAATACTGTAGTTCGACCATCAGTACTGTATGCATCACAGTGCTTGAACATGGTTAGAACGAGACAACTCAGAAAACTGGAACTAAAGGAACGTAAGATCTTGATAAAAATCAAGGGTCCTGTCAAAGAAAGAAAATACAAACTCAGCCATAATAAGGGCCTATGCTAACAACTGGAGAGCATCAACAGCCATGGAGAATAAGATATTAACGTTCTATGGCCACATAGTTCGGATAGACAGTCGTAGACTGACCTCCAAAATTTTGGACTAGGTTAGGCGGAAAAGATCTCTAGCAGTTGGAAATTGACGTCAGTGAAATTTACAAGAGGGATAAGTACAGAACGTTGATTAAAGCATCCGATTCTCTTCAGACACTAACAGCCTAAACACTGCGCCCCGGATCTGGGGTGAAATGGACCCAAGAAAGAAAAGACAACCACAGTGCAAGGATAAAAGAATATTGAGCCAAAAAGAAAGCTCACCAGAGTTAAGAACCAAAAAGTCCACACATGTCAAAACGGAAAAGAAGAAGTGAAAATGCGTACTAATATGAAAAATGAAGTACAGTGTTAACTTGCGGACCGGCCTGATAAGAGGCGGCGGGGCGTAGTTTGCCGACCCCTGGTATAGAGTCTCCGCATACATTAAAAGTTATTAGCACCTTCATAGCTGACACAAAGACTGGCTTGAGGCCTGGCATCCCGAGCAGGCGGGTTCAACTCCGGATGCTACTTTATACAAAAATATATTTGATAACACAGTTTACTGGATTAGCCTGGATAATGTATTTGAAAACTACAGTATTGATGAACAATTTCCTGATAAAGGATAGCTGACAAAACTTGATTTGGATGTTGATTATTTTTTCGCTCAGTTCCAAAAATAGATTTTTTTTCTCATCATGTAGAAGAGTTATAATCTTCATTAGCTTACATATTGGTTTACCAGTATACCATTTTAACTTATTTTAATTCCTTTCTGTATATAAGTCGGTGCGGTTATAAGTTTTTTAGTTTGACTTATTATTATTGTTATTATTACTCCGCGATCTACTAAAAGTGTGTACAATGCACCTATCCGAAAGGGTAATGGTATGGAAGGGCTATGCGAGATATGGCAGCAAGCTATGTAGATTTCATGAGCGATTATGGACGCAGGTTCAAATCCACGTCTGGCCATCCGGAATTTGGTTTTCCATGGTTTCCCGAAATCATTGCCAAAGGCCACGGCAGAATACTTTCCCGTTCCTTGTCCCTCCATCCTATCCCACCTCAACTGATCTCTATGTGGATGGTGCGCAAAATCCGCGGGAAAAGGAAAATACAGAAAAGTTTGGCAAACAATTTCCGTCAGCGTTATTTTGGAAGATGATTTGCCGTTCCCTTACTGTGGCCAGTCTTAAACTATTGTAGATGGAAATAAGTGTTTTACTTTGTCTGGTTATGTTTTCTAATATATCCGATGCAATATTTTGTTAGTAAAGAGTGTATTTTTGATGAGGAAGCAAGTGTTAGTTCAAGCAGTGTTTTGCATGGTTATGGAAAACTTTCAGAAGCTCATATCAGGAATGATTCTACCGCCATTCGTTTAGGTATTGTACACTTGTGGAGTGATATGGAGATGATTAATTTGTCTCTCTGGTCCGATCATGTCTTGGAACTCTCGAGGATACGACTGCCAACAGTTTGGGAGTGATGAAGATTCTCTTTTTTTCTTTATGATAGACGTTGCTACCGTATGAATCTTGAGTGCCTATGTTATGGGCGTTTGGTTTCATAAACTCTGTAGCTTTATTCCTTGTTTAGTTCTGAATGGGTATTTTTGGAGCTCTTTTTGCATTTGGATAGTTCCTGCTAGTGTAGGTTTAGCGCCCGGAGCCGACTTTGGCGGAGCGTCTGCGGAATGCGCTCCGAGCCGGCTCGAGCCACTGACCCCGCTGACCGCTACGCTAACGGTCACTGTTCGACCTCGCACCGCACTGTTCCTTTCTGCCGCCACCGCTCACGTTAAAGGTAATCTTCTGCAATCTATCCGCTCACTCTCCACATACATTCCTTTTTTTTTTCAGTTTTATTTCCAAAAATCTTCTTCTTGGTACAACTAAAACCATTAGTGTCGCATTGTGTTTTACGTTGGATCTGATTATGAGCACTAACGACCTGGAATGTGACCATATAGTACCTGATTGAAAAAATAAAATAGACACAACTAATTCATCATATTTTTGGGTAGGAACAGGTAAAACGAAACACTGGTATTTTTTTGCATTTAAATAAAACATTACGTGTTAAAAAGTGTTTCGATTAATTATTTATCGTCAGAAGCGTTTCGTGCTGCTTGTGCAGTCCATGAGTGAGAAGAAAGAATAAACACTGATTCTTTCCTCGTCTTTTTAGATTGCTGTAAATAATTATGTGCTGGAAGTTTTTCATTCTGGTACCTGTGTATAAGACGAGGTATGCTGACGGTATCTGGCGTTCCTGAGGTCCCGGCATCGATTCCCACTATCCACAGGCGCGACCGAGCTGCGAGCTATCCCCTTCCAGTGGATACCGCTAGTATGTCCGCTATCGACTTGTTGGACACAGATATGGCTAAAACTGGAATTAAATACGAAACATTCAAAAATTATCACTGGCTTTCTGTTATTTTTGTGCCATATCAAGTCTTAACTTTTTAACGTATCAAGAGAATTTTAGGCTAAAACTATTTTAATGAAATTTGGGGCATATATTTAGTAGAATGGAATACCTTCGTGCCTAGTTGATGTGTCAAATTTATCAATTGCTGAGCGAGAGAAATCGTCTATAACGTATTTGCCATATCGTCACAACAAATAGGTAACCGTAATTTTTTAAAAAAAAGAAGTATATTTAATACATTCATACAAATTTTGCGTTTATTTCTAATTCGAACAGATTGGCATTCTGAATTTGGAATTATCATTAATTAATTGCATTTTAATACGTGCCACAGGTGCAAATTTCCCTGCACAACTTCTTTTGAACTTTACTACTTTTCGCTTTTAATTATTTTACTGTTTGTGATAAAACCAATTAAGCTTTGAAACTGGGAAAGCCTCACCAGAACGAAGTGAGTAGTTTTTGTATGCTGCTGCAACGAACTTCACATTCTCGTTACAGGTTTATTATAAGTGTTTGTCATATATATTAGAATAACTATCATACAGTGCGCTACCGTGCGTACTTGTTATCGCTCTCACACGTTCTGGCCTCGCATTCGGGAGGACGCCGGTTCGAATCCCCATCCGGGCAAACTGATTTGGGTTTCCCATGGTTTCCCCAAATCACTCCAGGCGAATGCCGGGATGGTTCCTTCAAAAAGGCCATGGCCGAATTCCTTCCCGTTCCTTGTCCCCAGTCCCATCCCGCCTCTCATGACCTTAGCCGTCGACGAAGAGTACAGCAATAAGTAAAAAAAAAAAAAAAAAAATCGCTCTCACGTCTTGTATTGCTGCGTTTCTTACCTATGCTTGGCTCATAGCTTTTGAGAATTCCTCCATCCAGCAAGAGTTACTTTTTCATTCAATCCAGTGCTTGTAACTTTTATTATCTGTGATAGTTTAGCGCCTCCGTGGAGTGCCACAGTACTAATGTGTTATTTCGTGCTCACTTCACCCGAAATATTATGCGCGTTTGGCCCTAACTGAGGGTAACATGTTTAATCTGTCCTGAAGTTATGTTTCTGATTTAGCAAAGGAAAAGAATACACTGATCGAAGACAGAATATGTAGTAGGCTGCCTACGGATTTGCACCAGTCTCTATGAACCGAATGTGTTCTTATCGCATTAACTAATTAAAGCGTGCAGATGCACAAAATTTGATGGTATGACTACGACAATCAATTATGTGGTAAAGGGAGGTATAGCTTGGTAGCATTGTGACAAGGCGGTTAAACATTTCCTCGTATAGAAAAGTTTTCCCAGAAGAATTAAATGAAATTTTTAATAGTATTTACATTTTAAAAATTTCTAAAATTATTATCAGATCGTCGATTGCGGGGATAAGGCTACACGATCTGGTGGTAATGCGTTATGTGATTGACACCGTACGATACCTAAAACGTTATTTACACACAGTCTGGAGACTTGTTTCATATGAGAGGACTGTAATATCGGATAAATATGCCGTAGTAGTAGTGGTTTGTAATATATGAGAGACAAACATGTTTGAAATTACACACCATCTAGTTTGACCTCAGTGCTAGCCATGTTGATGGAGTACTTTGGTAGGGCGATGCATTGGGACAGTAGCTGTTCCTAGTTCCAATGAATGATTCTTTTATTCGTTTATGGTATGATGTTACTTTGTTTTCGAACGATATAACGTTCTGTGAACGACTGTACAGAGGTATGGAAAGAATATCTAGCAGGGTTGTTCGACATTGAATGTAGATAAATGCTAAAAAGGGTCAGCTTAATAGAAACACAGGAAAATAATTTTTTTACATTACTATGCAGTGAAAGTGGATTTGATTTTTGAAGGCATAAGACGTAAATATATTGACACGTTATTTGAAAGTAAACTCATTTAGATAGATCTGATTGTGGAGGTGGTAGAATATTTAAAAAGGCATGAGGATAGTATGGAAACTACATTTAGAAGTCGTAGGGGTGCAGAGGTTAGCCGAAAGGTTTTTTTGTCTTTGGGGTATGAAAAACTTAACGAAGGAGCCATTGGAAGACAAGATGTGGTTGTCAAAAGATTGTAGGGTGTCTCATATATGGCGTACATCGGTGATGAGGCCTGAATGGTACTTGGTTTCTGGCATAACGGAGTGTTAAATCTTAGGGTCAAACAGTGAAGTAACTGAATTAGGTGTAGAGGGTAATTTCCACCGGGACATAAGCTGAAACGCGATTATTAAATTATCAAGGTTTTTCTGTGTGATGTTTTTTGGTGATACATACCACTACACTGTTTTCTTGGAAGAGAATTTATTTCCCATGCTTTGGCACTAAATTCTATTTTATTTATTTTCCTTTCTTATTGTTTTTTATTGTTAGATGCTATTAATTACACTGATTCGAGAGCCCAATAGATCGAGGGAAATATAAGAAGAAAAAGATGGCTCCTGCTCTGATGGTGGTAAAATGGAAGGATTAATTAACAAAAGCAGCGTGAAGTGGATAAAACATTGCTATGTTTAGCTTCTCGAGTTGATGTTAAAAAAAATGTTGAAGGAATAATAACCGGATCACTTGGTAAAATATCTAGTGGATTACAGACTCAGTATAGGCCCAAGATTTCTTGCTTTGAAGTGAAGAAATCACGAGGAAGCGGACCTCTCTGCTAACAGAGAAAAACGACAGCAACTTCACTTTTGAGCTTGAGGTAGAGGAAGGCTAGCTTCCTGCAGAATTATCATTTTTGTGAACTTTGGGTTTGGGGTTCACTCTGGATGGATTGACGCCATTTCTTGAATCGGTCTATTCAGATTTCAAATTCGAAGCTGATCATACAGGTATTAATTTGATACAAAACTATCTCAGTTGCTGATCTTGAAAGAGAAACATAAAGCAAGGTATTTTAATGACGGTGAATCAGGACTTCTGGCGACAGTGACTGCTGCATGATTGATTGATTGCTAGCAGTTATTTTGTTCCTCCAATACCAATATTCCCAAATAATAAGATGACAGTTGGTTTAAGGATCTTCTGATTCTGATGGAACTTCTCGTCGGTTAGATACAGGGAAATCTGTTTACCGAATAATTTTATAATTTTTTTTTTTTTTTAAAGTCTTACTACTCCCCAAGTCTTATCTTGGATGACTATAACTCGACGTCCAGAAATTTAGGCGTAAAATACGTAGTCAAAACCAATCACGTTAATGTCCTCTCGTTGCCTCTTCACTGTCTGTACAAGACGTTCACCGATCGCACAACAATGAATTTGCACGTCCATGATGACAGTATTTATATCCATCTGGATTAAGCTTGTTTGGAATGTATGAGAAGGTGTGTTGCAGTGAATGGCTTCATATTCTCCGGTATTTGCCCATTCAACAGAACCATTTTACTAGCTTCAAGTTTTATAGAAGATCTTGCAGCTGAGAGCCAGTTTACCGTAAAGTGATCACACGCCAGCCGCTACAGCATTTCCCTGTTCCACCCTTTCGATATATCTTACAAACGACTATCAGTTTCACCTTATGATTATTTTATGCTTATTTTTCAAGTCAAAAACTAAATCCAAAATGGGTGGGAAGCAGTGAAGAACAAATCTCATGACGAATAAACAGCCCTGTGGACTGCTTCTATTGAATCGCCGAGCGGTCTGGTGGCTCAGTGGTTAAGGTGACTGACTGGAGGTCCCTGTTACGAATCCCGGTCTCTGCTGGCATGATCAAAGGCCCTTAACCGTACCTTCACCTCCGTGTAATGTGAAATGCTCCAGAACCCTTCGGTGGTTAGGATTCCACATTAATTTGTAGGTCCCCTACACCAGATAGTATTACCAGGTTAGGTAAGGAAGCTACGACAAGAGGCACATTACGCGTCGAATCTTATACTCTTTCACTTGGCGGCCAAACAATCCTTCTGGATCTCGGGGCCAACAATGTCGTACGATGGTTTGAATTTGAAAATCTGATTCACTTTTTAATTTTCGGAGGATGAAGTAAGTCCCGCTTAGAGAAGATGGCTCTTCCATTTTCTTTGCTGGAACATTCAAAGATGGCTGCAGAGGAAAACAGTAGAAGTGTTCTTTTTGTGTGCAATACTGACGTACAGTGAATATGCAGAGCCGAAACGAGATGTTCATATCCGCAGAAATACCATGCCTTGTTCCTCTTTGTTGCCGCAGACATCAATTTTGTAACATACAGTTTTTGTGACATTAAGTTTATCCTAGTTTGGTAGTAATAAATTTTGAGTAAAATTCTGAACATTTTAGATTCGTAGCTGTGTGTTTAATAAACTGAATTTTTACTATAGACAATCCCCTATCCAATCTCCTTATTTTTAATGGAATGTCATCGCGACATGGTGCCGTATGCCATTTCAGAATTCCATGTTGCTTTACAATACCTGCAGAGTCTATTACTAAAGAATCCTTTTCTAACTCTACTCGATGTAGAATCTACATTTTCTTTAGCAAAAGAGTTTTTAAATTCGTTGGTAACTGTCATCCTTGACGCAATTTCCATTACTCTCGTATCCGTCGCATACAAAGTAAGGTTAACACTGCAGGTAACGTACGGCCAATATTTCCTTGATTTTCGCCCAATCTTTGGAAAGCGAACTACAGCGAAAATCGTTAAATGCTTCATGTACAGTCCTTTTTTGCTCACCCTCGTCTTTTGAAGTCCCTAACATTCCCTTTTTTCCGAAAAGTAGTTTTATCGTCCTGCTTTTTAAGCAATCATTTCTCTTAATGCGTGTACCATCACAGAGCTTTCGTATTTGTCATTGGGACTAATTTCAAAAGGTGGATACCATTTTATTTTCCCCAATTTATCTTTCTATTGCAGTATTTATGCAATTTTTTTCATGTTTTTCCTCACTTCTCAGGTTGTATTGACGGGTTGCATCTTTTTTTTTCATTTCCTCTTTCACACACAGAGAGAGAGAGAGAGAGAGAGTGTGTGTGTGTGTGTGTGTGTGTGTTAATTTTTGCTCTTCGCACGCGCTCTAGACAGTTACCAAGCGTGGTAGGTGAGCGATAACGCTCTGGCGTCGCTTTACGGAGGACGCGGGTTTGAATCCTCGTCCGGCCATCCAGATTTCGGGATTCCGTTGCTTTCGAAATCACTCCAGACGAAGGCCGGGTTGGTTCCTTCAAAGCTCCATGCTCGAGTGTCTCCCTGTTCCTCGTCCTCAGCGCTTTCCCATCTCTAATAAAATCGATGTCGACGAGTCATAATGCCATAAGCAAAAGAAAAAAAAAAAAAAAAAAAAAAAAAAAAAAAAAGATAAAACACTAGACAATTTTCCTAAACTTGTTCTTTGTGATCGCCTTAATCAATTTACATAGAAACTCGCATTAAATTACGAATAACAGACAAAGAATCTTAGCTATTGCTTTTACGTTTTTAATTTAATTATGCAACTTGCTTGGTGGTTTATTTACTGTCGGTATACGATTGTCTTATTGGGCTCATCTAATAATCCTATGCACTCAAAGACGTGACAGTTTCGCATGTATGAGGTGGGTGATCTGCATGTAGTGTGATAAGTGAAATGCGTTTTTTTTAGTAATGGCATAAAGGAAACGACCACCTGAAACGAACAGTCATCTGTTACTGCTGTCAAATCAGATGATAGAACACCGTAAATTTCATTGACATTTCGTTTTCCATTTGTAAAACTCGGCATTAATTTTAATAACTGTTAAAGAAAATTACGTTTTCTAATGCATGGTAATTCTTGGGGTTGGCAATGAGGAGGATGTAATGACTTATATTCTATTGGGTTAAACACTCTTTGGTGGTAATTCTGTTGTTTCAGTGACTGTCTAAACATTTCTGCATGTAGTTGATTCTCCGTTCTGTAATTTAGTTTGTTCAGTAATAACAGCAAGTAAATGTTTGGAAAGGATTGGAAGAATGCTATGAGAGATTGTTTAGAGAACTGTTCTTATTCTGAAAATGTATTAATAATTTTTAGTGTTGCGAATGTTGTGTCTGATTTAACTTTCTAATGATTATCATTATTATGTTAAGGACCAGTGAGATTAATCCCACACATTTACAATTACAAATTTTATAGATATACATAAAAATAGACGTGTGTTTTCCTATATTTCACCCAGCACTACATAGCATAGATCACTGGTCTTTGTGTGTGGAAGTAGCATGGATTTTCCTGTCGTGCAAAACTTAGGCCGAATGCCGATAGCTGTGGGGATGTGGGAGATATGATGGTTAAAAGTGGTCGATGCAGGGCATTTTCGTATTTCGACCAAAGACATGTGTCTCCGTATATGTCAATCTGCTGCCACAAGTACATAGCTTAGAGCATTGTTGTTTGTGTGTGGTAATGGTATCGTGTCTCCTATCGTGTACTATGGTGGTTAGATGTCGGTAGTTATGGGGTTGTGGGACATATGGTAGTTGAAAGTGGTCGACCTGGGGCACTTTCATATTTCTACCAAAAAAGTATGTGTCATGGTGTACCACTTTTCATCCAGGAATATCTAGCGCAGATCACTGGTGTTTGTGTGTGGTAGTAGCACAGTCACCCGTCGATCACAACGTTGGCTGAATTTCGGTAACTGTGGGCGTATGGGTGATATGGTGGTTGAAATTGGTCGATCAAGGATATTTTCGTCCGTATACTTTACTTTGCTGCCTGAACTACATAGCGCAGAAGACTGGCGCTTGTTTGTGGTAATAGCATCTGTCTCCCATCGTGCACAATGGTGGTTAGATGTCAGTAGCTGTCAGTCCAAATTCTTTACAAACACGAAGTCGTGGGCACCAGCTAGTTATGATATAATGATTGTTATAAATAGTGATACGGATATCACTTTAGTTGCTTAGCCATGCGGTAAATAATACGCAAGGATAGGCCGAGATATCAGCATCATATTTAAATTAATACCAAGAGGTCACAGAGAGAATTACAAACATTATTTGTTGACTGATTTTCAAAATTTAATTAGCTATCTGTTTGTTAACACTGATTTTAGTCATCAAAATTATAACGCAAAGGAACTCGTCAAAGAAAAACTTGGCTGATCGCAAATAATGAACTCGGTGGTGAGCATTTGAATGTTCTCAACATAACACGAGTCACCACCGGCAGTTATTTGGCTACAACTGGCCTTCGGTGAACTGCAGCGAGTTCCATGTGGACCGTGCGATGTTGTAGGAAGCGTCGATGTGCAATGGGCCTTGACCATTGCAGACAGCAGACAGGAAGGGCGTCGATCCTCGTACTCGACGTGGAGTAAGTCGACCCATCGTGATATCAATCGGATTGGATTCTCACCACGAATTTACTTTTCTAACTCTGCAATGTATACTGAGCTATATTTTATTTGATTGCTTAAAAGAGCTATTATTGACACGGCCGAGTATACTTAGGTGAAAGTCATCAACCGAACAACTAAACTACTGTCTCGAACTTGTAAATTAGCCACTTCCGAATGAAATTGTGTGAATCTTATCAGTTATAACTACTGCTGCAGATTGCAATCCGTTCCGATCGATGTCTGCTGAAAGCCGTCCGCCGTAAAACGAGAAGTCCAGTCCTCTGCTATCGCGCAGTGTCGGTGGAGACGTCTGAGGCCGATTCCGACCAATGAGATTATTCTGGAAACAGCTCTGCCTCGTGATTCGACATTAATGACGTGAGGTGAAATAGGGAGGAAAATCTCACGAAACCTCACCAAGGGGGAGGAGGGGGGTCAACGGAAATCTCACGTGAGGTTACAAATGACGCTAAAGTCGATTTTAAGGGGGGGGGGGTAATTGTGAAAAAAAACCGACCTTAGATCTCAAAAAGTTGCGAGGTACATTGGTAGGGGGATCTCCGTCAAAATTTTCTTCGGGTATACAGGTTCTTGCACAATTTGATATTTGCTGTAGCGATCCATATTACTTGCATATTTTTTTACTAAATTATTGCTTCAAAACTCGTAATTGCCAATTTCGTTAGACTACAACTTGATCTCGACGTTATTTCAACATGGTGCGTTAGTGGTAGGTTAAACAAAATTGCACTAAGTGCAAAGTAATGCTCGTCATAGGGGACTGCCGTCAGTAGTGAAAACTTAAAACACAGCTACAGATATACTAAATAATAATAATTCCGTGTGGTCGTAATGACCTGGTGAAATGGATTATATTGGCTGCGCATTCCGCCCGTCTTGGAGGCCTTAACCTAACCGGTAATGCTACAAGGTACAGGAATGCTACAGTTTAAAGTAGAATCCGAACCACGGAAACGTTATAGCGTACTTCACGTCTGGCACAGCTTGCTGTGTAATTTGAAGGTCGGGTTAAGGGTCTATGAAAACCCCCGCCGAGACGGGGATTCATTTAGACACCTTAACCACTTAGGCACCAGACCGCTACAGATATACAGTTAACATTGGCATGTCGGTGACGCGAACTCATAAGATTTTACCTATCCAAAATTCGCCCAGCGCGCCTACAGAAGCTTTCCCTTCAAAAATTAAAAATCTGCCTTAGTCCTCAACCCGAAGGTTGATCGAATCTTCCCGAACGATATGTACTAAACTGTTGTGTCATAGCCAGGAAGACCAATTCTTTTTCTCAGGAGCCTACAGTTTAACGTGGAATCAGAATCACGAAACGTCCCGGCGTAGCTCAAATAGTCAGGTACAACTCTTAAAAATTTCTACTCACCACGAGATTTGAACCCGGGACCGGAGAGAGAAACTTTCTGAAGTAAGTGCCTTAACAGCTGAGCTACCAGACCGCCTTGTTTTTAAGTGTACGTGTGCCAAGTACTATCAAATCGGATAAAACTGTGGGTTTATATAAACAATGTTGACAAAAATTAAGGTGAAGGAAGAGAGGGGAGGTGGGGGGGGGGAAGAGGGTTTAGGTTTTAAAGTATACTTGTGCAAAGTTCCGTTAGAATCTGACATAAACAGTGTGTTTGTATGAAGAACATTGGCCAAAAAAAAATATTAGATACAAGTATAATCTATACTTTCACTGCTGCCCAAGCACAACACATCATACTTATAGCTACAGATATACCGTAACATTTGCATGTCGGTGACGCGAACTCCGAAGATTTTACCCATCCAAAAAGCGTCCAACGCGCATATCATACGCGCAACACGTCATAGTATGTCGGTGACGGAAAGTAGGGAACTCGTAGATTTACCCCCGTCCAAACATCGCCTATCGTTCGTATAGAGCTTTTCACTTCGGACACTACTAGGCCACAAATAACAAGAAGTTGAATATTTTGAATATATAGTTTAAAACTCTTGTGCGTCGTCATATGGGGTTCCCCCACCCCCACCCCCTATTTATGGAGTCCGTCCCGCAAGGGATCATTTAATAGTATCGAAAATGTACAGAGAAGAGCCGTCTGATTTCAGAACTCTTCGCATAGTCCTTATCAAAGTGTAATAAAATTAACCTTGAAATTGACCTGTGATTCTCTCCTAAACAGACGTAGATTCCACATCAATTTGTTGAGTTAAATGCGAACAATTTCTGTTACGGCGCATTTGGGTTGCAAATTATAGGAAATATATCATCAGGGTAATAGGGTTCCCTTGTGAATTGTCTCTTCCCCTCTTGCTTTGGAACGCTCAGATTGTAGAATAGTATTGACACGGAAGAGGATGAGCCGGACGACCGACAGAAGTGTAAACGTCTAAAATGATGATGCACAGTAGATTTATCTTGTTAGAATAGGGAATAAGGAAGGCAGCAGCAGGGAGACAGTGTCTGCGTGTAGTGTCTGAGACGCCGGTGTGTGTGTGTGTGTGTGTGTGTCAGCCATTCCCTGGGGGTCGAGCATGTATTGACGCCCGCCGTCGGTGCAGGCTGGTCCATCGCGCTTTAGGCAGAGCCTCGGCGCGGCGCAGCACAGCGCAGGAAGCGGCCAACCACCTCATCGATTGCGGCTCGCCGACAGCCAGTGTAGGCCGCGCGGCTCAACAAGTTACCCTACTGCGCCGCGCCGCATCTCGCCCTACCCTCTACCATGCCATCTCCAACTCGTGGCGTTGAATTCAACAGGCCTTTCCTTCGGTACGGCGCGGGTTCGAATCCCCGTCTGGGTATCCTGAATTTAGTTTTCCATGGTTCCCAGGCGAAATGCCGGGATGGCTCCTTCCAAAGATCGAGCGTGGCGGTGTAACGGTTAGCGTTCTCGCCTCGCATTCGGGAGGACGGCGGTTCGAATCCCCGTCCGGGCATCCAGATTTGGGTTTTCCATGGTTTCCCAAATCACTCCAGGCAAATGCCGGGATCCTTCCTTCAAAAGGCCATGGCCGAATTCCTTCCCATTCCTTGCCCCCCATTCTTGCCCCCCATCCTTTCCCGTCTCTAAAGTCCTCGATGTTGAGAGACGTAAAGCAGTTAAAAAAAATCCTTCCAAAGGCCATGGTCTAATTCCATCCCGTTCCGTCTGTAATGACCTCGTCGGGTCGCAATGTCATTAGCAAAGGGTTAAATTAATAAATAATTCAACCATATTACTACCGCAATGTTAACATAGTGGAACGTCAATGTACGCGTGTTTGTGGCCACAAATCGCCGCGTGAAACATCGCAGGCAGTGAATTTGAGAGGGAAGGGTTAGCATATTGGGTAGC
This sequence comes from Vandiemenella viatica, assembly GCA_031002005.1. Lineage (NCBI taxonomy): Eukaryota > Metazoa > Arthropoda > Insecta > Orthoptera > Morabidae > Vandiemenella > Vandiemenella viatica. The sequence continues at coordinate 26,190,010 of CM061920.1, read as the reverse complement.
TTCTGATCTTTTACACACTTTTATTTGGTGTGATTCATTTTTCGCACTTTCTGATTTCCTCCTCTTAGCACTTGTAACTTTTTTCCTCTAAAGAAATGAATGGTCACAATATTTTATCTTTTAAATTGTATTTCACAGAACATGCAATAAACTTTCGCTAATCTTAGGTAAAAACAAAGTAGTTTGATACCAATAAAATTTAAAACTAAATTTCTTGGTTAATGACTATATGTTCTTCGGCGTAATCTGTGTGTTTTGGGCCATCTTTTTCGTCAATGTTTACCTTTACCAAGTTATTTCGTGGCTGAGCGACAACGGTCTGGCTTCGCATTCGGGAGAACACGGGTTCGAATCCCCGTCCGGCCTTCCGGATTTGGATTTTCCATGGTTTCCCCAAATCACTACAGGCGAATGCCGGGATGGTTATTTTAAAAAGGTCATGGCCGAATTATTTCCTGTTCCTTGCTCAGTCCTTTCCCGCCTCTAAAAATCTCCAAGACTAAGAAGCGTAAAGCCATAACGAAAAAAATTAAAAAATCGCTCCATGCCAATGCTGGGATGGTCCCTTCTAAAGGTCATGGCCGAATTCCTTTCCGTTCCTTGCCACCAATCCTCCCCGTCTCTAATGTCGACGAGGCTTAAAACACAAAACCAAAAATAGGAATTCAAAGGAGCTCAAAAACGGCTTGCATCGTCACTGACTATTACGATCTACGATAGTTACGAGAAGAAAAATTTTACTTCCATTGAATGGAGAGAGACAACATGTTTGAGATTTGTTGGGGATCTTATGGTGGAGATGATCGATTCTGGAAGGGCGTATACGGCGTGGCAAGTGGGGAGCGACCCAGTTTCCGGCTTCTGCGCAGACCAACCCGCTGGCTGCATCTTATTTCGCTCCCTCCTACCTGCTCGCCTTCGCGTCACTCTCCTCCACTGGACTTCAGATCACCCTATTCGGATTCGAGGATAAATTACCATTTTACCAACTGAAAAGCTAATCAACTTTTTTCATTTCACTTCACTTCAGCATATGTTTGTGAGGCAGCCGTAGGAATAGGGTCGTTAATTTCAGGCAACACTGCCTTTACGTTCCAAACACTGATTTATCATAAAACAAGCCATCTGAAGAGCATTGTTTAAGGACAATTATTACTTTCTGTATGTAAATTAATAGTCAATTTCTGTCTTCATGGTGTATTTGGAGGCAGGGGAATTTCTACGATTGGTGTTCGAATTATATGCGGAATCTGTTCAAAATTTCTTTACAAAGCAATTAATAAAAAAATATTGGAGCAGGCCATTTAAAAAAATTAAAAAAAAAAACGTTTTGGAAAGCAGTTAAATGTAAAAAGATTGACAATGAGACGATGAAAGCACTTTAAACATGTTGGTGTATGTATAGTGAGGTGGGAAATAGAGAGATTATTTGTGAGATTGAAAGAGGTTATATCATAAGAGCAGTAATAATAAGGGACAACATAATGCCTAAAAGACTTTAAGTAGACCATTTGCTACAGCGTTTCTTTCTACATGTTGTTAATAGCGAGGAGATTTAGAAGTTAGGTTTCTCGCATTCGGTGTTTGTCTTCAGTTTATTGTTACTATCTCTTGCTTCTTGTGTGTGGACCAAGGGAGCTCTACGCCGTCTTTTCTTCTGTCTAAAAATTATCATAATTAATTTACTAACAATTGCTACGAATCATGTGAGCAATCAACAGAGTGAAAGGAGATTATATTTATACTAGCTGTTCCCCGCGACTTCGTACGCGTGGACTTAGAATTTCATTGCCAAAATTTGTTATAGAAAGCTGTTAGTAACGTAAGATTTGTCCCAAACAACACCGAGTCGGCATAATATGACAGGAAAGTCACCACTGTATCATTCTACCGTCGAACCTGTCTCACGAAGATAATCAATTTCCGACATATTTAAAAACAGAAAAACAAACGAAGGTGCGGGAACCTTTGGGAGGAGGGGGGGGGGTTAACTAAGGGCTGCTTTATTTCCGCTTAGTCTTTTTTCTTTCTTCAGCATGAGCATCAGATTGTTGGGTTCTAATAACTTTAGCTGCTTGAGCTCTTCTAGAGCTACACCTTTGGATTGGTCTAGGCCCGCAAGTCATATCAAAAAAGAAGACAAAAACTGGTGCCAGAAACTTTTAGGCAGACACAAAGTAATACTACAGTGCAGAGCAAATCTACATCTATACTAAATACTAAATTTTGTCTCTGAACCAAATTTACTAGCAAATCATACACTAACAGACTGCGCTAGAAGCACAGCTTGAAAAACCGAAGTAACATTAAGACTAACACACACATCCGTCTGTCTGTCAACATTCGATAAGTTCTCAAAATTTCGTGACTAAAACTGTTATTCATACCGGAATAAAATGTCCTGTGTCCTTCCTACAGATACAAAGTATTTCCTTGCCAAATTCCATCAATATTGGTATTGCCATTTTTGTGGAGGAAACGTAACAAAAAGACAGAGACATACTTCCGCATTTATAATATTATTAGTGCAGAACACACACACACAGTGACTGCAAGAGAAACAACGCCTGAGGGATCAATATAGCGTAAAAAAGTGTACACATACAGCATTGTTAGACTGCCTATAATTTACCATGCATTGCACTCCTAAATTTGTGGTATCTGCAATTTAACGTGGAATTCGATCAACTGACCGTCCACGTGTGGCTCATACGACCAAAAACAATTCCTAAAAATCTTTGCTTTCATCGGAATTTGAACCGCAGACCACGGTCCAAACATTAGTAAGCAAGCGCGTTAACCACTGAGCTACCAGAACGCTATACGGTAAGGTACTACAGCGACTTGCACATCCTATGCGTCTGTCTATTGCCGTATCGGTAATTTTTTTAAATTACACGACAATATGTATTATTTATACATAAAAAGTATCCTATGCCCTTCTAAATGACAAATAGCAACTCCTTGTCAAATTTCATCACGATCGGATTAGTCGTTTACCCCTGGAAACGTTACAAACAGACAGACAGAGGGGCAGAGTTACTTTCGCATTTATTAGTATAGATGTTGTTTGTTCATTACAAAACACGCTACTGTGCTACAAAAAGTGTAATAACTACAACAAATTTGCGCAATGTTAACTAAATCGTCTACTTCGCTACACTACCTCCATCTAGTTAGTTAACTAGAAGAAACGTGTAAATTTACCAAACAAATACAAACATGGAAAACATATTAACAGGATTCAATTTCAAAAGAATTCCAAACAATAAAAACGAAAGAAAGTTTTTTATTACGAAAAGTCAATTTCGAAAGAACTCCAAACAACAAAAACGAAAGTTCTTTATTACGAAAAGCCAAAGTTCATAGAGTGCTTTAAAAAAATATATTCGCGATAGTACACACTGCAAACGGTAGCGAAAAAGATGCATGCAGGAAAAAAAAGAGCGGCGATTGAACCTACGAACCTTAGCACGGAAAAACGACGCCTCAATACTCGGCCGTAGTTGTTTAAACGGTTTTCCTACTGGTCATACACTCAGCATGTTCTGATTCCCGAATTCTAAAAAACAAAGATTCAACGGGATGAACGGAATTAGGGTAACTGGAGACTGAAGACCTCTCCTTGTGAACTTACAGAAGTAATAAAAATATCGAGCTTCCTACTCCAGAGTAGGATTGTAACGGAAATCTCCTTTGCGGATGCGAAGTTTCAGTGCTGGATATATGCGGATGTTTTGCGGATGCGGAGATGGAAAAGTAAAATTATAATTATTTGTGTTTTAATTACTTTATCAAAATAATTATATTTTTATTACAAGTTGTACATTTTGCAAAGGCGTAGTCTATTTCCATATAATACTGCCATACTGATTCTTTTTTGCCTCAACTTTCAGTAACAGAAAACCTGCCATTATTTCACAAGTGAATTAAATTATTTGCATAATCACGCACTTTTTAATAAAACAATCCTCTTCGTATGAACCTTGCGTATTTCGCGGCTCGGTACCAACCGCCTTTCCATCGCTCTAGCGGCCCATTCACAGTCCAGCTTGTAGGATCTACGATGATCCGATTTTCCGATGTAGGACTCTTGTTGGACCGTGAAAGGGATTGCAGGATTACATGTGGGACGTGCTGGATGTTGACAACCAAGACGGGTCCCTGCCGTCCAACACGTTATGGCGCTGGATCGTGGATAGTATGCGACAAGGACATTGGTGTGCCACGAGGTACTACGAGTGGAACATCTTGTTGGACACCTTCTTTCTGCAAGTCAAACTTATAAATTCGTCGCTTATGTGACAACGCCGTCCGTTCATTGTTACTTATATTGCAGGATCGTACGAGAAAAAACAACCACATTGTTGTTAGCTTAGCGACGATGGGCCGAATCTCCTATAAACATAAAAGTATGAGGTATATAACATATTGGGAATGGAAACAAAACCTACGTTATGCGTCCGCATTAAAAGTTGCAGAAGCGGAGGTAGGATTTCACGCGGAAGTTTTTCGTACTTCCGGATGCAGAGTTCCCTTAATTCCCTACTCTAAAGCAAGTCACGTAGCTTCACAAAACATACTGCAGATATTAGGTCAGGTCCCAAACTTACAAATTTCTAAATCCCATCAAAACGTGCTGACTAGTTTTTTTGTGATTCCGGAACAGTCAGTCAGATCCGGTGTGTGAGTGGAGACTTACCCAGCGTACTGATGCAATAAAATCCTCTCGGGTGTCCAGCCGGATAGTGTTGTATAAACAAGACGTTTCGACAGCTAGCTCTGCTGTCTAGGCGGTGACAGTCAGCTTGCGACAGCTAGAAGGTACCTTTTTTTTTAACTGCTTAACGTCTCTTAGGGACGGTGCACAAACTAAGTGGCTAGGTCCAGGGGGGGGGGGGGTTGGGCTGGAAGGCTACGTGGGGGGAGGAAGGGTTCCGAGCCAGACCACGTAGCTTTCCTTTCATAACATTTTTCACAGTTAAAATGAGGAACTGAACTCACAACAGCATGCGAATATTTATTTTCCTCAGTTAATTTTCTCCGTATGTAATTTACAATAGTCTGACAAGAGAAAACGGTACAAAATGTCTTCTGGAATCAAAAGAAAAAACTACGTGCTACGTGGGGGGGGGGGGGGGGGGGAGGGTACAGGCAAAAGCCACGTAGGGCTACGTGGGGGGGGGGGGACAGGGGGGTTTCACAGAAGGCCAAAATGGAGTTACGTGGTTTGTGCACGCTCCCTTAACAGCCAGGTCTTTAGAGACGGGAAAGGACGGAGGACAAGGAATGGGAAGGAATTCGAACATGGTCTTTTTGAAGGAAGCATCCCGGCATTCACCTGGAGTGATTTGGGGAAACCATGGAAAACCCAAATTTGGATGCCCGGACGGGGATTCGAACCGTTGTCCTCCCGAATGCGAGGCCAGAACGCTAACCGTTACACCACCATCCTCGGTAGAAGTTACCTGACACCTGATTAAGACAGCAGAGCTAGCTGTTGAAACGTCGTGTTTGTACAACACTATCCGGCTGGATACCCGAGAGGATTTTTTTGCACTCAGATTATGCTCTCTACACATTATAAAAATAGATTCCGTCTTTTGCCTGCAGCTTCGCTCTTGTGGACCTAGGTGTCTGGATGATATTTAAAATATTGAATGTTAAAAAATTCGAGTACATATCACGTAACGAACGATGTAATCCTTCGAAAGATCAAAGAAACAATTTTACTATTGAATTTTTTACGTTTACAAAAGTAAAAAAAAAAAGTTAAATTACTGTTGATTATCGAATTTTTAAATAAGTTATTGAAGTACTTACTAATTGCATGCTGAATTTGAAATAAAATATCCAAAAATTACTATTTTTATACTATATATAACGTTGAATATTTTGATAATTTTTCACACTTTTCATGCATATTTTTAACTTTTTGTGTTGCATATAACCCTGTCTCTAGTGATTATACATACTTCTGACTTTGTCAGATTTAACAGTTTCAAAGAATGAAAACCCGCGAAAAATCGGTTTTGCAGTTTTCATGATATACCAGATTGAAGTTGAAAATCTTTGGTGTTCAGAGAAGCTTTCAATTTCTGTTCTGGCGCCACGTGACGTAGCGTCAAAAGACATGTCTCAATTTCTAAGTAAGAATCTTAAGGTGTATTTTGCGTGATGCCCGAACAGACATAGTCGCTATAAACATAATGGTATAGATCAGGGGTCTCCAAAATGGTCGATACCGACCCCATGGGGTCGATAAGAGATCTCCCGGGGTCGAAAGTGGCTCGATTAATACTAAAGAGGATCAATTAAACTGTACAGGAAAAAATAGGAATGTTCTACTAAAAGTCAGGTCAATAAATAAAAGTAAAGTTCATCATCTCAATTCTCGTCTGTTTGTGAAGTAAATGATGAAACTTTCAACCAATTACTTTTGCATTTGAAGACTGCTTTAGGATGGTGGATCCATCGCTAGGTGACAAGTTAAAACAGTACAACAACCATCTGTTCTTTTTGGCAGGTCTTTACTAGAAATTTATTCCATCTATCCATAGTTTTGTTCCTGTTTTTTGAGATTATAATAATAGTGTAAAATATCTCGTTTTTCTGTTAATTTTATTGGATGGATTTTATAAATTATTTCATTGAGTTTTTACGCAGGACTCCTTATTGCTTAGCATCAGAAATGCCAAATATGATTTAATGTTTTTATTAAATACTTCTGGGGGTCGATAAGAAGACAAATATAGTTTCAAGGGGTCGACGGGGTAAAAAGTTTGGGGACCCCCGGTATAGATATTGACGATTGAACTTACGCGTCTGTGACGGTACCCCTACTCAATTACCGATTCTTTATGCTCATTCAGTTATGGGATTGCATGCAGCAAGTCCGATGAGCTTATCGGAACAAGCTTGTAGTATATCTTGTACAATGTTTCGTGGACAATGTTTTGGTAGAAAGTTTGGATAGTACAAAAGAGATACATGGCTACCATCGGGAATGAAATGTGTACTTGTAGAATCACTTCCAAGCCGGAGTGTTATAATGTGTAAACCCAATTAAGCTTGAAATATCTTAATTTCGTTCCCGAACTACTATACTTCAGTTTGGGTTTATCGTGTTAGACTCAAAGTATCTGAAAAGTGCTGGACTTGTCGCTGTTAGAAAATTCAAAACGTGTTCTCCCTCGATATCTTTCTTCTATCTTCTTCTTTACCGCGCTTTCCTGATATTTGGGAGTTTTACTCATCATTGGCGTTGTCAAATTTGTAGGTATTTTTTTATGACCGCATGGCCTTGCTGACGCGAAGCTTGTTATACCTGCTGCCAGGTAGTTTTAAGTAATAATGTGTTTGTGGCAGCGGCGGCCGGTAGGCGATGTCCTGGGGTGGTGCCCTGTCCGTTGCACCTCCCAGAGCCCTCGACATACGCTGAATCAAATCTCTTCATAGGTAACAACAAAAGCGACGCTGAAATTGCCAGAGAGATTTTATAACGGTCTTCGTCGGGTTCTGCCTACGTAGATCTCTGGCGTTATCTGGTATGTCCTGAATTAATTTATTTGCCTGTTTTTCATCCTATTCACATTCGATGAGTCTTAAATAAAAATGTCTAACATTTGTTGCCACATGTGAATTTTCATTTGTTCTTATTTATTTATTTTTAAAGCCAAACAATACTTTGCCTGCCTTGCGTTACCATCATCTGGCAGGAGCGATTCGATCCGCCTGTGGTGACATCCTAAGATTAAGATAATGTCGGTTTCCCTGAGTGGCTCACAATTGACGAAATCTATCTCACCACCTTCGCCTCGAGTTGTTGCGCCTCGCTTTTTGTCATGAATTCCAAGCGCACCTATTGGATTTTACGTTTTGTCCTCCACATTAAGAAGCAGCATTACTAAAGTCGCTATAACGCGTTGTATGTGGAGCGGTCTGGTAGTTTTCTATGGCGAAATTCTTCAAGGTTGATGAGAAATGCTACTTTCATCATCGGTGCAAGGAATGACCCTCCTCCCTGCTTTTTTTATTCCTTCCGACTGCACAGTTTGTCGACATGGTGGTCATTACAGCCGAGAGAGTGTAGGTGCACGGAACGGGAAGGAATTCGACTTAAGCGGCGTATCCACTGCGCGCGGCAGACCCTCCAACATTAGCTCGCGCGGCGGAAGTCAGGTACGACTGCGCGAACCAATGTTCCAGGTTCTGTTCGCCGCGCGCGGCAATGCAACCCAGCCAGGGTTGCACGGCAAGCAATGCAGGCCAGTCAGATTGTAAACTAGAAACCTAAACGAAAAGTGCACCGGTGTACAAGGAAATTGTATTGATAGAATACAGTATGGTATGAAACATATGGAAGACATGAGATATCAATCCATGGAGGATACAGTTAACAAATTTTACGGAGGTGACAAAGGTGGAGTTAGAGTTCTTAAAGTCGTTAATTGAGCCAAGTGTGAATAAAAGTGAACACTCAATTTCGGGAGGCGATTTCAGTTATTGAGAGACGCTGTAATTTAACGATTTCTAGCAATTGGAGACACGCGTACTAACCTGCAATACCTGTTTCGAATGTTAAAACAGTCATTTTAGAGAATAATTCTAGATATTTTCAATGCATTATGCAAGCCATTGAAAGCATGAGTAAAGATAAGGAAATTATACCCATTTTATATTAAAGTTTTTGTTGTTATTGAACTTTCTGTTGCCACTCTTAAAGAGAACTTATTTCTTACTTAGGTAAAATGTATTGAGCTAAGCATGTCATTTGGCGATTCTGTAGATTCGTTGATTGGAGTTTTTAATTGATGGTTGCGGTGGTAATGGACTTGACAGCATCTGAGTCTGATTAGGCTATATATTTGCTATTCCACAAAAAATCTTTGGCGACACTTCTAGTTATCCATAGTAACAAAGGGGTAAGATCTGGTCCGACCTCCCCCTCCCCCCTCCTCTACCTCTCTGGTGAGATCTGAGGAATCGCCCTCGCACCCTTCCAAAGCCGGCTACACCCCCACTTTTCGACGAAATATCCCCCTAAAATCGACTTTCGAGTCATTTGTAACGTCCAACAAAAATTTCCAAAACCGTACGTGAAATTTCCTCCCCCCTCCCTCTCCCTTGGTGAGGTGTGGTGAGATTTCGCCGGACCCCCCCCCCTCCTATTTCACCCCACGCAATTTATGGACACCCCCAAACTGTCGCATTGCCGCGCGAGCTAAGTAGCAGGGAGCCCTTTGCCTCGCGCCTAAATACCACAGAGAATGGCTCGCAGCTTGGCATGTTCGAGTCTCCTCGCGAGCCAACGACGCATCCATTATGCGCTGCCGTCGCGCGAGCGAGAGTTTGCCGCGCGTAGTGGAAAAAGCAGTTTTAGAGTAATTTTGTGAAACCAGGGAACACTGGAATCTGGATGCCTGCAGGACATTCGAACCTGCGTCCGCCCTAGTGAACGGCATCGCTATGGCAAGTATAGAAATATCCTAGGGTTGATTCTTATTTTATTGTCAGACTTGATGCATTAAAATTGGCATTAATTGTTATAAAAACTAAAAAAGTTTTCCAAAAGTTAAAGAAAAACAACCACGTTAAGATTTTCACTTACAAAATTCACGTCCCTGCTTCAAATCCCATTGGAGCCAGGAATTTGTATGAGTTTGCTTTAATCATATGAGTACGCCAGGACGCTCCGTGGTTCTGATATCACGTGTAACTGAAGCTCGGCATCGACGGAGGCGGAATGCCTGGCCAATCGAGACGCTATCATTGGGCGGGCGAACAATTCTTCGTGGTCCCACCAAAAATGGCACACTCATTTACCTTTAAGGTCGTGTGTATTATGTTTGCTCGTTTGGTTCGGCGCAACCTTTATCATAATTTTTACTCACAAAACATATTGATGGAGCTTTATAGTAGTGTCAGTTCAAAATGAAAATATCTCTTAGTATGAATTTGGCCTGTGACCCCTTAGGCTCCAACACGTCGCTCATGTGAGACGTAAAGTCAGGCTTGATGTTATGTGCAGGGGATTACTGATCGCCGAGCTGGACGGCTGCGCAAAACATTGGTCATCCCATCCTCCTCTGCGACTGATTTATCTGGTATTGATTCGTGTCACTCTACCAACCAGCTCGGCCGATGACGTCGCTCTGCTTCCTCGGTTTTCTTTTCAGTCCCTCTTCCTCAAGTTCATCATACAGTGAAGAAAAGTATACTTCATGTACTATGCGACAAGTGCTGTTACTATCGAGCCGGCGACTCGACCAGCAGAGCGCATGCTCCGCACGCCGTCACGTTCGTCTGCTCTCGGTGACGTCATTCGCACTTTGGCCGTCGTAGAAACTCCGCCTCGATGACTGATTTCCGCGTTGTTGCTGCGGACACTGACAGTCAGTGGAACATATTACCCCTGCGGATCCTGGTGGAAATTAAGAGGAACTCTTATTAAAATTGAAAGTGTAAAGCTAGAAACATTTTTTCATATATGTTAGTAGTTATTTCCTAATCTAAATGGCGATGATAAAAAATTAAATAAGTAATCAACAGATTAGTAGACGCTGTTGTAAGGTGATCTAGAAATCACCACGCACATCACTTAAACACGAGGAACAAAATGATCCAAGTAATTTCTATGAAGTTTGCTGTATGTTGCCACAATGAGAAAAAGGGGGGAAGGTGTGAACGTTCAGCATGTGTGGCATCCTATAATTGAACATCAGGTAAATTTTGTCATTCATATCAGATCCCCAAAATGATAATTTTGGAAAGTAGACGAATGTATAGCGTATCGCTTGGGCAAATACCTATTTGGCTCAGCGGTTATGAAACAAAGTGCTGCCAAGGGAACAAAAAACGAAAATATCAATCAAATTCGATAGTCTCTCTCTTTTAGATCTTATAGTCTGTAGGCCTATATACAAAATATTTCACGTAACAGTTCTTATTTTAAAAAATCTTTTGTTACAAACTTTTCATTTATTATCTGAAATAACATTAATTTTATGAACATTTAAATGTATTTTATCTAGAAGAAAATGTAAAGGTCCCTGCTTTCTATAATGAAATATGTTTTACTGAAAATGTTCTTTCATCGGTCCTGTGATGTGTAAACAAATAAATTAATGATTTAAACAAATGATCTTTATTTTATTCAGACGTAATTACGTGCTAACAATTGCCTAAAGGCCTTAAGCGCGGTTATTATTCACTACATTTTACCATTGAGCATATCGATTAGTTTCACCCATCGCAGCTCAATACTTGTTCGTTAATAATTTAACAGCTAAGGTATTCACAATCTACATATAGTACCTACTTCGATTTTTGAAACCGCTATCGGTGATGGTGCTAGACACTGCACCTCATATATCCAACAAATTCAACCATATTAGTTCGCAGAACAACTCATCACCTGTAGTTGAAAACCATATAGTTTTCGGGACACATCGATGAGACTACAATCACTAACAAGAAGGATTTTCGTTCGTACGTAGTGTTGCTCTGCAAAAGTTAAAATGATTTTAAAGTAGTCGAATTTTTCACCCACAATCTTATGTGCAAAGTCTTTTTTGGAAGACAGCCCAACACTTTCTGTCGTTACTATCCATATTGTACGACGAAGAGAACAGAAAAATACTTTACTAGCCATTTCAGCAGACCATGTGATTTGGAGAATTGTGTAGGGCTGGTTTATATTGAATCTGATGCTTGTTTATCACACTAGCAACCCAAAACTAGGGCGGAAACCAGTGATCGTGTCAACCCGCATCTCCCTTTGGCTATGGTGCAGAATACAGATCGATAAATGTTCGAGGTCCCTTGTTTGGGCAATAAGAATTTAATAGCATCCGGAGAAAATGGTACATTAAATGGCCGACGCCGCTGTTTCCTGGCTTTGGTAATAAGGAAGTTCATCCGCAGGTCTGGGAAAAAGTAGGTCTAGACTCCTGATTTGTGCATTACGAAAGTTAACAATGCGAACTAGCATTTGTTATGGCAGCTTCAGCAATCGGATCATTTAAATGATTGTTGACTGGTCATTTAACTGAATCATCTATTTGGAACTTTCTATTGAATCACATGTTTGGATTAATTGTTTTAATTTTTTTCTAATCCTGTTCACTTTCATTCATTGTCAGTCAGAAAATATGTCGAAGCCCCTGTTTTGGACAGTAAGAAAGTTAATCAAGCTCTCCGGGGTAAACTTCATGATTAGACTTCTCCAGATCATTACGCTCGGTGGTGTGGTTGGCCTGGTGGGTATCATCGTGTGAGGGGAGGGGGGAATTCCGGTTGTTGAATGGGTGTATATTTTTATATTTACCATTATCTTGGATTTCCCCCCCCCCTTCCACCCCACGCTCCCATCCAAACTGCTTTACGATCTGTCTATTCGCGTAATCCACACTTGTCTCTCTTTATACTCTTCTCAAATGATTCACACAACTATAGGTCACTTGCTAGGCCTTATAGACTAAAACGCTCTGCTGACAAACTAAACAATTCCGTTATGTCTAATATATACCATTCTTTACAATGTTTTTGTAATATTTATTCTATAAACGCCTTCCTGTGCTTGTCGTGGAATATGTTCATTTCGTGCTCTTGTCTTTCAGTCTAATTTCACTCGTCTGCATGAAAATTGACCCCGACACCATTCCTGCTTATTACTTTGTAAAACTACCTCCTGAATCCTAATATGACCCCCGTATCCCCCAATCACCCACAGGGACGCCCACCCCCACCTATGTTTATGAATTTTTAATAATTTGGGGGTATGAAAATGATTATTTTAGCCTTTACATTTCTTCTGAGAGGCTAGAGAGGTGAAAAGTGTTAAAACATTATTAACATGTGTAGAGGGGAGGTAAATTTAGGGGGATTTATCCACTTAAAAAAATAATTTTAAATGATCGATTTTTCGCGCGTAATTTTTTCACTTTTTCTACATATTCCAGCTCGTCCACTCCCTATCCTTGCCAAAAACATGCCCCAAAATATATAGTAACAATAAATACAAATACATAGTAATAGTTCAGTAGGGCTACTCCAACTTTTTCCAAGTGAATTACAGTACGTGAGTGTGAGTTATAATTAATATACAGTTATTTATTTTCTGTTTAATTATGCCACGCTAGTGTAAAAATCATCCTAAAGCTTCTGCTACGGTTGCGCGGAACCGACTTAATAAAAGCAACGAAAACTCATTTCTCCGCTTCTTAAAACTGCTTATAAATTTTATCTTGTTTGTAAAGTTGGCAATCAGGACAAGGTTTAGGCTCCAACAGTTTGCTGCACTACTTGTTACAGTAGCTTCACCAAATGACTCAAAGGTATCCGTAAATCAATGCCATATGCTGTGGCCATGGTTTGGCGTGAACCTCGCTTTGATGTCACAGACTATTACTTTTGTATGACTGTGACTTTTATATTCTCTACCAAAAGTAAACATACAATTCAGTATCTTAATATCCCTTCCGTTCTAAAACTAGTCCCTCACAACGAATCTTTGCCAATCCCAGTGCTCCCAAGAGCCTGGACCATCAAATGATAAATCAGGGCAAAGATGGAATGCTTTATAATTACAACCAACTAGGTTGCAATTGTATGATTACAACCAAGTTGGCTGTAATCATAGAGTTAATAGAAAAGAACATGTCGCAAAAACAATGGAAAATTCCTATTCAAACTTGTAGTCGTGATGTTATGAGAGCGGCAGCGTGATACCGTGAATTATCGCAAATTGATAAAAATAGGTGTGGCGCTTCTCCCGAAAACTGGGGGTGATGGGGGTCATATTCGGATTTAGGTCATTTTACATAAGAATCAGCAGGAATGGTGTTAGCGGTGGATCAAAAAAAATTTAACAGGATTTCTCTTATTTTATTTACTGCATTTGTTTCTGTTGTGATATTTAGTAGATTTTTGTATACTAGGCTTGTTCTGCTAATGGGTTTTATTAAAAGTTTGCCCAAATTTCTTGCTCCAGTATTTTGCCCATGTCGTTTCGTAATTTCGTTATAACCTCACATTTACCTGCAAAGAATACAGTTACGCCAATAAACGACCCTTGTGCGTAATGAGCGTTCCGACGGGGCCTGCCGAAAGTTGTCAGTCCGGTTACACAGATCCCTAATTTATTTGCTTTATTTGATTTACTTCAGTGCCAGGATGATCTCTCTTTTCTTTCCCTATGTTAACAGATAATCTTTTTACGGTTCAAACGATCACTCTGCCGTGTAGCCCTAATTAAGAAATAAAAAAGGATAATCTAATCGAAACTGATAATTTCTTCTTCAACTCGTGACACAGTCGGGATTTTGTTTTATTTCTTCCTTTCAATATTCTCACCGTAATGAATACGAATACTAGCAGTAACAGACTTCCCAAATGTTGTTTCTTTCTACAACCATTTTTATTACATCCACCAGAATCTTAGGAAAATCAAAAATAAATTGTTATAACTGGGTTTTAGACCAAACTTCTCTAAAATTCAAATTGCACAAGTTTTAATCAAGATTTTCTTAATCGTCTGGAAGCCATCATTTCTTTCAAATTTAAGTAATCAGTTTTTTGGCGTTGTGCCCTTGTACGCTATGTTTCTTTGCTTTTATTACATCTCTCATAATTGATAAGTGTCTGTATCGGCTGCTGGAGTCCAAACTTTGGTTTCTGAGTCTTTAACACGACACGGGTTTATTTATATCTTCATATTGAATGGTTTCGTTTTATCTCGTGTTGCGTAGGAAGTAAACAAGCAAGTTGGCACAGTTAACGACTGTAATTCCCCACCACTCCACCAGCCTGGTTGCTCGCGGAATCACCTTATAAAATTTGCTGACATACGCAATGCCACTCAACGATTTTGCCTGGGGCCTAATTAATATGTTTTCCTCCGACTTTACACCTTTACACAAGATGTAGGCAAAATATTAATAGACAATAGGCAGAGAAATTTGGACGAGACACAGGACAGTGCAAACTAGGATATTTGGCAGTAAGAAGCAGTGCATGATGCGATTATTATTTTTTTTTTTGCTGTCATCAGTCTTTCGACTGGTTTAATGCAATCCTCCATCCCTTCCTATCTTGTGATAACCTCTTCATCTCTACATATCCCTTACAACCCACGTCCTCAATTATCTGCTTCATATATTCTAATCTAATCTCTGTCTTCCTCTACAGTTCTTACCTTCGACTGTTCCCTCCAACAGCAAATTAACCAACCCAGCATGTCTCAAAATATATAACCTACCAGCCAGCCTTTTTGTAAGCTTCTTTCACAAACTTCTTTCCTCACCCATCATTTCCAAAACTCGTTCATTTCTTACTTTGTCAGTCTACTTAATTTTCAGCATCCTTCTGTAGCACCACATTTCAAATGCTTCAATTTTCTTTCTTTCCGGTATTCCTAAAGACTATGTTTCGCTACCATAAAGTGCTGTGTTCCACACGTAGAGTTTTAAGAAGTTCTTTCTAATTCCAACGTTTGAAACTAAAGGCTCTTTTTGCTAGTGCTATTCTGCTTTTTAACATCCGGAGTCGGCTATCGGTTGTACTTTTGCTTTCCAAGTAACAGAATTCTCTTACTTCTCCTATTGCATCCGATCCAATTTTTATATTTAGTCTACTTGTATTGGTATCATTTCTGCTACACTTCACCACTTTTGTATTGCTTTGATTTATATTCAGTCCAAAATCTTCCTTCAGTATTTTGTTAATGCCATTCAGTAACTTCTCAGTATCCTCAGCTCGTTCTCCTAACAAGGCAATATCATCAGCAAATCGTAGCATACTGATTTTTTTCTCCCTGAACACTTACACCACATGGAATCTTTTTCTTTGACTTTCTTCATTGCTTCTTTTACATACAAGTTGAATATTAACGGAGATAGACTACAACCTTGTCTCACACCCTTTTTAACTGAGGTCTATATTTTTCTTGCATGGTTCCTAAACAGTGTATTTGCCAAAACTAGCTTACATCTTTCACAAAATTCTAACAACCATTTTTCTCGCTCATTTTTGTTCTCCTAGACCAAAATTTCCTACAGTTTTCCCCTCTTTTCCTTCTCCCACTATCGCTTTCCAATCACCCATGTTTATTAGATTTTCCTCCCCCTTCACATAGTGGATTAAATCTTCAATTTTGGCTTATACTTTCCTTATTTCTTCGTCATCTTCCTGTGACGTTGGCATATGCACTTGTACTAACGTGTGCTTGGGGCGGCTTTGTTTCTAACCTCATCAAAACAATCTTGTCACCAAACTGTTCATAATAACTCACCCGTTTCCCTACTATCTTATTCATTACAAATCCTACACCAGTGATAGTTTGTGTGCTAATTATCCTGTGTTCCCCAGACCAGAAATCATGTGCGTCCTTCCATTTTATCCCACTAATCCCAACATCATCTAACTTAAGTCGTTCCATCTTCCTTTTTAAGTTTTCTAACCTACCTGCCCTATTCAGACTTTTAACATTCCGCGCTCCTACTTGTAGAATGTTTTGTCCATTCTGATGACTCCTCCCTGAGCAGTCCCTTTTACCTCCGGAATATTTTACCCAGGAAGAAGCCATCATGACATATGTAATTTGAGAGGATTACATGTCCTTGGGATACCCTTGGGGTCTTTAATGCCGTAGTTTTCCGTTGCCTTCTGCGTCCCCATGCCGTTGATTATTTTTGATTAATCCGCCTTTAGGGACCGTTTCCAACCCCAATGGCATGAGGGTGCCCTAGACCGCTCCCCGCCCTTCCGCCCTCCTTTCGGAGGCCGTTGGCAAGCAGTGGGTGACTCCTTATAATGGGAATCTTTCAGTCGCCAGAGCCTCGTACGCGCGAACAGGGTGCACCACGTGAAGGAGAGGTTGACATTTAGTTGGAAAAGGCTAGTATAATCTCTCCCAAACCATGTTCTGTCATAGGTATATAAAATTCTAATTAGCAAAAACAATGGTGTAGGAATGAGATGATATTAATGTGGAAATGGAAGGAAAGATAAAATGTACCCATTACTCCCCATCCACACAATAGTATATCAATTAATTTAAATAAATTCTCCAATTATTTGAATCAATTTTCTCACTATTAAATTCTTCAGTTACTTTACTAAATTAATCGACCCAATTAATTGCTCCAACTGTTTGACCTAATTTCTTCACCTAATTATATTTTACCTCGACGTTTGTCCAAACTATTTTACCCATTTACCGATACACCAATCTCATTTCTTATTAAACCACTGCTTGTTTGTCACTATAACTGAAGACCCGCATTTACACAACGCTACCTTTCATACGATTTTCGCGTACACATGTGTGTTAAAGAAGCATTCGCTTTCACTGGTTGCAGCAGTGGTCCCTAGCAAACTTTGTGTTTAAGCCATGCCTTGTTAACTGCTCCACAGCTTCTGAATAAATGTCTAGTGTGTTATTCGTTATATAAGTTCGACAGCAGCGATACAAAACTGTTATCTGTTGGGCTCTCTTCCAAAAGCGACTTTACGCCTATGGTTGTACTAGAAAAAGTCGCATATAATAAAGTCATTCTTACTTGTGCAGAGTGAGAATCGTCGATTCAGTCGGCGGATGTAGTTTTCGATGTCTGAAGTAATATTGACTGTGGACAGACGAACACCATACACTTGACGATCATAACGTCTCATCGTTTGAAACTGAAAGTATATGGACTAAAGCATATAAAGAATTGTTAATATGTAATGATGTAAGAATAAAATTATCATATGTTGTTTTATTTATAAACCACCAAGCAATTAAAAGTACATTTTCATTTAAATACAGAGCATTACAAAAGGTATTACCCTTCGCAGTAGAATTAATGGAAAGAATCATAAACGGACAAAAAAAATTTATTTCAGTTACCGGTATGACTTACGTACATTTAAAATTAATTGTCAAAAATTAATGATACTTAATATAATTTAAAAAAAAACTGATACGTGCTTCGTTGTGATATTTTTTGTGCAAAACTACTAAAATGCCCACCAGAGCCTTTAGTGTTATTATTAATCACAGAATTTACTGATATCTTAAAAATTATTGTATAATTGACATGAAACTCGCCATTTAATATCTATCAGAAATTTTTTTCTGCATCTAGTTAATTAAAGATTATTGGGGTTACGATATGCACACATTTAATACCACCGTATACGTCGCTGGAGAACTTGACGCATTGTTCAAAGGGCTCATAGTGGAGTCATGGATTCGCATAATTTATTTGAAAGACTAATTTTAAACAGTCTCACCATAAAGATAGTTATTGCCACCAGGATTGGAATTAAAACGGTATAAATGCAATAATGCCAGTTTTATTGATGTCACACATGTGAATTAACTTTACAGTACATTTAGCCATAAAATAAGAAAATCATCATCAGTTAAGAAGTGGAGGAAGGATATCTCAGGGAAGAATACATGATCACGGGAGTACCACAGTTAGTCATTCAAACGAATTTTACAGTTCAAAGTTTATCACTACAGGTTTTGTTTCAGTCGTGTTAACTCAATAACAGTCACACCCTTGAAGAGACTTCGCAGCTGGCCACGGCACTGGAGTCAGCATGGCCTAACATCCCAGTGAACACCTTCAGAAACCTAACTGACTCTCTTCCTGTACGCCTCGCAGTGGTCCGCTCTGCCAAAGGTAGTTATTCTGGTTTTTGAGAGGTGGTCACATTAATGTGACTGGACTGTGAATTTTAGTAGTAACTCCATCGTAACCATTCCAGACCAAGCTGGTTAGCTACTGTCTTACATACCCATCTATACAGAAAGCTGTTATTAAATGAGAAGGCAATGAACATGTTGGTTGGAGGGTGCATTAGGAAACATTTCTGTAGTATTAACGGCAGGTTCACCTTACCTCACAGTTGGAACTACCGGACTGTCCATCACCACGAATCACGATTCACAGTAACAATTCAGTCATCTCTTATTTAACAAGAGAACGAGCGTGGTAGGTGAGTGGTAACGCTCTGGGTTCTCATTCCGGACGACGCGGGTTTGAATTCCCTTCCCACCATCCTCTTTACGGATTTCCATTGTAACACTTCAGCGTTCTCGCCTCGCATTCGGGAGGACGGCGGTTCGAATCCCCGTCCGGGCATCTAGATTTGGGTTTTCCATGGTTTCCCCAAATCACTCCAGGCAAATACCGGGATGCTTCCTTCAAAAGGCCATGGCCGAATTCCTTCCCATTCCTTGCCCCCATCCTTTCCCGTCTCTAAAAGACCTCGATGTTAAAAAGAGACGTAAAGCAGTTACAAAAAAAAAAAAAATTTCAGGTTGCTAGTACTATCGTTAAATGTTTCAGCCAAATTATTATTAATTATAAATTTAATTATAGTCGGGCGCCATGAGGTTAGTACCAAACTTAACACGGTAATAAAAAAGCATTTACAAAAATATACATCATCCCTATAAATGGAAGGAATGATACGAGATAATAATAGTACTGTAAGGAATCAAACCCTCATGAATTCTCAAAGAAAATTATTTTAAAACTTATTTTAAAATCTTCCAAATGAATATTTATTAACTTAAAACATTTAAAATGGTGAATCAGCTTAACATTCTCTTAGCAGGTGATAAATGTTTGTTAAGTTAGAGATATTAGGCAATCAGGAAGCAATGGGTCAGATTCCGTCTTGAATACTAAGTCTTGCAGTGGAGTGTGAAGTCGATGTTAAATAACGATATTACTCAGTGATAATGATTCGGAACAATGGATCCATCCATTGCACCTCGTTGGCCACCTTGCTACCGCGTCTTGAAGTCTGTAGCTTCGACAGGGCGTCGATGAATGGAGGAGCGGTTCACAATGTCGGTAGTAACAGATCTGAAGCTAACAGAAAGAACTGCTAATGTATAAACGAGCACTCTCGCTGCAGATGGTCGCTTAAGACTCTCCGCACCGCGCCTTCTTGCTCCGTATGTTCTCGATTCACAACAGGCAGTGAGGACACTCAGGAGCCAGTGGACGCCTTAAAAACAGTAAAATTATAAAGTATCAACTTGTTAATTTACTAACTCCTGTTTCCCAATGGCTGACAAAGGCCAAAGACCGAGCGTGGTGGGTGAACGGTTAACGTTCTGGCCTCGCATTCGGGAGGACGCGGGTTCGAATTCCCGTCTGGGCATCCTGATTTGGGTTTTCCATGGTTTCCCCAGATCACTCCAGGCGAATGCCGGGATGCCTCCTTCAAAAAGGCCATGGCCGAATTCCTTCCCGTTCCTTGTCCTCCATCGCATTCCTCCTCTAATGACCACGGTGTCGACGAGGCGTAAAGCCGAAGCAAAAAAAAAAAAACACACACATCCTCTTCATTCCCTATTGGAAACCACGCTTCTTACACTTCCCATGAAGAAGTAACATTTCTGCAAATTGAGAGGACACTGTTTGTCAATTCGAAAACGTCTCCTTTCCGCGACTATCTTTTTGTCTACTTGGATACTTCAAACAAGGTAACAAGATTTCATGGGTACAGCACTGACAACACGCCTATTCCGTAGACTCATTCAGTGGACACGCACCTACATTCAGTGGTCTGCCCATCAGATAAATCAGCATTTGTCACATTTTAGAAGCAGTCCATACCTTCATTGTCAGTCGGGGAGAGGCCGCCGAACAGCAACCTCTCCCTTCCCTTTTCCCGAATCGGCGACCTTCTAAAGGAGCGTCCATAAACCACGTAGCTCCATTTGGCCTCCTGTGAACCCCCCCTCCCCCAACATACCCCGACTTGGCTATTGCCCCTACCCCCGGCGTAGCAAGTAGCTTTTTACCCTATTTATTCCAGAAGACATTTTGTACTGTTTTCTCTTGTCACAGGATGGTAAATTACATGAGGAGATAATTAAAAGACGGAAATAAATATGTTCATGCTACTGTGTGTTCTGTACCTCATTTTAACTGTGACAAATAATATGAATGAAAAGCTACATGGCTCGGCTTGGAACTCCTCCTCTCCCCCCCGCCCCCAGTAGCTCACCGTAGCTTTCCAGCCAACCCCTCCCACCCCTCTAGACCGAGCTCCGTAGTTTATGGACGCTCCCTAGGAAGATTTACCGCCGGAAATCTTGCTTGGGCCATGCAGATTCCGTTCTGCAAAATACCCGAGATCACTCGTTTAACATTTCCCCTCGTCGCCTTCGATCCAGCCAGCTAAGAACACGTGTCACCGGCGTCCTGTTTTATACAGGTGGCCAGTGTGAATCAGAAGAGAGGAGGAAGGACCTGTTTCCTTTCCGGTTTAAAACCGGGTTTGTGAGACCTGGCGTTCTTAACCCATACGACGAAAGTGTTATTGTGTTGCCATCTCCGAAACGTGTAACTTATTGCGTTCTGAAATATTTTGTTTATGTTTATGTTTTATTTTTAATGTGTAGTTTAATAAGCGTAGATAGGGATCCGTCCTAGCGTTCGCGTAGATGATTGCGGAAAACCGCAGTCAGGACGGCCGATAAGGGAGGAACCTCGTCCTGTAGTGTCTCCCCTATCCAGTGTGCGCCGCTAAGCCACATCGGCTCTTTTTATTAAATTACTGTAATATTGCCAAAACTTGACATATTACACCGTGGTTTCCATGAAATTCGTGAAATTACTTCAGGCGAATGCCGGAATGGTTCCTTCAAAAAGCCATGGATGAATTCCTTCCCATTCCGTGCGCGCAATCGTTTCTTGCCTCTAGTAACCTCGACATCGACGAGGTGTAAAGCTGCAGGGAAAAAAAATCTATGGTGGTAAGCATGGCTGAAAGGTGTATTATATTTGTGCGTTGATAGTGTTCTTTTTTTACTTAGCAATTCTCACCTCAGAGTATTCATGGTGTGAGATTTGTCAGACTGTTGTGAAAGGTACCTACTGTTGTTGTTAACAGATGAAGAAAGAAACTGTAAGGGACATTTCTCTTAATAGACTGGAGATTGATGTTTAACAGAGAGTATTAGGTATGAATTTTCACATCAGAGCCTCAAATTATTAGTAACACCAACTACTGACAGCCCCAAAACGCAGTTAAAAACATGACGAGCAGGATGCTGATTTTTTTTGGATTTACTATTTCTGATTTTTTTGTTGCTTCATGGCTTGTTGAGGTCAAGGTATGGAAAGGATTGGGAACAAAGAACGAGAAGGAATTTGGCCATCGCCCCCTTGAAAGAACCATTCGGTTGGAGTGAAACCATGGAAAACCGAAATCTGGATGGCCGAACTTGGATTTGAACCTGCGTCCTCCCGCATGTGTCTCACCTACCACGGTGGGTCCATTTAAATCTAGAAGAAAAGCAGTCATATGTGCAGAGGAACCTAACCCTTTTTTTTTTACATTGGTATGTCTGTCAGCCCTCCGTCTCGTCCTCCTCAGCTAACCCCTTGGTCTGTACATATCCATTACAAGCTGTGTCTAAATCTACCCAATCTCAACAGCTGTTTTAACATAATACCGATACAATTCGAGACAATGCACTGTGTGTTATAGAAGATTCGTAGAAATGGCAGACGAGGCTGGTGGGGGTGTGGCAGGGCGATGTTGGGTGAGTAACCTTCCTTGGCTCACTCCATATTGATCTGGTGCCCCCGGCAGTCCGCGACAATTACCGGTGTAGCGCGGCCGATCGGCACCTCCTCTTTAAAGCGCCGTCCTCTGCGGCCATCGCTGCTGCCCACACCGACCGCTGTGCTGCTGTCACGCGGCCGGAAAAGGAATCAGTTTCCTCGCCATCTTGCGCACCCCACACACTGCTTCAACCCAGGACATGCCTACCAATAATACTCCCTTCACACTGCGAAACGGGGAAAAATTTGTACAATATTGGATTCTTCTGCTACCGTTAATGGTTGCCATTTCCATCAAACACCTAAAATATTTGTTTTTTTTTCAATTTTTATGAAAAAGTGTGCATATTTCAAGATGTCCATAGCAATAAAATCTCGTATATACAGGAGAATGGTGTCGTGAAAAGACAACGTTTCGACAGCTGACCCTGCTATCTTCAGTATGTGTCGCGTTGCTTCCGATGGCTGTAAGCTTAGATTGGAATAAAAACAACGAGCCTGGTGGACAACCGTAAAGGGTCGAATCAGGCTTCTTACTGCGAAGCACAGTATAATAAGATTAGAAAAATGAACTGTTCTATACACTGAAGAGCAAAAGAAACTGGTATAGGCATGCGTATGAAAACACGGAGATATGTAAACACTGAGAGTACTGCTTTGCGGTCGGCAACGCCTATATAAGACAGGTGTCTAGCGCAGGCGTTAGATCGGTTACTGCTACTACAATGGCAGGTTATAACTATTTAAGTGAGTATGAACGTGGTGCTATAGTCGGCGCACGCGAGATGGGACACAGCATCTCTGAGGTAACGATGAGGTGGGGATTTTCACGTACGACAATTTCACTAGTGGACCGTGAATATCCGGTAAAACATCAAATCTCCGACATCGCTGCGGCCGGAAGAAGATCCTACACACCGAGCGTGGTGGTGTAACGGTTAGCGTTCTGGCCTCGCATTCGGGAGGACGGCGGTTCGAATCCCCGTCCGGGCATCCAAATTTGGGTTTTCCATGGTTTCCCCAAATCGCTCCAGGTGAATGCCGGGATGCTTCTTTAAAAAGGCCATGGCCGAATTCCTTCCCATTCCTTGCCCCCATCCTTCCCCGTCTCTAAAGACCTCGCTGTTAAGAGACGTTAAGCAGTTAAAAAAATATATATATATATCCCACAAGAACGGGAGTAACGACGACTGAAGAGATTCGTTCAACGTGGCAGAAGTGCTACCCTTCCGCAAATTGCTGCGGATTTCAATGCTGGGCCATCAACAATTGTCAGCGTGAAACCATTTAACGAAACATCATAGATTTGGTCTTTAGGAGCTGAAAGCCCACTCGTGTACCCTTGCTGAGTGCACGACGCAAAGCTTTACGCCTCGCCTGGGCCCGTCAACACCGACATTGGACTGTTGACGATTGGAAACTTGCCTGGTCTGACGATCTCGTTTCCAACTGTATCGAGCGGATAGCAGTGTACGGGTATGGAGATAACCTCATGAATTCATAGACCCTGCATGGGGAACGTGCACAATCTACGTGGCTCGGTCCAGGGAGGGGGGGGGGGAGTTGGCTGGAAGGCTACGTTGGGGGAGGGATCCGAGCCAGACCACGTAGCTTTCCTTTCATAACATTTTTCACGGTTAAAATGTGGAACAGAACTCACAACAGCATGTGAATATTTATTTACCTCAATTAATTATCTCCTTATGTAATAAACAGTAGTCTGACAGGAGGAAACAGTACAAAATATTTTCTGGAATCAAAAGGAAAAAAGCTACGGGGAAGGGGGGGTTTGAGAAATAAGCCACGTAGGGACTGTTCAAGCTGGTGGAGTCTCTGTAATGGTGTGGGGCGTCTGCAGTTGGAGTGACATGGGACCCCTGATACGTCTAGATACGACTCATGACGGATGACACGTACGTACGCATCCTGGCTGATCACCTGCATCCATTCATGTCCGTCGGACTTAAGCAATTCCAGCAGGACAATGTGACACTCCACACGTACAGAATTGCTCCAGGAACACTCTTCTGAGTTCAAACACCTCCGCTGGCCACCTGCCTTGAAACATGCCGTTCAGAAGAGATCTCCGCCCCCCCCCCCCCCCGTACTCTTACTGATTTATGGACAGCCCTGCAGGACGCATGGTGTCAATTCCCTCCAGCACTACTTCAAACATTATTGGAGTGCATGCTACGTCATGTTGCGGCACATCTGCGTGCTCCGGGCTCCGGGGGGCCCTACACGAAATTAGGCAGGTGTACCAGTTTCATTGGCTCTTCAGTGTAAATGCATACTAATATGCATTTTGTTCTCTGGTGCTTGAGGACTCGAAGGGACATAACAGGTTATAAGAGCCGTGAATGGATTGTGAACAAGAAACGGGAAGCAATTTTGCTACTGCCCTCCGAAGGAACCATCGTAGTATATATCTGTAGTGATATCTGGCAAAATAGAAAACCTAAATCAAGATTGGTTTGACCGGGAAGCAAACGCACGGTCCTCCCGAACGACAGTCACGAACCTTAACCGCACACCCACCATGCTCGCAACACATTCGTGAAAGATCATAACCTCAGAAACATTGTTAGGCCTTAAATACGTGGATATTAAGCCTTGGACTAGCCCATTCAGACAGGTAAGTTATATTGTGATTGAATCGGTAAAATGACTTAAGACATTAATATAGACATGTTGGGAACAAATCCTATATTGATTATGCTTGGTCTTGTTAAATCAACATTGCTAGTTGCAGTCACAAACTGATGCCTGT
This sequence comes from Vandiemenella viatica, assembly GCA_031002005.1. Lineage (NCBI taxonomy): Eukaryota > Metazoa > Arthropoda > Insecta > Orthoptera > Morabidae > Vandiemenella > Vandiemenella viatica. The sequence continues at coordinate 26,164,654 of CM061920.1, read as the reverse complement.
TGTTCTGCCAATCCTTAAATCGTAAGAGAGCAAAGAGTCTCGAAGGAAATGGCCCCATCGGTATTATGTTAAAGCCCTCCGTCTTAAAGTTCCTTTGCTTCTCCATCGGTTATTATTATCGATCAGTGGTGCCACCTTAGTAACACACATTTTGGTGGTTTTCCGTTCGAGTTTCTTATCGAAGAAGCTGAGCCAGGTAAACTGTTGCTACGCAGCTATCTTACAGCTCACTCACGTGCCATCACTGTTTTCGGAACTCCATTCTTACCTCTAAACAACCACAATCGATTAATTCGCCTTTTACACGTCCTTATTTTGCGAGCTGAGGACTACACGCATTCCAGCGCTACCTACCGAGTTTGGAGCATTGTGGGGCGCAACTTTCTGTTTTTAATCGGTGTGTCCATATAGCGGTACGTGAACGTGTGCCTGCATTCCAGGTCTGGAATGATGGAGGTTTTAATTCACATTTATCTACGCCGCTAATGAATGAGACGATGTTGGTGCGGATGATTGCTTTCAAGTTTCTTACATTTGTTTCACACCACGTTCGTTCGCATTTACGATCAATTTGAATACACACAATGGTTTTGTTTAAAACCAATGCCTTTTATGAAGCAGATGGAGACTAGAACTTGGTGATCATACATTCTCCGGCTTAGCGGAGGGAAAGAGGGGGGGAGCGTTATAAATTGGAGCACGGTTAGTTCGGGTCGAGTTTCCTTTATACAACTTTCTGTTGTTCACGGAGTGGCCTCCTAACGGCTTTATGCTGGACTGTCGCCTGTGTCCCACACCCGTTCGACTGCGTGTGTTACTTTTGGATGGAAATGTGGTCCTGTATTTCAGCGGACCCCCTCAGCTATATTTAGCCTCCCGACTCTGTCGCTTATTTTGTCCTCTCCTGTTTAAATGCCAGTGGAGCGTTATGCGAGGGGTACTCCTAATTGTTTGGTGGTCTCGATTTCGTAATCTGGTTATGTAGTTTGGTTGCCGAAGATTGTCGCCCTTTTTATTTGAACAGATGATTCCAGTGAGGACCTCGAGGAGGGGGGAATAGTAAATGAGGTGTGTCGCATTGCCGACCTGATTGCATCGCCATCTCTTGGTCACACGGCGCGGCGGGCGTGCCGTTCCGGCGTTGCCACGTAGCCTTGCACGAGGACGAATTTCAGTGAGGAGTCAGGCGAGCGATTCGCCTTTGCGTAGGGCGCCTGCCCTGCCCTGCCCTGCCCTGCCCGGCCTGTTTGTGGTCAGCGCTCGCTTTATTTACCTGCTGCAGTCTCACCGAAGACAGCCGGTATGGCTTCGCCTCTCTTTCTTCTAGTCGCTTAAGCTGATTAAACCATTCACTAGTCGAACTCTAGTCGGCATTGGATTCACTTGTCTATTTTGTCTGTCTCTAGTAGGTGGGTAGTTAATGTATTTTAGGTCACTTGTCTGTGCAGACCTGAATCAGAATTTTCCTTATCTGTATCTTTCCTTTTTTTGTAAAGTGATAAAATTGATAGTATTGTTTTGTTTTTGTTAAACGATGCGTAATTTCAGTATTAACTGAAGGAAAGTTTGCTATTCCTTCTAAGCCATTAATTTTTCCTTACATCTGGCCACATTTTCGTAAGATACTTCTCACATCCTCCCTTATCAAATTGTTGAATCACTTTGCTTTGTGTGATTACTTTCCTTATCTTGCAGCGTGATTCAGCGCTATTGTTTCAAGTAGTTTCCTCCCTTCGAATTCAGTGTTAGTCCCCGAAAGTTCGTGGTAGGTGGGTATCACGATTCGCGATCCTTCTGAGTTCGGTTGGCCTTTTCCCGTTATTAGTGTCGTCAGGTATCGGGAAAGAAATTTTCACGTAGGAAATAGCAGTTCAATTAAAACCTGTATTGAATATGTTGAAAATAAATTATGACTCTATTCATGATATATCACTCATCATGTTTTCACAGGGAAGTACGCAAGTAAAAAGAAATAGTTCTTGAGTTCCTTTCTGATTGTGTAGATTCTTTAATCGCTGAATTGTTATTTCGTTCCTCTGTAGTGTACACGCCAATTTCATTTTCGTAATAATACACAAACCTGTAACGGTACCCACGCCATAATTTTCGATCGTACAGGTGATCAGTACAACCAAAGTTTGGGTCATTTTCCTAATGCGAGCACGACTCACCTTAATCTCCATTCTAAAAAATTACATGCGTTATCGCTTTCGGATCTTCACCAGTCTCTTACAATTTTTGAAAATTAACTTCTTCCCTTCTCCTTGAAAAGAAGAACTTGATATTCAGCAATATTTGCGTACATAAGCGAGCCTTTTCATTCCTGATTTTTCTACTGTAGCTTATAAAAAAATTTCGTCGATGTTTGGTCTACGAGATAAGAAAACGTCACAGTTTCAGATAACACTTGCTTATTATAGGTCTATGTGCTGTGTTACCAGCCCACTTATACCTATTCTGTGTGGGTACAATGTTACTCGGTATAAAGTTTTGTCGTCCAACTGAACCACCATTCTCTGCCTATCCTATAATTCTGTAGACGTACGCTGGTTCTATTGGCGAAGCGAGATAGTTTTGCCATGATGTAACCCTCGTCTTGTGAGTGGTTCTGAAGCGTGTCATTAGGCAGCTATGCTCGCGATTCCACTGTCAGAAAACCACATTCCTCATCCATGCCAGTTAAATATAGCAGAGAGAGAAAAGGAAAGGAGAATATTTGTTATTATTGTATGAGAAGAAGTGATACCAAGTTAAAGCGAAAAAACAAGTGTATTTTATATGGTTTTTCACATTACTATCCTGTTACCACGTTAAAATCATACATTCCACTGACAAAATAACCCTACTAGAGCAGCCGTTTGTTTTTGACTTGTAGTTGACTCTACTTATCTGTCAGGCCAGGGGTCTCCAAACTGCCGCCCATGGATCAGCTGTAACCAGCTATGAAATTTTATCCAACCCACCTATCAAAAAGGCGGTGGGTCAACCTTTCAATTACCTCCAAAAGTTCGTTACTAGTCGTTACGAATAAATGCTAAGTTGCAGTGAACTACTCAAAGGGTAATTACATATACCATTAGGTACTAAAAAAAAGGAATTATTTTTTAAAATCTATGTATTTTCAAATTTTTTACAAAACACTCTCCATTACAACTAATACATTTGTCCCACCGGTGCTTCCACTCTTAGAAACATTTTCTGTAGTCAACTTTAGAAATGGCTTACAGCTCCTCCCTCGTTTTTTTCTTGACCTCTTCAATGTTGTCAAATTGGTGTCCTTTCATGCCCCTTTTCCATGTTTGTAGATCAGAAAAAGTCGCACGGAGTCTGGTCAGCCGAGTAAGTTGCGTGGGTCAGCGGAACCATGCCATTTTTAGCCAAAAACTGCCTAATAGAGACAGCTGTGTGTGCAGGTGCATTGTAGTGGTGGAAGAACCAGTCTCCTGTCTGCCACAAATCGGGTCTTTTTTACTAACACTGTTGCGTAATCTTCTTAAAACTTCCAAATAAAAAGGTTTGATTGACGGTCTGGTGTGGGGGAACAAACTGTGAATGAACTACGCCCTTGACATCAAAAAAGCAAATGAGCATTGGTTTGATGTTTCATTTGACGACATTTTTTTTGGATGGGGTGACAATGACGTCTTCCGATGGCTTGGCTGTTGTTTTGTTTCTGGGCCGTAACCATAGCACCATGACTCATCACCAGTTATGACCTCGCTGTTCACTTAAACTTGCCATCATCAAAATCGAAACAATAACAAAATAGCGCTAGCAAAAACAATCACTGGCAGATTAACAGAACAAGCCAGATCGACAACACAGGCGGCACTGAATGGCAATGAGTTGCGCTATAAACGCCTAGCGGCAGAAACGTGTATTACACAAGCTCCGCTCACGGCAATGCTATTCCGGTTATTTTTGGGTACTCCCTCGTATGATTTTTTAAATTATTGTTCGTATGGAGTTCTAGTGAATTAGAATAAGTTATATAAATATAGTTTTTTTTTCTCGGATAATCTGTTGTTTGTAAAAATCAACATTTCACACTAAATATTGTTTTATTGCGGCCACTATGAAGTGCCAAATATGACTATCACGGTGAATAAGTAATTCCAGCTGAGGCACGACGAATGTTCCTAACGTCAAACATAACTCCTGCATAATAAAATAGAAATAAACCGAAGAGTTGGATTTTGGGAATTGTTGATGTTGAATTTATCACTGCCATTGATTTGGCTTTAACCATTTTATTCCAAATGACGCAACAGGCGGAAAGAAATCGGCCTTGTTCTCTTCACGGAACCGATTTTTGCATTATTATTAGAAGCTGGTTGATCAGCTCAGGAAGTTACATCGAGTTTGAAACTTCCTGACATTTACTTCACCTTAACGTGACACCACGAATTTTTCCTTCCTTGCTAAACATACTTTTCTGTTTCTTTGCTAAAATTAACTGTCCTGGCAAATGTTTAACAATAGTGGTGGCTGGAGATGAAATACTCTTTAACGCTCAATACCTACTTTACTTTTTCGTGACCGAACGTCATAATCGTTTTGCCCAATGTTGTCAAATATCTCTTCCTGTCCATAGGTCTTCGAGTGTTGTTGAAAACTGGCAATATTGAGTACTTCATATTTATTTTATTTTATTCCTAGGCTGTGTATGCACCTAACACCGCATCCCAATTCCCATTGTCTGTTATTAAGTAACCTATGGTTTACAGATTTCAAATGGTATCATAAATTTATATCCTATACATTGATCGAACGCGCCAAGATGCCGTGATGGTTTGGGTCTCAGTGGTGAAAGAAATATTCACCATTCTGGACTGGCAGACGGGGTATTTGGTGATGCACAGTTTATAATCACCAGATTTTATACCAAACGGCTGTGCGAATCCCAGTCCTCTCCGCAGTGCGTATGGAGTGACGGCATAAGACATTGTTGAGCGTGATTCATTCATTGGATGAGGCATCCTCAGGAAGGGTAGGCTTCAGTGAGTCGTCACCCACCATACATGCATCAGGGTCATGGTGCTCAGCGCTAATGCTGGGTCCTCGCATTCCGACACGGGTCAAAATCTCCGCGTGGCCATCCGGCTTTGGGTTATCCATGGTTTCCCAAAATTACTCCAGGCCGGGATAGTTCGTTAAAAAAAGCCATGACCAAACTCCTTCCTTTTTCTTTCTCCTAGACTTTTTCTGCCTCCAGTGATGTCGACGATACATAAAAAATATGTCTTCTAGTGCAAGGATGCTCTCACACTGAAGCATGTAATTGAAAAGTATTAAATGTTTCAACGTAGTTTTTTTTATGTCCACACACGTCATCTCTCTACGTTCCAAAGCTTTTATTCAATCCGCATGAGAAATTTCCTATAGGGTGTGAAAAAAAATGAGGCGACGGATACATGATGCAAACATTTATTTGAAATTGGAATAAGACAAAATACATAAAATAGGTACAACATGTATTGCAGCCCTGGTAATAAAAAACGTGGAACTGCTATCACTGTCCTGATGACAGTTTGTTTTCTTTAATTTACTGTGTAATGATAAGCCTTACGCCTACCATACAATTGTTAAACAGTGTGCTAGTATCGGCCACTACGTATGCGCGAAAGTCTATGTTCGCCTTGAAGCATAACGGAACAATTCTTGGTCATTGCTCCTCGGGGATACAGTTACAAGAACCAGTGGTGTATACCTGTCATTAGAAAAGGGACCTGTCTCTCTTCGTCAACACACAAATGGGCTGAGGATGAATGTCTCCAAAGCCTGGTGGTCAGCGTCTCCAACCCTTGCAGCTGAAAAGCACGCTCGGCTTATCATGCCGCCAATCTGTGTAGATTGGCGGGAGACACCAAGCCGCAGTGTTTACGTACAGCAACTAGTTTCGACGGCGTAACACGCTGTTTTAGCGCCAATCACGATAAAGGTGCTCTGGCAATTCCGTGAGCGTCTGGGAGAGAGAATATGTTTACACCAGTGAGCAATTTGTTAAGAATTTGTTATTATTTTGTTTGTAACTTTCTTTCCACATATGGAGTGGATCCTGATAGTGATTGGAAGAGAAGACTGGAAGGAGAATTATCGCCATCGGAACCGTGGCTGCAGAAATCGAGGACTTGGATCTCGAGTGGTATCTTGGACGGTCGAGTTACCATGCTGGCAGCTTACAGTAATAAGCGACCAGACTTTGAGTTAAAAGAGTGGATATCAGAATTACTTTCACTTTAAACTTTGAACCAATGTTTTTTCACATGGTGTTGTCTGGGTGAGGACGATTGATGAGGCAGCGACTTCGAGTCCTGCACAATAGTTTACGGTAATAACATTTCCTCGAACTTTAACGACGAGTGTTTGCTTGTGAGAATTTCTCTCGAAGAGACTATCCAAATGACGCCCTGAGAGGATAGCTCCACCCGATAAGAGTTTCACTACCGGACAATAAATAACAAGCTGACCAAAAATTAGTCACTTGCATATGTTATGCTTGAGATACAATTGCATTCATTATACATCAGATTGAATTGAAGACCACAATGGTGATCATAAGGCCCATATACTATTGCGTGTCCCTTTTGCAAAGATTTCATGTTTTTGTTATGTGGTATCTTTTTATGAAGTCCATTGGATATCAGTTTTACTATACCGTATTGTAAAGAAATGTTCGTTTTAAAATATGATTTTTCTATGCTAACAGAGTAAAATCAATTTCAAAGCATAACGGCCATCATTGTAGACGGGCTGTTGTTTTAATTAAGAATTTTTTAATTGTTTATTTAATTTTAAAAAGTAAATAAACCTTCCGTCCGTTTGGTCATTTTGCTGTTAAAATAAACTGTCGGTTTATGACACATTTAGATTTACAAATGTTTATAAATTAATTTCGCACCTTTTTCGCAATTATTCAGTAATCAATGAATATTCAAATAAATAATAATAATGATAAATAAGACCCAGATTAGAATATATGAAGCATATAATTGAGGACGTGGGTTGTAGGGGATATATAGAGATGAAGAGGTTAGCACAAGATGGAAGAGATGGAGGATTGCATCAAACCAGTCAAAAGACTGATGACAGCAAAAAAAAAAAAAGACCCCACAAAACCTCCTTATATTGCAACTGGCAGCTGTTTCACAAAGTTATATAAAGCAAGAAACGCGCCTGTGTGCCCTCCACAGTGACTCTCGTAATAATTTCAAAGGATCCTGTCCTTCGCTAGGTTCGTCGAGGCCTGTTATAGCCTGTTCTACTGATAAGCCGAATCGTCTTCCGCTCACAGTGCCAACTTAACAGTGACTCACTACGGCAGCTTTCTAAACCAAGCTGCAGGATCGACTGTTATTCACTATTACTTCATCGATGAAATACGATGCAATAAAATCAGCTTTATATATTATATTTTTCATGTCTGCTAAACACAATGCACCATGTCCGGAGATCTAAACGAAATTTGTCTAGCAATCTAGTAGCACAGGTCTTCTTCCTAGCATTTTACCCACATTGCAGGGTCTGTCTTGCTGGACTTCTTCCATAAAAGCCGATCTTGTGCTTCCTCAGGTGAAGCACTGACTAGTTGAATTTCCTCCCGTAGGTATCCAGCCAGCACTTCCTGGGTGTCCCTCGTGGTATTCGGCTCTCCGGACTTAGATCAAGTGCAGTTCTGGCAACTTCAGGGTTGCTGCTGCGCAGTATATGGCCGTACCATTTCAGGCAAACCCTTCCGCATTTTATCATGGATTGGAGCCACTCCAAATGCCACTCTAACGTTCTCATTCCTGATGCTATCCAGTGTATTAAGTCCCTGCAGCCAGCGAATAATTTTCATTTCCATGGCATGCAGTTGTTGTTTATGCCTTATCGTGACTGGCCAACAATCAAGATCAAATAAAAGCTATATGCTGTGGTGTGTCTATTTTCAAAGTGGCTTTCGATCAGAAGACATATGACGTGAATAGCAAGGATCGTTCCTCTTCCTTTCGTGAAACAACACTGATTTGAGGCAAAAAAGCTCAAAAATCTTCATTATGGGGCAAAGTAGGCGAATAGGTAAATAGTCGGAGCAGTCTAACACGTCATCATTCCCTTTCAAAGGGGGTATTGTAACACTAGCGAGCCGAGTACAAGGAGTTTCATCTTGGTCTAAGCCCTTGTTAAAGAGTTCTCCCAGGAACGGAGTTGACTGTGATCCAAGCAACTTCTATTCCTCCGATGGGATATCATCTAGTCCAGCAGTCTTTCCATTTTTAATTTTCTTCATGGCGATCTTTACTTCAACAGCCGTGATGGCTGGAACTGGGCTATACACAGAATCTGCAGGTGGCGTTGAGCGATGTGGAATTGCTTCATTGCTAATATTTTCGAAATGTTGTTTCCATCGCTAAGGTCCTCGGTTTCTGTAGCAGTTTCTGGTTTTCACCCTTAAACGTCTTGATTGGAATGGTGATAACTCTTCACTAGTCGGTAGATGTATTTTGCTCCTTCTGGGGTATATTTAGCTCATTTTACACGTTCCTATAATGGTCTTCTTTAGCCTTTGCCAGTTCCTGCTTGGCCACTGACTTCAGTCGTCTATATTTCTGCCGATCGCAACCAAGTCCTGATTTTAGGCAGGTTTTGTAGTCAGTTTCTTTGGCTTAGTGGTATCTTGCACCTGATGACTCCACCACCACACTTCTTTGTTGATGGAACTACATCTAGGTTTTATCGTGCCCATGATATTGATGGCACGAGTCTTAATATTTGGTGACTGTTGTCCAGACTTCGTCCATGTTCTGGCGTTTGTAGGGAGCCTATAGATGTTTTCAGATAGATATGATGCTTCTTTTCCACCATTTATTACGCTCTGATGTAGGCTTGAAGTTTATCTTGTAGAGGTCGAGGCAAATCCTGAAACTGGAAGGAGCAGATGATGTTGGAGCGCGATGTTGTCCGATGGTATAACTTATGCATCAGTTACAAATTTATGGTCGACCTTTTGAATTAACCAGTAATCAATCTGCGTATTCCTTCCACCGCTGCTACAGGGAATGAGGTGCAATGGACGTGTTAACCGCAGCTAAGTCCAATGCCTCATCTCATTCCAGAATTCTGTTCCCACACTTATTTCGCTCTCCAAAACCCTGCCCACCATGTATTCTATCAAAAGCGTTTCTGTTCCTTCCGACGTGTCCATTCAGGTCGTCGTCAATGAAGAGTAGTTCATTTTGCAGGCAGGTTTCGAGGTTGTTCTAGAATTCCTCATTTAGATCATCGGAGTGCCCAGTTTGTGCGGCATAGTAGGAAACTATGCATAAGGTTTTCGTACTAAAAACGATCTTGATAGACATCAGTCGATCAGAATGACGGTCCACCTCGGTGACATGTTCTCGGAACTTTGTACTTGCAACGATAGCTATGCCGTTCCTGTAGCACAGGTAATATGAGAAAAATAGGGTTACAAGGTCAAAAATCCAATCACGTGTTATCACAGATGATTAATCGCACTTGTTGTAACCGAAAATTCAAAGGACGCTGCTCTGTCACCTGCTCTTTTCAGGACGACTACGATTACTATTCCCCAAAACCATTTTTCGTCGACTTTAATTTCATACTAGCTATACCCGGCATTCGTTGCAGTAACTGTTTTTCTTTCTAAGTAGGTACACATATACAAATCAGACACATTAATATGTACAAAATAAATTTTGTGCTTATCTTGTACATTAAATTAAATTTTAAAAGTTTGTTCAGTGTTTTGGGTATAGCCTACAATATTTTTGTCCTTTCCGTCTTCTACAAAACCAGTACTCAGTTCCCAGCGTTGCTCGGGGGCTGGATATGAAAGCTCTGATAAATATAAAAATAGCTGAAAATTAAGTAGACAAATAAAGTACGAAATGAACATGATTTGGAAACGATGGGTGAGAAAAGAAACTTTTGGAACAATCTTACAAAAAGAAGGGAGAGAGGATGATGAATCATATTTTAAGATCTGCGGGATTGGTTAATTTATTAGTGGAGAGAACAGTCGAAGAAAAGAACTGTACAGGTAGACAAAGATTAGATTTTATGAACCAGATAATTGAAGATGTAGTTTGTTAGGGGTCTGTTGAGATGAAGAGGTTAGCACAAGATAAGAAGGGATTAGCACAAGATAAGAAGGGATTGAGGGTTACATCAAACTAGTCAAGAGACTGATGACAGCAATAAAAAATAGGTGCGCAAAGTTCCTTGGAGATCAGATAAAAACTTTAGATTTGTGTGTCGCCACACCAACTTTGAAACATTTTTTAAATTTTAAGTTAGACTTTCTTGGTTAGCAATCGTCTGATCGGAATTGACCAAACGACAATATTATTTTATCCATGATCGATCAGTGGAACTCCGTGACTGTTATATCAAATTTGATGATAAAGAAAACAGCAACCAGTCACAATTGTAAATATGTTTATTACACCATTACCGGTAAACACTCGTGTTTAGTATCAATAGTGGTAATAAAATGTTACTTCTGAAACTGTGCCTCACCACCGATATGAGCATACTTCCTGCAGCATTGAACGATGCACAAATGCGCTGTAATTTGCATCTGCAGATGTGAAGTAAATGCAAACCATCTGATGATGGGCAACTTTGCCCGAAACCGGTAATGGTGTAATAAACATATTTACAATTGTGACTGGTTGCTGTTTTCTTTATCATCAAATTTGACCAAACTACGTTTGACAGAAAATGTTATTGGCTCTGAGTATCACTATCCACTTTGGTCGATTTCCCCACCATTTTCAATATATTTGGAAAGGGGAAAAAAAATAAAATGGAATAGTTTCAACTTTAAATTTTGCTTAAGGGTAATGGTGGAGAATGGGTAAACCAAATTCAGACAGTATTTCTCTTTTTGTGGACCGAGCGTGGTGGGTGAACGTTTAACGTTCTGGCCTCGCGTTCTGGAGGACGCCGGTTCAAATCCCCGTTCGGTCATCCAGATTTGGGTTTTTCATGGTTTCCCCAAATCACTCCAGGTGAATGCCGGGATTCTTCCCTCAAAAGACCATGGACGAATTCCTTCCCGTTCCTTGTCCCAGTCCCATCCCGCTTCTAATGACCTCGACGTCGACGAGGCGTAAAGCCATAAGTAAAAAAAATGCTCTTTTTGTTTTAAAATATACATGTGCAGAGTTTTATCAAAATTGAATACAAATTGTGCATAAGTATAAACAACGTTTGCAAAAATTAAATGGGGTAAAGGGGAAGATTAGTTGGCTTTTTATAAGCAAAACGTGGACAGTATTTTTCTAGTCTGTTTTAAAGTATATATGTGCAAAGTTCGATCACAATCGAATAAGAACTGTGGGGGTGTATGAAGAACATAGGCACAAATTAAGGAGGAATAGAGGAGGAGAGGGATAGGGTGTTTGTAAAATAAATGGAGAGATTATTTTTCTCTTTGTTTTAAAGTAGACATGTGCAAAGTTCCATCGAAATTTGATAAAAAATGTGGGTGTGTGTAGAGAACATGGTAAAATTTAAGGGGATAGAGGTAAAAGGGTTTGGGTTTTTGTAAACCAAATGTGAATAGTATTTTTCTCTTCTCCTTTCAGCGTGTTGTTCTGCAGGCAAAACTTTTAGCATCTTCATTATGTTCTAGTACTCTGACACTATGCGAAATTCTGCGCCGAGCATTATGGGTAACGCTCTGGCCTAGCATTCGGGAGGACGTGGGTTCGAATCCCCGTCTGGCCATCCAGATTGGGGTTTTCCCTCGTTTCCCAAAATCAATCCAGATAAAGGCCGAGATGGTTCATTTAAAAAGGCCATGGATGAATTCCTACCCGTTCCTTGCCCCCCCCCCCTCTTTTCCCGCCTCTAATGACGTCGACTAGGCGTAATGTGGAAAAACAACCTCGTGTTGTTCGTGAAGAGCCTGATATGTTGCTAACGTACGAGTATTTACTCTATCTGCAATTTCGGTGCGATTGTCGCCACTGGCCCTACTGCGCAAGGATCGTTTTCGTTTTCAGTACTGGTTTCTTCCTTCTACATTCAAATACTAACTTCTTTTACTTGCACTCTGTCCTACTGTTGTCGCCATAGCCTTATGAATATCCTTTTTGTGGCATTCCTTTCTTACACCAATATTTAATCTCGACAAAGCTTTCTTTCTACTCAGTCGCCATCAGCATCTATAACAGAGAAAATATCCTGTCGCGATATATTTTTTGTTAAAATTCTACAAAACACTAAATAAATATGTAGTTCCCTCAGCATTGTAAGATTTTGTTTTCAAGGTCAGGACAAGCATTTAATGAGCTGTTCTCGTAAAACAACACCTAAAGGAACTGACCTTTCTGCCTCTGTAATAGTGTTGCCCAAATGCAAGAACAAGACGAGACTTGGCCAGTCTTGGTCTTGGTCTTGCATCAATACACCTGGTCTTGGTCTTGCAAAAATGCAAGACCAAGACCAAGACTGCAAGACCAAGACCGATTTTGGGCAACACTACTCTGTAATCAGGCATAGTACATCTCCTTCGAGAGGATGCAGCCAACCTTCGGATTGCGGATCACATATGACGTGGATGTAACATCTTCCGCAATTTCCCTTCCTTTCGGCGTATACTCAGCGGAGTTTGCGGCTACAATAATAATTTTTAATTACAATCCCGGGTTTCATTGCAGGTAGAGCTTATCTGCTGCGCATTGAAATCGTGAAGGTCTTACGTAATCAATTTTTCGACAAAGCAGTCCTCTAGGTTGGCTACAGTGTAAATACGTGGCAGTTCAAGGGCAGACAGTTGGTGTCTGCAAATTCAAGACGAGCGCCACACAACGGCGCCACTGATAACAAGTCTGTTCTTAGCGGCAGACCTCGCAGCATTAACGTCTACTAAAATTAAAATTAAGCACGGACAACATAACATATACACGTCTGTATTCCTCTGCGACCAAATAACGTTACATAAACGTTCCATGTAGGTATTCTGTGCTGTTAGTTACATTTTACTGATAATATTGTGGTTGAAGTTATGACTGCAATCATCAGCGTCAAAGATTAGTGTTCATAAGACTTCCGTCTTCAAGGTTTGAAAGGAGGATTTGTCATTCCATGTTTTCTGTGGGCGTCCCGTGTATCGTTCAGTATTAAAAACATTTCTGGAAAACTGTTTTCGGGATTGAGTAATCGGGTTCGCTGTATTCCCATATCAAATTTATTGACGGGTATTTTCAACTTTGAGAACAGCAAAAATGCAAGAAGCTTTGTCGGGAGAGGAGTCGGCGAACAATAAGAAAGATTATTGTCTGGGATGAAATTCTTAATCACATGCTAACAGTAAATTCGTATGCTTGTGCCCTGGAGACAGAGATACCATATGAGTATGCTCTACGCAATTTATGACACAGCTCATGGTACGGTGTACGGTTTAACGGTGCATTATAATTTGTTGTGGAATTTATTTAATTGCAATGGAGTACACGCTCCGGTGGCAATTTCCGTACACACCCATCTTCCCCCTATCCTGCACCCACCTACATTTGCCCTCTACAAATTTTAACTTTAAATTCATTTAACGTTTTCGGTAAGTTATTCATCATTTCCCTTGGTAACTTATTTCAATCCCTGACACCCTTACCTAAAAAAGGGACTCTTCCCACACCGTTGTGCCTAAAATCGAGTGCCAGCTTGTGGTCATGGTCATATTTTCCCTTCCATGCACTAATTTTCATACCTACTCCAATATCTTTCTATGCCTCATCGCCAGTATACGCCATGTACATTCCCATGAACATATTGAGAAGGTAATTGGGAAAGCAAAGCATATATTCCATTTCCTAGGTCGTAATTTAAAACGGTGTTCGGTGGAAGTTAACTATTGTATAAAAAGGACTTGTGCGACCTCTCTTAGAATATTGTTCTTCAGTAGGGGACCCAAATAATAAAGGTTTTAGAGAAGGTCCAAAGAAAAGCCGCCCGATTCGTGACAGGTAAATAAATATATGGCTGGATGGAAAATATAAGAGTGACGTTGGCAGATCTGGCGGAAGAGTACAAGACTGCTACTTTCAGAAGTGTTTCAGAGCACGAGAATCGCGATCCTGTCACAGATCATCCCCTATCCTGCTTTACACAGCGGACAAGCCTCCGACCTACACGTTCTGTGATGTGGCGTGGGTGTCCACCACTTTGTCGCCTATTCGTGGTTTCACCGTCCTTCAAATACTTTCCATAGATGCTTACTACAGTAGCACGCGAATAGCCGACCATCCTCTCCGCTTGCGAGATACTTCCTTCAAAAAGGCCATGGCCGAATTCCTTCCCGTTCCTTATCCCCAGTCCCATCACGCCTCTAATGACCTTAGCAGTCGACGAGGCGTAAAGCCAAAAGTAAAAGAAAAAATAGTAAAACGTGATTTCGGTTTCCCATGGTATCCCGAAATCACTCCGTCCGAATGCCGTGATTGTTCAACAGCCCTGACCGTTTACTTGCCCTTCATTCTCAAGTGAGAAACAAAAATTGATATTTGCGTTGCCTTCTCAAGCTTTTACATTGCCATGCTGTCACCTGGTGTTTCAGCTCTTTTTCCTTATTTACATATACTTATCAGAACTTTTGTTTGTGTATGGATATCATAAACTGTAACTGCTATAGGAACGCAGAAGGAGATTCGTTTGCTTTGAGTATAACTTCAAATTCTATTTCTAACCATTAGGAAATTTTAATACTGCTGCCTTCGAATATACAGTTGACGAAAACTGACCTACGTGCTTTTTCCTCAAAGGTCAGTACCGTTGCAAAATCGACGAGACTCAATGGACTGTGAAGTTTGGTGTCTTAATATGCTGCAACATCCTTTTCGATCTATAGACCTGATGAAGACAGTATAGGTAGCTGTTGAGATGTCATGCATAACAAACTGGACAACAGTGAAAACTATGTAGAAACATCTGGGCGCTACTTTCTGCATAGTTTTTATAGTATCCTAATGTCAGCTTCAAAACTGTCCCAAATTGCACGGGAACCTTAAATCATGGCGGTACTGGTAGCTGCTACTGTGCGTGGTTGGTACAGTTCAATAGGAACGAGGGAGGTTTATACTTACTTTTTTTTGCTGTAATCAGTATATTGACTGGTTTGATGCAATCTTCCATCCATTCCTATCTTGCTCTTACCTTACCTGCGTCCTCAATTATTTGCTTCGTATATTCCAATCTGTATTCAGTGCTCTACTTTTCGTCGCTTTTTTTGTTTCTGGAAGTAAACGAAAGATTTGAAACAGCTGGAGAACTCGGGAGAAGAGATTGTTCAATTAATGCTTAAGATTGCGGTGAAAGTATTTTAAGTTTCTGACATTTCATTGTATCTGCTGCGTTAAAATTGTTCTGGCACATACAGACGTAAATATACGCCATATTCGGGAGAGTGTATAGTAGATATTTAAACCGTTTTATATAATCATCGCGAAACTTCCAACTACTAAACACAGCCTTCGTTTTTTTATTTTTATTGCGTAACGTCTCATTAACAGCGAGGTCTTTAAGAGACGGGAAAGGATGGAGGGCAAGGAAAGGGAAGGAATTCGGCCATGGCCTTTTGAAGGAAGCATCCCGGCATCTTCCTGGAGTGATTTGGGAAACCATGGAAAACCCAAATCTGGATGTCCGGACGGGGATTCGAACCGCCGTTCTCCCGAATGCGAGGTCAGAACGCTAACCGTTACACCACCACGATCGGTACAGCCTTCGTGATTTGAAGTCATTAGTATTCGGTTGTTCTATTCGTCCAAACAACTTGGGGAGCATCCATAAACTACGTGGCTCGATCTAGGGGGGGGGGGAGTCAGATGGAAAACTACGCAGGGCATGGGGGAGGGGGGATTCCGAGTCAAGCCACGTAGCTTTTTATTCATATTATTTTTCACAGTTAAAATAAAGTATAGAACACACAGCAACATATAAATATTTATTTTCGTTTTTTATCTCTGTATGGAGTTTATGTACTATAGTCTGACAAGATAAAACAGTACAAAATGTCTTTTCGAATCACAAGAGAAAAAAGCTACGTGGGTAGGGGGGGGGGGTGTTTTAGGCAAAAGCCACGTCGGGCTACGTGGGTCGAGGGGGGGGGGGGGGTTAATAGGAGACCAAAATGGAGCTACGTGGTTTATAGACTCTCCCTTATTACTAGCAAGCTATTAGCGTTAACGAGGAAACTGTAATGATGATACTGTTTTCGTAGGGAAGCGTGTAGTCTGTACTAAAATAAAAGATGTCATAGTGTCCTTTCCTTCTTATAGTAGATAGACAGCTTCTAGTTCAGATGTGTTTATCATCTTCGATATCGAAGTTGAAGCAGCTGATGCGCTTCCTTATTTTGAGCTGCAAGTTCGCGGCCGACACAGAATTGAATTGCGATACCGGTTAAAATCATTTTGACACTCTGACTATTCCGCACTTTCGAGAAGTAAGTTGATCAAAGGAATTAGAACTGTTCAGAGAGACTATTCTTTTAAGGAAACATTTCGCATAAAGACAGAGAATGTCTGCCGGCATCGCCTGGCGTTGAATTTACTGTGCCGTGTGAACCGGTTTACACTTGTTGAGTTAGAAGCAACCCGCCCGAGGTCCGGAGGGAGGCTCTCGTGGTCAGGAGGCTAGTGGAGACGGACTGCGCTCAATACTCCACTCCGGCACGTGCTAGTCTCGGGCCCCAATGAGCTAGGCCCGGGACAAACAAAATCAACGGACAGAGTTGCAAAATTACTAAAACGTATTTCAGATTATATCATTACTCAAGGTTCGTTGTATGATGTCAGAAATTGATAAGCAGAGAATTTTAAGAGGAAGAATGACTTAACCATAATCATACACCAGTTAAGAATACAGATTGTTCATGATAGTGAGGCCTATTATTAGGAATACCAGAAAGAAAGAAAACTGAATCATTTGAATTGTGGTGCTATAGAAGGAAGCTGACAACTAAGTGGACAGATAAGCTTAGTGTGTTTTGCGAATGACAGGTGAGGAAAGACGTTTATACAAAACTCTGATAGTTGGAAGAGATAGGAGAGTGGGTCTAATTTTAAAATCTGCAGGATTGTTAGTGCACGGAGCAGTTGAAGGAAGAAACTTTAGAGGAAGAGAATATATGAAGGAAAGTAACAGAGGTCATGGGTTTATCATTGGTATTTTGAGAAGTTAGCCTAAGATAGGATGAGAGGATTGCATCAAGCAGCCGAGAGAATGATGAACAAAAAAAAGGAGTATCACACCCGAGAACAATTTTCATATTATCAACGCCGAGAAAAACTGCCTTCTGTATAATGGTCAGTGTTAAGGAGACTGAACTTGAAGCTTTTTTTCCGGTGTCGAAGGAAATGTTGATATTATCTGTTTCAGGACCAACTTCATAGGAATCGATAGATATAGAAATTAGTCACGAGAGCTGGGAGTCTTCTCTGGGTAAACAGACCTTGAATTTCTTCTTCCAGAACTTAGTACGTCTTGAAGATTTAGAGGTTATTTTGCACAATCAATAAAGTGAAATTTGTGTAGAAGTACGGAACATATCGTTCGTTCTTCTTTATATGATTAAAATAAGAAACCTAGCGTTACATGACTTTTCCCACAACAATATCATTAATCTAAACTATACTTGTCTAGTACTGAAATATTAATAAAATTGTAGTATATGGACTATGTATCTTCAAATCTCTACCATTACTTCCTTATTCCAACTTTTTAATTTATTTTTTACATTGCTTCATTTGGGGCTTGTAACATTATGAAAAAGTTGCGACAAGTTGTCTGATTTCATTGATATTTTTAGAAAGAAGTATCGACGAAAGAATAATCTTTAAATTGTCTTACACAGAAGAAACTAGTCAGCGAAGCATTAATCGTAGGCAGTATTACAGCTCACGGTTAACATTGTATTGGTGTGTCGATACCCTGTTCACTCCGAACTGGCGGCTCAAGATCATATTCCCTTGGCCGCACTCCTCGTCTCCGAGCTGAACACTGTGTCCTGGTAGACCAGTGGAAAATTTCCGCTTCCCATGTAGGGGTAAAGGCAGCGGCATGGGGATAGAGCGATTGATCTTGAGCTGCCTCTGTTAACTCAATGGGCTACAGAGAATCAACTAATGTGTAATTGGTGTCCTAAATAAGGCCCTCTTCACACTGCACAATTCAGAAGCGACGCGACTGAGACTTGACTACCATCAGTTTGGGTTGCCTTCGGGTAAGATACTCACAGGCGACCTAGTACCACACACTGAGGATACTGTGAAGCGATACAGACTCTTCAGTCTGCCTCTAGCCGTGGTGAACGTCGTTCTGATAAACATCCCTGCTGTGGCTTCTAACAGAGTTTTTCATCAAGTGGTGATGATGTTACTGTCGCCTATTCTTACTACAACTATTATAGAAAAGGAAAAATCCGAAGAACGTGTTGTCATTCTTAAATCATACATGCAAGAGAAAACATAGAGTAGGCAAATAAATTTGATAAAAGATATCGATCACTTATGAAATTTTGAAGTTAATACTAGTGGTAAGAAGTAAAAAAAAGAAGTAAATAAGCATGCAAGGTTTTTAACGTGGCATTCATCATCATTATCGTTGGGGACCATCTCCAGTTTCCCGGATGAGGTTTTCGAGCCTTCTTGTGTTTCTGTCTTGGTTGTTATGGACGATCATCTTCCACTGTCTCCTATCCAGAAAACTATCTCTGTCCTTAATATATTCACAGTTCCAGCCCCTTCACTCTATGGCCTTCTTCATCTGTCTATCTTCTTCTTGGTCTTCCCACTGGTATCCTTTTTTCCAAATAAGTTTTTGGTAGTTTTGTACTATTCATTCTCTTGACAGGCCCAAACCACTTAAGTCTTGATGACCTAAGTCTCTCTTCCATGGATTCCCTTAACTCTAGGTTTGATGTAATCTCATCATTCTTGACGTCACACCACACATGGCCAACAAGTATCGATATACGAAAGAAAGCATTCTCTCACAATAGGTAATGATAACTTCCTGGATTTCTTTATCAAATGACGCGCTGCAACTGTATAAATGATCATAAAAAATAAAACTTCTATTTTTATTAAACTTTTCGTGGATTCTTTGACACATACACCTCACTGATTACTACAAAAATGCTTGCTGTTGATTAATATTGCTTGTTAACCATTTAAACTAACCAATGATGAAGACTGAATGCTTCCTCCACACTTTGAACTGAATATTATTACGCTACCCCGTGATGGAAGACTCGTGGTTACTACCATGCACCAACACCAGTGCTCTAACATGTTGATGATTTTTCGGCCCAGGTTCTTAGGGAGCGTGCACAAACTACGTGGCTTGGTCGAGGAGGGGGAGGGGTTGTCTGGAAGGCTACGTTGGGGAAGGTGGGGTTCCGAGCCAGACCACGTAGCTTTCCTTTCATAACATTTTTCACAGTTAAAATGAGGAAGAAAACACACAACAGCATGTGAATATTTATTTACCTCAATTAATTATCTCCTTACGTAATTTACAATAGTCTGACACGAGAAAACAGTACAAAATGTCTTCTGGAATCAAAAGGAAAAAACAGCTACGTGCCACGTGGGGGCGGGGAGGGGGGGGGTTCACATGAGGCCAAAATGGAGCTACGTAGTTTATGCACGCTCCCTTAGTTGCTATGACAATTTCACCCCCCCCCCCCCGGTCTTGCAACTAAAACAAATGCTGTTGATGGCAAACACGTTTCGTCTTTATTTAAGACGTCTTCAGTGCCCTAGGTAAACCAGTGCTCTATGCTATGTAGTTATGTTTGCAAAATATAAGGACACACATGTATTTCGTATTTATTCGAAATAACAAAATACCCTCGGTCGACCCCTTTGAATCACCATACTGTCCACACCCTTATAGCTACCGACATACAACCACCATGATGCCCGTCGGGAAACTTGAGGCAATTACCACACATAAACAACAGTGGTGTGCGCTTTGTATTGTGGTTGGATATATAGGGACACACATGTCTTTCGTGAAATATGAAAATGCCCTTCGCCGACCACTTTAAACCACCATATCTCCCTCGCCCCCACAGCTACCGACATACAACTACCATAGTGCAAGATGGGAAACTTGAGGCTACCATAACACACAAACACCACTGGTCTGTGCTAAGTACTTCTGGTTGCAGAGTGAAATACAGAAACACGCATGTCTTTCGTCGAAATACTAAAATGCCCTCCGTCGACCAGTATCAACCACCATATCTCCCACACCCCTACAGCTACCGACATGCAACCACCATGGTGCACGTTGGGAGACTCAAGGCTACTACAACACTCAAACAACAGCGGTCTGAGCTTGGTAGTTCTCGCTGCAAGATGAAATGTAGGGACACACACATCTTTGTAGAAATATGAAAGTGCCCAGGTCGACCACTTTCAACCAACATATCTCCCACACTCCCATAGCTACCGACATGCAACCACCATAGTGAACGATGGAAGACACGATGTTACTACCACACACAAATACCATTGGTCTGCGCTATGTAGTTGTGGCAGTAGAGAGAAATAGATCGACTACTTTCAACTACCGGCATTCGGCCAACGTTGTGCACGATGCGAAACTCCATCCTACTATCACAAACACCATTGGTCTGCGCTAGGTAGTGGAGGCTGCAGAGTGAAATATAGGGACACACAAGTCATATATATATATATATATATATATATATATATATACACACCATATCTTCCACACCCCTGTAGCTACCGACATACAACCACCATGATGCACGTTGGGAAACCACACACAAACAACAGTGCTGTGCGCTTTGTGTTGTTGCTGGAAAGTGATATATATGTATATAAGTTTTTTGGTTTAACTTTTACTAGGGTGAGTTAAGAAATAATAGAAAATCGTTCATGGTGTGTCAATTCGCGTATCCGCCACTGTATTAGCAGTCTGTTAAATCATAGAAACATTAATATTATCAACAGTATATAAATACGATACTTTGGTAATTACGAGAGGCATTTCAGTCTGCAAATGAAATGTATCGCAGTGCGGTCTGAATAGGATGCGTCGCGAATCCCGGCTTTGGAACCGTGGGCGCACGTCGATACGTCGGCAGGCAGATTTGACATTTAGCCTTTTACAGACACGTCAATTGCCTGATTGCTTTTTAATTGAAATCTGATGGCACGTTGGCAGTATTTTCTCTTCCGGTCTGTTTTCTGGTCCAGGATTGCAGCTGAAGGGTTTACACATGTTATGCAAAAATGTTTCTCTTGGGCGTGTGTTTCGTCCTGAAATTTGGGTTCAGAATTTTTCTGCTTCAGCATGTGTTGAGGGCCAAACCCGCTGGGAGTTGACGCTGTGGGTGCAAGTATCTTTAGTGATAGCTGGCGTTACATTGCCGTAACTGTGGTTTATGACGCCGTAACCGGCTATGCTGCGCTTCTGGCATCTATCATACGTTGACTGATCTGACTGCAGTATATCTAAGCTAATCTAGATGCGACGCTATTTGGTACGCCTTCCATCTGAACATTGTTTTTGTAACTATATATTTCGCTAATGTAGTGAGTGAAGAAAGTCGCATTCGATTTCACAGTTTTTAAACTAATCCATACGTGAAATACATATTATCAGAACATTTAGTAATGTCTCTTAATTAGTGGGACAGAGTCGTCTGGTAACTACAGAAAATTCTAAGTTCTGAATGGAGCCATAAATTTTTACGGGCTTTGTTTTGATGGTATGAGCATGCCATGACGTTTCGTTTCAGGAATTAATTATCTCCGATTTTAATCAAATTTTCGTCATTAACAGTGCGCAGTGGGCCAATTAGCTGTTGCATTTGTGTTTTCTGAATTTAATAAGGCATTCTGAAGTTATGTTTAGAGTATATAAGAAGATTATACATCTTAAAAGCTTAGGATCTAACTTTATATCTTAAGACTGCATGAACGGCGGATGGAGCAATCAACGATACTTTGTTTGTAACATTAACTGATAGGCGCCAAACACAATATATCAATGACAAACACAGACGCTGTTTGTATTCTGTTAACGTTGTTTCTATCTACGTAACTTTGGTTATTTATTTCTTCAGTTTCATTAAAAAAAATTCTGTCAAAATGTACGCGAAACTTTCAAAGAGCTGAAGGAATCCCCCGTCATATGAGATCATATTTAGGTTCTTTTAGCTAGTCGGGGTTAATAACTCGGGCAAAGTTACGTGAAAAAGTAACAAAGCCTCGTGAAGGCAACTTGAATTATTAAAAACTAAATGCAGTATTATAGAATTTTATTTCCGTTTCCGGTCCAGATAGAACTTCAACATAACCACAGCGCCTGCCAATACTGCCGCTGGAAGATTCAAACGTCTATGATCAAGCGGGCAAAGCTGCAGGCGAATGCTAGTCAAATATATAATTCTTGCTGCTTGCCTGACGTCGTGGGAAGGCGTCTGTAGAACAAATTGACGCGTTCCTGTTGTATTTAATAAGCTAACCTCACTCATTTGAAAAAAAATCCATTACTAAATTCTTCAGTTTTCGTGGTTCTGTAAAGCAATTATCTCTCTTGGGTTTTGATAATTTATACATGAACGTTTTATTAATAACCTAATGATCTGCGTAACACATTTAGACACTAGAATTGTTGAAATGTTAAATGTTGTTAGAATATTTTTATCGTCGGCACTGATATTATATTTGCGTTCTGTGTGCAGGCGCGGGTGTGAAAATGGAGCACCTGCAGGCGGTGCTGGACCCGAGAAAACAGGAGCTGCTCGAGGCTCGCTTCCTCGGTCAACGGGTGAGTCCCGCCAGAGTATCTAGTAAGAAACCACAAGTAACTAAAATAAGAAGTAGTCAAACTGCTGGACTCGGGTACATACACAAACCGAGCCCAGCAGGAATGCAAGGCACTGGTTCGAATCCCAGTCAGGTCATCCAGAGTCTTCAAAACAATCCCCAAATCACTTCAGGCAAATACCAGGTTGGTTCCTTCGAAAGGCAGTCACCGAATTCCTTCACGTTCCTTACCTCCAGTCCTTTCCCGCTTCTGATGACCTCCACGTTGACCAGGAGTTAATCCATAAGCAAAACAAAACAAAAAAACAATCAGCAGTAACCAAAAATTCTCCCAGAAGAGAGAACATACCTAAATGTTCTACTTGACTATTCCTCAAAAAGGTTATCCTTTCGAATGCTTCCTTTTCATTTCTCAGAGTGAAAATAACCCCAGAGGATAAACCTAAACTAAGTTGAAAAGGCTATATTTTGTCCGCCCTATACACAAACTCGACCATCCATTCCTCATTTAGAAAAGTATTTACGGGGTCAGCTTTTCGATCTTGCAGAAACTGCTGTACTTGTTCCCTCAGGACCTTTCTTCTCAGTAGGCAGCTCATTTTCGCAAAGAGAAGAATATGTTCATGGCATGTGCTCACATTCTCGAAAAGTTTCATGAACAGTCGCAGGGCAAAATTTCTTGGCTCGCGACTTGGTTGCTCCTGTGCGACTTGGACTACTTTCGTTACAAATTCATTCCAAGCGATACGGTTGAAAATGTTCATTAAGAGTATTAAAGGGATCAGAAAGAAGTCCATCCCTTAAATTTTTACCCGCAATATGCGTCACGAAACAAACTACGACGACATAGTAACAGTAGTTGATTAATTGAGCTGAATCACTAAACACCCATTTCTGTAGCCGTGCCTAAATTTACTTTTCAGTAACGATGTCTAAAATATGATGCCCGATGGACGTTTTTCCACCAGTTTTTACTGGCTTGAGAATTTCTCATTTTAAGACGGAGCCTTGTGGGTGAGCGGTGTCCCTATCAAACATCAAATGAATCTTCATCTCATCACCTAAGCACAGCGGATACGGTGTCGCCAGAAATCTTTCATCCTTAAGCTCTATGAAAGATTTACGTCTTCCTTGTAACTTTGTAATGTTTCCCTCGATAATGCACTTATTGCAGTCCCTTTCAAAGAAAAACTTTCCTACTGTTTATGAGATCATTTGCTCCTGACCCATTGTTCCCCCCCCCCTGCTACTTACTACTGGTAACGTTTTGCTAAATATCCCATAGGTCTCACGTTTCTGAGACTTAAATAAAAAGCCATGATAATCAGGCACGCTAAAAATGCAGCTTAGTGACGTAGCGTCCGCCATCCTTCTTCGAAAAGTGCAAAATTTTTCACTAACGTGTTTTGTATTCTCTTCGATAAAAGAGTAATTTTGAAGCGAAAATTATGGAACACCACGACCGGATATTGATGTTTGAGTGGAAACATTCATTGCTTTGCCTGTGCTGTGCACTACTGTCAGAATTTGTAACCATAACTATCTTCCCACGCACAATTTTACAGTCTCAATCAGATGCTTTAGTTCGTTGTTACAATGCGAATACATTTCAATCCCGTTTCTTCAACACGTTCAGGTAACTGAAGAACTAATTTATCAGTACGTGTAGATTGGCCAAAGTAATACAAAAAGTCAACAACAATATTAGAAAAATCTAAAGAGAAAAATGGAAAGTCCGTTATCACGAAAAAAAAAAAAAAAAGTTTACTGCGACCAAATTTCGTAAAAGTGAATTTTTAGCGCTACAGGGAACGGTCTGGTGGCTCAGTGGTTAAGGAGCTTGTTTCAAAAGTTCGGGGTCCGGTTCCGGATTCAAATTCCGGTGGGGCCAGATATTTCTAAGAGTTTCATAGGAGCTACACGAGGACATTCCGTGGTTCACTAAACTGTAGGTCCAGCCACGGCAGAAGCGGAGTGCGCGGCAAATCGAAACTCTGTCACCAGGTTGCAAGACAACATGAATTTACTTTAATACTACAAACATCTAACAGCAGCAAAAATAAAAAAAAACGCACGCAGAAAAAAATCGTCCAGCCCGGATATCGGACTTGCCACCTTTAGTTCGGGAGTGACATACCTTAACGCGCGTAATCATTCAGGTGACGTGATATATTATATAACCTTGTCTACCTGCAGCCTTCAAGGTTTGGAAATTTTTAATCTACGACTAATTTACGATTTCGTTCGCTTGGAAGCGTGTTATGGGGAAGGGTCTGTTTTAATAGTATAACAGTAATGGTAATAAATGTTGGAATATTTACGTTCTCGAACAAAAGAGTTCAATAATATGTATCTTCTAATATAGTAAAGTGATTGGCTGTTTCGGATATTAGATTTATTTTGGCGATATTTTGTTTCGATCAGTTATTCCTGCTTTAAAATAGAAATTTACGTGGATTAAAACTAATCTTACGCGGTATCACATAAATTCGGTAGGAATTATTTTCAGTTTTCTTGCTATCACTTGCACCATATTACTGATGTCATAATGTCAGTGGCATGTAAGTAGTTCCAACGAGTCAAGTTTTGATAGCGGTATAGTGAATGAAATTAACGTGCATGTGACAAAAGCTGTTATTTTCTGACGACAATATTAGGGCAGGTTGTGATTTGGTGAAATGCATCCTGAACCAAAATGACAACTGGCCGCTTTGTTAAGCCATAAGGCACGGTGGATTTAGTTTTATAAAACACTCTGTGTAGCGTAAGATGTTAGGATTCCTGGTTAATTTTTTAATTTATTGGTTCCTCGTCACTAATCCGATAGTACTTAAGACGTTCCAGCTTTATGGCGATGAAAAGTAAAACTGAAAATATAAACTATAAAATCAGGATTATGAGCGTTATTGAGTGAAGCAATTGCAAAGAAATAAATTTATCAGAGCACTGCATTAAACTCCTCATTTCTGACCGGTTTCGAAGTTTGTTGATGTATAATCATTAATCATAATTTTACATTTTTCCATCTTTGATTTCTCATGAATTGCGACCCATGTATCGAAAACAAAATTGCGGTGATGAACCTTCAATATCATAATATTTCAGTTCTCCTTGAAAACTCATCGAATCTAAATAGATACAACTTTTAAGAATTTAAATTTAAGAACAAATTTATATTTCCCACTTTGGAGTTCTTAGTTTATTAAGTGTATTAAATTTCGCGATTTTAAACGGAATAAGTCATTGCAATGTCATAACGTTCTTGCTTTGGTCTCTGAAGAGCAGTGTATTCGAAATCTGTGAAAAGCAGGTTTTTTTTTTTTTACTTATGGCTTTACGCCTCCTTGACGTCGAGGTCATTAGAGGTGGGATGGGACTGGGGACAAGGCCTTTTGGAGGAAGCATCCCGGCATTCACCTGGAGCGATTTGGGGAAACCATGAAAAACGCAAATCTGGATGCCCGGCCGGTACAGGCTATGAAGTAGAAAGTTCTTTGCTGTTGGCAAAATGCGAATTGATAATGAAAATTCCCAAACGAACTATTCGTTTTAAGAGTCTTATGACGCTTTGTTCACGTATTTCGTTTATTTTAATATATAAAACTGAAAACTAAATTACTGAAGTAAAAAAATAAAAGAGTAGTAGTGTGATCTTTAGTCAGTTTTTCTTGAAAGCCGTGATCATCTCAAACACAGGTGATCCGTGGCCCATGTTTGTTCCATTTCGAACTGATTCTAATTTCTTGCTCCTTTCTTGGTGCATAAGCTGAGTTCGCACATTTTGATCCGGACCATACGCTCTAAAAATTTGAAAACACCCTCTAAACTGCTGCGGTAGCTTTTGCTCGATGTCATTTCAAACTCTCAGACACAGGCTGCTCGGTTACAGATTTATAATATTATAGATATGTAAGATTCGATTTATATTTTAAATGGGGACTCACAGAGACGGATGGGATTAGTTTGAGTTACCTGAGGTATAATAGGCTACTATTAGTGTACCATTGTTCGTAATGAATTCCTCTCCGTGGGAATTTACAGAAATTAAACAAAATATGAGCCCAAAAAATTTTCACGCTAACATCAGATTTACATTTCCCACTCCGGCGCCAAATCACGTAGGGTTAAAAGACATGACGCAGAATGTAGGTCCAATCTCAAAATTTTTGCGTGATGCGATAACGAACAGACACACAGAACAGCGCCCGCGAGAATTTGAATGGTGTATTGGCACATTACCTTAACAACGGACGGAACAGAAAATTGATCTCTCATCAAAAGCACATAGAACTCTACCCTAACGCCACCTGTGTGCTCTTTCTATAAGCATGGGGCATTTAGCCTCCAAAACAGAAACTTAGCTGTTCTACAGCGAAGCCACATTATCATTAATTTTAATTGCGATGGAGTTAACGCTCAGGTGGCAATTCCCCTAGTCACCCTTTTTTAAATATTTTTTTAAAATTCGTTTATAATGTGAGTGTTAAATTCCTCCCCAATTTGCTTTTCCAATTTACAAATTTTAATTTTAAGTTCCTTAAGCGTTTCTGGTAAATTATTCATCACTTCACTTGGTAATTTGTTCCAATATCTTAAACCCTTATCAACAAAAGAAAATTTCCCCCTCTCTTGTGCATGAAATCGAGTGCCAGTTTGTGGTCATGGTCACCTTTCGCCTTCCATGCACTGTTCCTAATTCTTTGACCAATATACCTCCAAGCCCCATCACCAACATATGCCCTTTACATTCCCAGCACTCTCTTCACCCTCCTCCTTTCCTCCAATGAGTCCCAATCCAACTTCTTTATCATATTAGTTACTGACTGGGTCCTGCGATAATTTGCACAAACAAATCTGGGATTAGATTTATAGTGGATTTATCGATTGTCAAATTAAATTTAACATGAAACGAATTATTTAACGCAAATATTTGGTTGAATACAGCTGTTTTTTGTAAGGACAGTAGATATAATAAGCCTAAGATATATGTCCAGTTTAAGGTTTCCGTAGCCGAAACAAATAATTTCCATGGTCTTGTGTTTGCAGCCGCGTCCTGCTCCAACATGGCGACCGAACCTTTTAGGCCTTTATCTACGGCGAAACAGCACGCAGATGTGTTTTAGATGTTCTACTAAGCACAATTAAGAGAAGACCATGCCAGGAGCATGCAAAATGAGATATAAATTTATTGCTGGCATTAAGTATAGCCTATTTAATACGAAAAATGTAACTATAGATTCACTGGTTCACTATTAGACAAAAAAAGGGGGGAGGACAAACTCTTGTTACGTATGCACAGATATCTGTATCGATAACGAGTACTAGAGAGACTAATCTTGAGATAACGACATAATCCTATTAATCTGAGCTGAATTCCTTTGAGTGCAAAAAAAATGCTGTCATTTTTCTCCCGCATTCACAATTTTTTCATTGCACAAGAACAATTTTGTAACTCAGTGAAAGTTTCACGGGTGTCCAGCCGGATGGTGTCATAAAACGACGACGTTTCGACAACCTGCTTGGTTGTCTTCATCAGGTCCATTTAGATGTTGCTTTCGAGAAGCAACATCTAACCATTCTGTTTCAGAAAGTAAATACATCCTGTAGAGTGCAGTTTCTCAAACTTTTAGCTCCACGTACGCCTATAAAATTTCCTCGGTAATAGCGAAACCACTTAAAACTGCGACCCTTTTTGCGATTTGTGCACTATTTTTCAGAAGCGTCAACTTGACTCTGTTTACATATTTACAGCTCCACTACTGACAACAATGAGCGATATTCACCATTACGTAAATCTTGTCGCGAACCCCCTGCGATCAACTGGCGAACCCCTAGGGGTTCGCGTACCCCACTTCGAGAAACACTGCTGTGTAGTATAGACTTGGTTTAGAACAAGATCTTATTACTTTTTGCCATCAAACAACCACGAGACTTAGCGTATTTTTACAAGAATTGTCTCACTTCTTTTTATTAGCTGATCGCTTGTTCCGTCTTGTGCCTCCGATGTAAAGATTTCATTTGAAAATCCGTGGATAAGTACGTTTCAGAATTCAAATATCATCAATATACGTATGTCCGTGCCAACAATGCCTGTGCTCTTAGCAAACATTGGATGTGCGTCACGGGTGAGCATAAACTTAACTGTCATCATAAGGAAATTCCAAACTAAACATAAGGACAAAGTAAAATTTAATAAATCAGTTAAGCTCTATGCATAGAAGATGAGGCATATAGTCTCCTCCAGAGCAAAGCAATTAACGTGTAATCTTGTGTGGAAAAGTTTCATGTTTGGATTGCCATTTGATAAATTCAAGGAAAATAACCAGTATTGGACTTTTATTATGATTTGGGCGTGAAACCATATATGTACCGAATTATCTGTTTCTAGATCCATGGGAAGTACAGTGGAATTATGATGATGCAGCGTCGTAATCGATTCAAAATTCTGAATTTCACAAACTTCCAAAGTAAGGAGACGAACGAAGTAAAATTTAACACATTGGTTAAACTTAGTATAAACTTTTCTTGTATTCTGGAGGTAAAATTTTATGTGTACCAAATTTCAACTTACTACGACTATGGGAAGTACCTAAGGACGTTGATGATCATCAATCAATTGAAAAATCGTTTAAATTTTCATTTGAATATCTTTTAGACTAAGAACAAGAAAGTAACAAAATTAAAAGTGTTTTCTAAGTTTGCTGATATCTGTATTCAGTAGAAATTTGAACCATCGTTCAGACCGAAATAATTGAGGTACAAAAATTGTTCGAATCGTTTCGAGGAAAATGTAGGCAGTGAGCAACTGACTCGGCGGGCGCACTGAAAAACATGTCAACCAGGGGAATTGCGATGGAATTAGAACAGGCGAAGAAGGTGAATACAGTAGTTTCAAATACCCGGAAAATATTGTAGAGGAAAGTGGAACGATGGCAAGATAAGTGAATTAGGGAGGCAAGAAGCGTCAGAAGCCTGGTGTGGAACAAAGATGTTCACACAGAAGTAAGAAAGTAATTTATCGTCCGTACTAAGTTACTATTCTCACGTATGGTGCTGAAACCAGGACACTGAAGAATCAAGATGTCAGTTAAATGAAATTTTTAAGATGCGTAACAGCAGTTACAAGAATGGTCAGGATAAGGAACGAAACGCTTAGAGACACAATAAAAGAGGAAACCTTGCAGGAAATGATAGAGAAGGCCACACAACGATGGTATGGGCATTTTAAGACAATGGAGGAGCAGTGAATCCCGAGGAAAGTCAACGACATGAAGATGCAAGGTAAACGGCCCAGAGGAATACCAAGGGATTGATGGCTGAGAGTAGTGGAGGAGTGTGTGCTGAAGAGAAGAGAGGACTGAACCACAGTGGCGACAGAGGGGGTGGGAAGAAAGAAGAAAAGGGAGAGGCTTGTGCATGAAGCAGACCCAACAAATTGTTCATTATTATGATGAATAGCATCATATTTTAAAAAGAGAATTATGAATAACATTTGTTTTAGTGATATTTATTTTCAGCCCCTTAAGGCTGAAAACATTGTAAATAAATAACTCTTATTATTTGTTACAGTTTTAATTCCTACGGATTTTACATACATTTTCATTAGAAGAATACATACGGATTCAAGTAAGAGCTGCAGAATGCAATTTGTTGTATGTCAGTTTTATCTGTGTTTTATGCAATGATGGCCAAGACATTGATGTCGCTACCAACCATAAACAAGACAGAAATGTATTTTTTTAAATTAATTTAATTGCAATGGAGCACAGGCTCCGGTGGCAGTTTCCCTACACCCCCATCTTCCCCCTATCCTGCAGCCACCTACATTTGCCCTCTACAAATTATTGAGCTGGACGGGATAAAGATAGGGCCATATCGCTGCTCTCTTATGATTAAGTTACTCCGTTTAGTAATACGCAAACAACGCAACCTACTGTTTACATTATTCAGGTAACATCTCAAACAAGAATTACAGAAACTTATGCATTTTTTCATATAAATACTCCGTGTATATCCCATGTTTTATTACACCGTTAACAGTCCAGGATTGGCATATTTTGCTTTATTTGACGAATTTGATGAGTCTGCAGATGTTCATCTAATTTTGAAGTAATATTCGATTGAATCCAAACACATTAGGCAGCTTACTGTCGTTAACGATTTATCACAATATGCTGGTATACAGAATATACTTTACCAGGCATTCCTTTGTCAACACAGAAGCGTTGAAATAAATGTATTTGGCTGTTACTTATTCATGTTAACGAGATAAACATTCAAACTATTGGTCATATTATTGAAGAATGTGCTATAAGATCTTACAGTGGTGATCCTATGGACTTCCTGCTGGCAACTCAGGAATCGATAAACTATATTAATAAACTAGATATATGTCTTTAATATTGTAAAGTTGCAGTTTATATATTTTATCGATGTTCTTAAAGTGTCTGAATTGCCATACGATAAATAAATACATAAATAACGAGATAAACGTTTGTTTCTGTAGCCTCACATTTGAGATAGAAATAACATTAGACTGTCGTATACTAAGTGTTCTTATTTGGCAAATCTACCAGATTATTTAATCAATTTATAAATTTAATCCTGCCGAGTTTGAAACTTTGTGAAACGAAACTTTTTTTTTTTTTTTTTTTTTTTTTTTTTTTTAAAGTAGTACTTATGAAGTATGATTTTAAACACATGGCACGATGATAATGTTTAGAAAATTGCGTTTTGAGTGTCTCCTACAATTTTTTTATCTCCTGTGTTTTGTAATTTTTTGTGTAAAACATTAACATTAGAACAATAACATTAATCGCATTCAATGTTGAAAATGCACAAGTAATTAATTCTATGTAGGCTATTCACGCTGAGGGAGGAGCATTGACACACCTAATTTTTTATCCCACAAGCCACGTTCTTATTAATGAAAGATTAAGTTTTGCAAATAGTACAGAAGTGTTACAGAATTTTAATGTTATTAGGCCAAATGCAAGATACCCTTTCGGAAAATTTTTGCGCCGAAGTTCTAACAATAAAAGAAGGTTTCATAACATTTATGTGACGTGGCTCTGCGGAGTTTTGTGTTTGATGTTTTTTCTTACAGACGTCTCTCATACGAACGTATTATGCTGAAATAGCTGGGAAATAAAAATTCGTCCTGGCCCTTTCGCTTTTTGTGAATCTTACGATTTCTGACAGAGACAACCGTGGAACCACATTGCGGTATCTGACCATGGGTGTGGTCAAACATCAAACTTTATGATAGAGATCCAAAGGGCGCAAATGACGTCATCCGATCAATACTGCCGTGTTACGCTCCAGGGGCTAGGAGACGTCATGTAATGGGTCGCCAGCCGCGCTGTATGGGTGCTGGCGCTCACCTTCCTGCAGTGTTAGTTTACACACACAACGTGTTTCCCTGTCACTGACCACTCCGTACCCCAGTAGTAGTTGGTTTTAGTTCCATTTTCTGCACATTTTACTGCTTTTCTGTGCTTCCAAGTTTCTCTGCCTATACCTTGGAACTAAAATAAGATTTGTTGCTGTCATTTAATACACTTTTGGGTGTTAATTAAAAAATCAGTCTGTGGGTAGCTACTCATAAGAAATGTTGGGATAAATACGAAATTGATTCAACGTGACAAGTGCAATTAATATTAAGTAGAAAACGTTTTGATTTTTAGCAGTCTGTCTGACCAATTTAGACTACTAGCTTTTATTAATAAAACTTGTCCATCGTCGATAACTTGTAAATTTGTAATGCTACTTTAGCAGTGTTATCCATCTATTCATTACAATAAATACAAAAACATTGGTTATATGAAACAGTTCCAGTGGAGCAAGTAACTTATTTATGTCGGAAAGTGTTTAATAAATCAAAATGGCATTTGGCACTAGGCTCTTCCTAGAAGGATCTGTTTGGAATTAATCGTTGCGGGTATTGTGGTTAAACTTTCAACACCGTCGATATGTTACCTTACTGACAACCGCCTTCTTTTCTGCACTCGAATTGACTATCTGTTGATTGTCATTAATTGAGACGTTTCCCAATTTATTTTTTGAGTATTTGGACACAATGTATCTTTTTATTTATTATTAAAAAAAAAAGCGTAGAAAGGCCACAAATTTCTAGGACAAAAAATTAATAATCGCTGTACTGGAATTTAATAAAAATATTTTGTTGATTTCTTTTAAGTTCACCTTGGAAAACAGTTTCCGGTATCTTGCCATGCTACGTAATTTTGTCTCTTCGTAGGAGACACCATTATTCTTTTTATTGACCTTAAGTTCTAATCACCAGACCAACTTTTTTATTACGTACAGTAAAAATCCATCAATCTCAAATTCTCGAATCAACTGTTTTCACCGAGTTCTGTTTCATCTTTTACAAGCCTTCAATTTTGAATGGAGCCTCTCCATAACCATGAGTTATGTCCACAGAATGATTCAGTTCTTAAGAGATCCAGTTTGTGTCCCCAGTTTTTTCCCTATTTACAAGAAATCTACAACAGGGAGACCCTATGGTGTTTCTAGTTCTGAAAGCCAATTTAAAATACAATCCTTCAAAGTGACGGAATTGGTACGTTATCTCCTGGTGATAACATTTTAGCATTTCTTTACTTCCAGATTTTTATTTTTATGATGCCATGCGGAATACTTTCAGTTTGCTGTTAAAACACTTTATTTAACATTATCTATATTGATGTTTTGAATCGATGTTTCATCGCGGCTGTTATGTATAAGCGTCTATTGACACTCTAAAATTCGTGCATGAGAAATAAATGTTAACACCGAGGCTGTGTTTCTTATTAAATCAGATAGCCATGTCAAATGTACACTGTGCTGATTCTCATCTTGCCAGTTAATCTCCTACCTGTTCTTATTTGTTCATGTAATTAATCCTAATTTAAAACTTTTAGCCGAGTTTGGATGGTAGTCTGTAAAAAAAAGAAAAAATAAGTTATGTCGTAATGTTCTTCATTTATTATTGGTGTCTTTTAGAGCCTCAAATTGTGGTGTATGTGCTAGATCGATAGTTGTTCGAATAATAAGAAAATCGTATTTAGGAAGCAAGTTACCTCCACTGTATCAGCTACGTTTCTGCTTAACTTATTCATAGCTTATTTGTTTATACGAATTTGAGATTTTCGGAGAAAATGAAGCTTTGGATGTGCCTTCTGGAAGGGGAGCGTACGTTAAGGTAAGGTCAATCGGTTAACGAATGTAGTGAACTCACATCGGATTTGCATTTCGAAATGCATGAACATAAATATTTTCAGGACTTGATATTATGTACTTGGTGAACCAATGCGCGGTTACTTTCCATTGATCAACACACGACGTGTTCCGTAGGTGCAAAGCATTTCGAAAGTGTGCTGCCTGGACGTATTCAGTCGCTTTCGTGTTTACGACAAACAGTATCCGACTGTTCGCATACACTTTGTCGGGCGAGCGTTACATACCTCTTGACAGGTCCAAGCGTTTCTAATATGGCTTCTAGTGAGTTTCCGGTTTTACTCGAATTGAAAATGCCGAGCAAGCCGAAACTTTATATGGGAGGATACACGACCAAGTAACCTTATTATATTCCCACAGAAACATGCCTGAAATACTTGCAGCAGATCCAGAGAAAATTACTGTGAATAGTATCAGTTTGGGATTTCGTATGTCGAGCTCAATAGTTGAAGAATCCTCCACAAAATACAAACTTTTCAACGAATGTTAAAGTCTAACGACTTGAGTGAAAATGCCAACTCTCATTTCCAGTGTTGTTATGTTTATAACGGAACTTGGTCGGTGAAAGAGCAGTAGCGCTCTAGTTCCGACATCCGGCAGAACACTGGTTCAAATCTCTGTCAGGTCGTCCTGAATTCGGTTTTCCGTGGTTTCCTCACATCACTGTTCTTTCGAAAGGCCATGGCAGGACTTCTTCCCGTTTCTGGTTACCTCTACGTCAACGAGGCGTAAAGCCCGAAGTAAATTAAAAAAAAAAAAAACAGGTTCTTATACCCAACGCATAGAATTCCCTGGGCTTCCAGAAAGCGTCGGAATCTTCTGGAGTGTGGTAGCAGTAGAGACATGCTGGATTCTTATCTATTTGCGCGTTTTTACGGTATCACAGTCATTGATAGTGCGATATGCAACAGCAGATATACAGAGACATTATTGCTTTTTGGGAATCAGAACAATAAATCTTGGTTGGTCTACAAGTACTTGTTTTGATAAATTTGCCCTGAGATGCTGAGTTAGATTTAAAAAATTGTAGGTTTTATTAATTGTGTTACTTCCGTGCGTAAGAAAATCAGTGCAAGTCCATACAAAACCGTCAAATAGTGGTCGAGTGGTGAGAGAATGCAGATTAGTTTTGGTAGCGCGAGGACGGAGCAGAGCGGGTTATTTTTAGCGGCGCGTGTGTCCGGCGGGCAGCCTAAGCGGCAGGCTACTGCGCAGTGTGGCGGCACTGGCTGGCTGGCCTCGCCCCCCGGAGCGGAGCGGCGCGGCGCGGCGGCTGAGCCGGCTGCCGCTGCCTCGACTCATTACTTCCAGTGGTGTGCCGGCGAGGCGACCGGCCAGCTCGACGCACGCGCCATGGCCCGTCTCTGACAGCCAGCGCAGCGCACCCAACATGTGGTACTGCGGGCCGCAGCCTCACTCCGCTTATCTCGGTTACCACGATGTAGACTATAAAATGTACTGTGTGAGTATCGCCGGGAGGACCGTGAGTGAGTGACTGACTCTGTGCTGGTGACTTGCCGCTAGTGATGTGTGTGCTGTATTTGACCCTCCCTAGTGGTTGACAGCGTGCTGGTTAGTGGTTGACGCTACGCTATTTGTTTTACGCCCGCCCTCGCAGTGAGTTTGCCGTACCGGCGGTCGCTCGCAGTCAGCTGTGTCGCGCGCCGGCTCGCTCTCATTCGACCCTTTTTCCTCGTTAGCGCATGCGCTCTCTTAGCGTCTGCTGATGAGAAACTAACACATCTGTGAAGTGACATTCCCGTATGGTGGAGAAAACTAATTAACCGCACAGTGGTTGTCATTCAAAAAGTAAACCACTTTGGGAATCGTGACCTGGCATTTATTTTTCTTATTTTCTATGCTAACGTGCTTTAGTATTAATATGTTTATTTTTATTTTATAACTGTCGTTCACTTATCCACTTTTCCTTTTGCTCCTGCAGTTCATTTCTCAGCTCCCCGAAAATTTTCTTCCATTATTACCCTCATCATTTTGCGATTGAAGTGTTGAGACTGTAAGCAAGGCCTCGTGCGAATTAGGTTCGTCTGTTGAAGGACGCTGTCGGTGCGCCACACCTGACACTCGACTGCCAGTGCTGCTAATGTAGTCCATTCACGTTCCACAACCACTTGCAGTATTTTTTTCTTAATGATCTTTGCGCTACTCGCCGGTGTAATCACTATCCCAGTGGTTGTTTTTTTTTCTTCTGACATTCATGAATGAACGGTGATTTTCAGTAGTGTTCTACATATTACTGCTCTAGTTCTGTCTTACAAACATCCGCATCATCTATCGATGTTTGTGTCTGCGTTCTTTTAGTTAAGTCTCTCTTTTAGACTAATTGCGAACAAAATACAAAACTCGACGATAAATTTCAAATCTATCGTGTTGAAAGATATCCGTCTATCTGCTCCTTCAACCAAACACTTTTCAGCATGATAATGCCTATTTTATCTCTGTTCTTTAGTAAAGAATTTTTTGCAGTGTTTTATCGTTTGGTTCATTTAACACGTGTTGGCGTTTGTGTTATAACGGAAACGATGGAATGGGATTTAGATTTCGAACTGCACTGTTTGTCGTATTTCACCTGATTTCATTTTATGCACTGTGTTTCAATTTTAAGACATTTTTTTGCTGCTCATTTGTTGCAGATATATTCTGGATTCAATATGTTGTATCCATGTACTGCTGGATAGTGTTTTATGCTTAGAAAATTTGAATAACTGTGTTAATTTTCATATCAACCTGTAGTATTTTTACTGACGAAAACACTCGTTAAAAAAAAACCTGTAGCTGCGAATTTAATACTTGACGGTTTCTTCTTAACTCTTTCACTCTGTTAAACTTTTGTGTTTCTACCTATGTTCAGAAATAAGCTCGCTTCTGAGATTTCGTAAGTTTTTGAAATTTTGTTATGTTGTTTGATGGTAGTTAGGGGATTGAAGTGTAGCGTATCTTTGTCAACAAAGTCGGTCAGTGTATAGAAGACGACCATACGAATTACGACTAAACTTGTTGCTCCCCTGCAGAGAGGATATCACGGTGACTAATAATCTGAGTTGCTGTTGTTGTTGTTTTAAATGAATCGTCCATACAAGCATGTAACATTGACATGCGCTTATATTCATCGTTGTATGACATTACATATACCGTCTATGGATTCGCTCTCGGGCTTGTCGAAGTTACTGCTAGCAGCCGCTAAATAATGGCAATAAAAAGTTGTATTAATTAGAGCTCCTGAATTTAAGACTGTCCATAAACAAATAACGCTACATAGCCGGTACCGCAGGTAATTATTCACTGGGTCGCTTGGTACATCATGGCTTAATATCCTGCTGAAACGGCCTTGGAAACTGAATGTGGGTCTATAGACAACTGCTATGCTTTCATTAAAAAAAAAAAAGACATTTCTGAATTACATGGATTGATAAAAATCTAATTGTTAACGTTCATATATAACATTACGTGATAATTTCAATGTTAGTTTATAAATCTTAATGTCTAATGAAAAGTGATGCCGGTTAAAAATACCAGCGAACCGTGTGATGGTTACTTTTTGGTGCTAATTGCTGCAGTTTGTTCCTAACTACGGTAGTAACTTAAGTATTCTACAAGACTGATGTAGCGAAATCTGAGGTAACAAGCACGATCCTGAATACGTTGAGCGTATTGCTCGGTGCCTTTTTACGCTGAGACAGTTTCTTATACTCCGACACTGTGTCATCCTCTTCGTCGTCGTATTTTGTTGTTATCTGTAAATCTTTACATCCTCAGTCCGCAGATGGTGTAGGACAACCGTTAAAGATCACTTCAGTTTTTCTACGAATGTGGAATAACAGTAGTTTGCAACTCAGCTATTAAAAATAATAGTTCATTACTCTCTGGAAAATATGGAAAGCTGCAGTTTCTTGCTAATTGATTTTTCTTCCTTCCTTTCCTCACTCGATTCGTTATTTCCTTTCACTACTGTCAGGTTACATTAAGGTTGCGAGTTGTGCTGTGACCTGACTGGGTGCCATGCGAGCCACACACGCTTCGCTCTCCTCTCCTCTCCTCGGTGGGACGGCTTTATTGATCTTCGCGCAGATTCTTAGACCTGCCGCTCGGCCCTCTCTCCGCCGACCATCGAATCATTAAAGTGACTCAAGCACGCACTGCCCCTAACTACACCTCGTCATGCACACAGCTACCCTCATACTTAACTTACACAGTTATTCCGTAAATCCATTACTACGAGTAAACAGTGTGGGTTTATATATAAAACAAGAATGGAAGAACATTGCAGCTAATTGGTGAAAATACACCAAGAAGAAAATAAATATCAGATTTCGCGTCAGTTGGGTCGCTGAGCTACGACGCTTACAGTATAATTAAGCCCGCGACCGTGTTTTGCGTATAGTGACGGATCTAGAATAGTTCAAGTTTGTAGGGTCAAAGATTATGACAGATTGACATGATCTGGCCAAATACGAACCTAACCTGTGTTTGTTAACTCAGAAGTATTATTAGGGGTATTAATCACGGACAAAAGTGATCGCGCTATCGTATAATTGTTTCAAAGGTCGTGGGTGCTAGACCTGAACTTCCTGGGATACAAACTTGTATTTGATCCGAAAAGTCCACTCTCCAAAATTTGAAGAATTTCTTTTTAAAGAGAGTGCCCAATTGCTTCGAAAGCATCACGTTGTTTTTCATTAAGGCTGGGCAAACATTCATAATATAATCTTTGGTCATAGTGTCCGTAACGGCCAGAGAACTTAATGCTGATTCCAGATTATTAAATGGCTAAGCAAAACCGAAGAAATGAATTGATATAATACTGAATTCGGTAACATGTTTGGTCTGATATCCACTCTAAATAACGTAACAACTCACGTACACCGAACATGTACAAGGACCATTAACGAAAGTGGTCAGTAAAACACACAAAAAAAAAACAGTAATGTATAAACCTTGCTCAAGCAGCAACATTAGCGACAGTTTTAACTAAATTGAAATTTATCCTAGGCCGGAATGAAAATTGACATTCGTGGTTACAGCAGGGACCATGAGTAATTTAAATTTTTTAAAGTTATTTTATGTTGCTTCATTAGCGACATGTTACTGATAAGCAGTTCCACGTTTTTTCAACCGTAAAGTTTATCAATACTTTTTTTAACTACGAAATGCTACGAAAAGCCTAACTAATGAATGTTTTATGGCAATTTAATTTGGCAGCATTTGCTTAGCTATTAAATGGTGGACTTTATCTCGAATTCTTCTAATTATATCTCTGGTAGCTGTCGCGAGTGAAGGCTGGCGTGTGACGTCACCGTTCTCCAGTCAATAGCTGTCGAGGTGAGTGAGCGAGTGAGCTTAGGGGCGTCCATTAATTACGTGAGGTGAAATAGGGGGGAAGGGGTCAGTCGAAATCTCGCCAAAGGGAAGGGGGGTGGGGGTCGACGGAAATCTCACATAAGGTTTTGAAATTCTCGAAAAGACAGAAGAGCCAAAAAAAATGTCTACAAAAGACACTGATGTGTAATCGAAAGGGGTAAAAACTACGCGGATACTGATTTTAGGGGGGTATAACCGCCCTCGGAAGCAGAAGAGCTAAAAAGGTAAACAAAAACAAAAAAAAACTTCCAGGGCGATCAGGAAGTGGGAAGGGGGAGGGTCCGTCAAAATCTCACATCATCTTAGGGGGGGGGGGAGAGGGAATGTCACCAGATCTGGTGGGATTACGGAATTCAGTCACGTAATTAATGGAGGCCCCCTTAGGTTATTATGTAGTAGATAGAGCTACCGCCCATATTGGTTCACATATCGTAGACATGAGCTGCAGCAGACTAGCTAAATTGCGTTCTGTTTAATGTTCACATATGAAACAAACGAGGTCCCCGAAGTTATCCCCCTTTGATTTTGATATTTTGTGATATGTTATATCAATTAAAATTTGTGAATTGAATTATTATTTTTTTTTTTTTATCTGCGGGATGTAATTTATGGAGACGAAATAACCTACAATGTTCGGGATGTAAATCTCAAAATTTCGTTGTTTCAAAGAGAAAAGAATAATTTAGTAGGGAAAACAAAAATTTCTTACGAGTGAGGATATAAATCACAATTTTCTCAACGAGGTTTTTAGTTTTAAAAGCGTGAAACTTCTGTGAAATTTGCTAATACAAACTGTAAAATGTGGAACATTTGCTATGCATCTAGGCAAATGAAAGTTAAATAATCCTACGTTTCTTCCAAAAATCATAACTCGTAGTAACTATCCCGCAAACCAACTCATTACGATTTTAATATCTTCGTCTGTATTCTTTCCCTCCCTGCTTTTTTCGATTTAAATAATTTTTCTATAAGTTAAACTAGACAAAATTCTAATTATTTAATAACTTTTATATGCGAAAAATCATCCAAAACATTTGTCGAGGGAAAATTGCGTTGTTTCATGTAGAAGAAACGATAATCTGTTTCGACGAAACAAATTGCATGTCCCCTCGACGAGAATAAAAGGCACACCTGCCTCAACCCGTTCACTCACTTCTGAGAGGGATAAATTAACCACTTAATTTAAAAATTATAACGCTGGAAAATATTACGCTTTGATTCAAGAAAAAAAGTTTGGGAGTAAGGTTGGATCGCAAAAAAAGTTTTCGTGAAGAGAAATGAGTGTTTCCTTGTCATTATAGAAACATATATTCTACACGGAATATCATTAAGTTGGTTTTCCGTCAATGAAAACGATATCATAAAAACCAGCGAAAAATTAATAGAATTTAGACCTTTCCAAAATATTGTTCAAAATAACAACACTACGTACAAACCTTCATTTTGTTACAGCTGCTAAAAGCGGATGAACTATACTTTTAATCCAAAGTGAAGATTAAATAAAGATTATGTAAACCAAAGGATATTCGTAAGGATTTGGTAGCAATCTTACGGTCGGATGCCCCTGCCCACAGCATCTGAATTTAAACGTGGAAGGATGGGAGGATCGGGATTGTACATGATCCACACGCAAGAAGACCACTAGTGACAAAAACACTCGGTAAATGTAGACAGTGTATATAAGTGACATATGGATGGTTAACGGTTCGGCAGATTAAGGAGATTTTAGGCATTCCAAGATGTGAGAAAAGGCGAGGAAACGATAGACAGCAGATGAAAACTGTAATGAGCAGACAGGTGTCTGCGAAAAATATGTTCCTCTTTGAATCAAGCCTGAGAGTCTTTGTTGATAGATTTATGATGATGGATGAAACCTAGGTCCATCACCAGAATCAACGGTGCATTGAAAGCGCACCAATTATTTCCCTCCAAAGGATATCTCGTCTGCAGCGAAAATGACGGTGTCCTTTTTTTGTTATTGTTATGAGAGTTCAAGTATTTCTGGATTAACCGAAAGAGAGTTGAACCGTCCCGGGTACATTTATGCTAACCTTTCGAAGCAGCCATCAAGGATAATGGACGAGGTATGTTGTCAGAAAAAGTGCCATTTCATCGCGACCAGTGCTCCCACTGTCATGTTTGTACTCCACGAGTAAGGTCTCTTTTGATACTACAATTCCCCTTTTCACACCAGTGCGGCCCTCCCAGATTTCCACCTATTTCTAAAATTTAGAAAGTTTCTGTATGGAAACCCTTTCATCTCCGTTTCAGCTGATGATGTCATACGTGCTGTCACTTCATATTTTGAGATGCTTGAGAAATCTTTTATGATATAACAGTGTTGAAAAATCTTTGAAGGAAATGTTTGGAGCTCAGAAGGGACTTTTAACTCGTGTGCATCATCATCAAGCCACCAACTTGTCGGAGTACCTTCATAATACCTCACCTCATCCAACCGTTAGTTGTTACACGTACTAGCAACACAGCACTACAGACAATTATTCAGAAGTTAATTATGTATTAAACAAATAATGTTTCATTTTATTGGAAGATTAGATAAGGATCTACTCTTTCGAACAAGCGTATTTTCTGTCTGACGTACAAGCATCATAAAACGATTATGTCTCAGTTGCACCAAATTTGGAAAATTAGAAATCTGTAAACGTTTGTTTTCCCCTATGTGTAGCAAACTTCATTTAGATTTTTCACCTTGTATTACCACCTTCTGATAGTGATTATTTAATATGTGAATGGTGGTGTGCGCGTTGAAAAATATAATAGCGACATTAATGAAGTTGTATATTTTAAGGTCCTAAATGCGAAATGTTTGGTAATTTATTTCGTCGAATTTTTTTTCTTTTTCTGAACGAAAATTTCAATTTAAATCGCTAAATTCGGAGGCTGTTTGGCCACCTAATTATGTTTATCCCCTAAAAAGAAAGCTAAGATCAGTGATGTATCGTTAACATAGCGCCCCACTTATAGTTATAATCTACGACAAGACTGAAGTTTGAAGCTGCAGTTTTTGCTGCCTAGAAGCAGTTTGTCGGAATATGTTGTTCCAGGAACAGCATGTGTCACACTCTGTGACGCAAGATACCAA
Source organism: Vandiemenella viatica (assembly GCA_031002005.1). Taxonomy (NCBI): domain Eukaryota; kingdom Metazoa; phylum Arthropoda; class Insecta; order Orthoptera; family Morabidae; genus Vandiemenella; species Vandiemenella viatica. The sequence goes on along the minus strand of CM061920.1, from coordinate 26,122,117 downwards.
ATCGGGAATAACCTGCAGGATTTTGTAACACCGAAGTAAACACCAAGAGACAATTCTGCAGAATATTATCGTTTACACCAGCATTTTGTATACAGTTCTTGTTAGTTCGGGCTGTTGGCATCATCCACTGTTAATATACGCATCTTATCGTCTGTTATAGTCTCTTCTGAATTTATGAAAGGTATTTCGGATCAATTCACAGTTTAATACTACCAAATTTGATGTGAACTCGGGAACTGCACCACTTTCGGTACCTGCCATAAACTGGTACTAACCTGTTGAAATTTACATCGCTTCGTCAACATGTCCTCTTCACGTTTTGCGATCATATATTGCGGAAAAGTTGCCAAGAATTTAATTAAAAATGCCGAAATATAACATGACGCACAGCTGTTACATGCCGCCAACGTTGAAAAAAATCAGTGACAGTCTCTTAAAATGTTGGTTTAATCCTTTGTTGGAATGTTTTCATGCCTTTTCAGCTCTACTCCTTTGTAAAAAGTCCCACAAAATTGACAAATAGGCAATATTTATCCGAGTTGTAATACGGTGATGACCGCCATCTTACATAGCAACGAGCAACCAGAGATAATCGATTGCTTCCATTGTAAACAAATACGCCTTTGCGTGTTGGATGTCGCGTAGCTAAAATTTCGTAATTTTTTATCACTTGGTCTAGGCCGTATTTCAACCTAACCACGATTTCTATGACAAAACTAAACTGTTTAGGTTGAAATGATCCCTGTACCGATAATTTTTATGTTATTTTAGCAGTGCTGAAAGAAGTTGCTCAGCCTTCCATATTTCGGCATTTTTAATTAAATTCTTGGCGACTTTTCCGCAATGTATGATCGAAAAACGTGAAGAGGACATGTTGACGAAGCGACTGATGTAAATTTCAACAGGTTAGTACCAGTTTATGGCAGGTACCGAAAGTGGTGCAGTTCCCGTGATCTCATTCATAGCACAGGTCGGCACATTATTTTATGATAAAAAAAATTGCAAAATGTTTTGAACAACTTACATTTGCTGAAGAGAATGATGATCATTGATTTTCAGGTAGCATAACTTTTCGGAAAATCATTTACTACGAATTGCTTCTAAATAATTAAAAGTTCGAGATCATGTCGTCAAATATAAGTAAAGCACGACGGATTCGCAGAGTCAGTTGCGGGAGAGTCCTGATTCAGAAAAGAAATAATGCGAAAGATTTTTGTGCTGTACTAGAGTCTAATGCACACTCGTTCCCACATCTCCCCTTCCTCTGTTTACTAACCTCATGCCGACCGTGATAGATGGGCGGTAACGCTCTGGTCTCGCATTCGGGAGGAAACAGGTTCGGAACCCCGTCCGGCAATTCAATAATTCGGTTTCCAGTGGTTTCCCGAAATCACTCCAAGCTAATGCTCGGATGGTTCCTTCATAGGGTCATGGCCGTATTCCTTCCAATTCTTTGCCCACAGACATTTCCCGCATTTAATGATCTCGACGTCGACAAGGCGTAAAGCCATGATAGTAAACAAAAATCCTAATTACATGTGAAATAAAGCATGCCTGGAGGCTTCAATCTCCTGCTTTTTATCTGATTTTTCTTTTATATTTTTCGTAGTCGTTAAGCCATCTACTCCTAATAGTTCCCCTCTCAAATCCTGTATTATATAATACTTCAACTTCTTCTTTGGACTTCGTCTGATTCTTATTCCCTACTTCACTTCAACGAACCCTCGCATTTCTTCATTCCAATCGTCCTATCTATTCTAACTTTTTCCCGAGCATTCTCATTTCCGATACTTCCAATTTGTTTTCAAATGCTTACTTTATACATCTCGCTATAGTGGACAACCATTTTGACGAGGGTTTTTGGGCGGTTTTCCTTGGTCACCTGTGCGCTCTTTCTAATGATCCCCACTCTTCTCTTCAAAAACTGTACATCTTCAGTTCATTTTCCGTTCGATATCTTTACAAATCATGCTGTTATCCTGTAGGCCCTACACCAATATTTTTTTTATTTTTTTCTTCTCCAGCCGGTTTGAATTCTGGTTTGATGTTATAATTCAGCAATTCATTTCACAAATTTCATACAGATTGTCACTGTGATCCAATCAGTGTTTCTGGAGAGATATTTCAACGCAATCAGTAGTGAAAGTAGATGATTGATGACATGTAATCTTCAGGGGCTCTCCGCTGGATAGTGTTGTAGAAAGACACCGGACATGAAGATGGTGGCAGAGCTAGCCGCCGAAAGCTCGTCTTTCTACAGCACTATCCTGCGGAGAACACGTGAAGATTACATGTCAGCACTACGCCGGGAAGTCTTCGTTCACACATTAGATGATTGATGTTAATTAATTCCCATGTAAATTGTGCCCTCTGTATGTCAGATCGTCGTAGTTTAAGCATTGTATCTATTATTAGTGAGTGAGTATTACAGTTTTTACACTTTTTCCTTTATGTATTAGTTGCAGCCCTTCAAATCCTTCAGTCGCAGTCAATCGTTGAGGTTTTGTGTTGGTCCCACCTTTTATTGTTATGTGTAGTTACTCCTAAAGATATACTAAAAATTAGCAACCTCATGTTATGAACAATCTGTTATACCCGAGAGTGACCGGCTTCTTTTCGATCCCCCGTGCGCTTTAAACTTTCACTTTTTACTTTTACGCTTCAATTTTTCGCACTATTTGGGAATAACTTGGTATCATCAGCGATAAGGGGACATCCATTAATTACGTGAGGTGAAATAGGGGGGGGGGTCCGGCGAAATCTCATCAGATCTCACCAGGGGGGAGGGGGGGGTCTACGGAAATCTCACGTGAGATTTTGCGAAAAATTTGGGGACAGTAGAGCAAAAAAAAGGTCTACAATTTGCGCCAAAGTCGATTTTAGGAGGGTATTTCGTCAAAAAAGTTAGGGTGTGACCTAAAAAAAAAAAAGGTCTACAAAAGTTTCCAGGGGATTTCTAGCGGGGGGGGGGGGGGTTCTCACGGACCAGATCTCACCAGAGGGGGGGGGGGGTCCAGAAATCCGGAAAAACACCTCACGTAATTCGTGGATGCCCCCTAAATCCTAAATTGCTATCAGAATTGTATGTAGTATCAAGTATCAAATATTTGAAAAGTGTTATACTTCCTTTCTGTCTAACATGAAGATTGCTAAAAGTTTTCGCTTATGTATGGGTATATTATGATCTACACCATTTACTACAAAGTAGGTGGCAGAGGGTATATCGCATACCTATCCTAATGTCTACACGTCTATGCATTGTAAGGAATATACCGTATACAACAGGTAACCCAACCTAGAAATATCTTGCGATAATGTGACGCGGGAATCACCTTCAGGAATTCAATACGTATAATTTCATGTTGAATTGAAGGTCCCAGAGGAAATAAACTGGCCGTCCTACCTCTGACACAAGGGCTTAGAATGCCTGCTTCAGGAGGTTCCAGCCATCCTTCATGGTTCTGGACTAAGTTAGGTTAGTTACTAAAAACCGTAACCGGAAAAAGTCTACATTTAAGATTATTAAAAAAAAATTGGGCTGCTTTTAGTAAGCTACAGGGAATAATTTTAATTTGTATCTGTCTGCAAGTTAGGATGAACGGATTTTCATGGGGTTTTGATTAACTTAACGTGGTCCCGCGGGTAAAATAGGATGTGTTTCATTTTGTTGTTAAATCGCAAAGCTGAGTAATTTAAGATAAAGGTTCCCACAAATTAGTATCCATTTTTCGTTAAACGTGGTTCACGCAAGAATTAGGACGGATTTCGTTACATCTCGCAGAAGAAATATTTATGGTGATTTGAACGTAACATTGGCATTTTATTATTCGGAAGAATTAAGTTACATTTTTTAAAACTGTCATCGGTTTTATCCGTACAAGTTCAGCTAGTGATGTCGCGTTAGAAACTTTGATCGCTTCGTCAGAAAATAGAACGAGTGAAAAGGAGAGCAGCTAGATTTGTCTATGGAAATTACCGCAGAATACAATCACTAACTGATATGATAAAGCAACAGGGTTGGAAGACAAGAAAGGGAGGTGAAGAGAGTGCTAGGAGCATGGCGTATCTTGGTGATATGGCGTGGAAATATATTGGTAGAAGAATTAAAACGAAAAAATGACCATGACCCAAGTTGGCACTTGATTTCAGGAATAATGGAATGAGAAATTTTTCTTTTGTAGGTAAGAGAGTCAGAGATTAGAATAAATTACCCAGAGAAGCTGTGAATAATTTACCGAAAACCCTTAAGCAATTTAAAGCTAAAATCGTAAAGGGTAAAAATGGTAGGCTTTTAGAAAGGGGAAAAATGTAAAGTGCCAGAAATCTCTCCTTTCCTAAATTCGTCCCCCTCCCTATAACTTCCATAGTAATGGCTGAAATCTAGCGAGAGCGTTGGAAAATCTTCAAAACGCAGTAACTGCAGCCAATGACATAGTTACTTTGCTGTTTTCATTTACGTTCTGATGTTTCAAAAATTGGTTTTGTGAAAGCTTTCTACAGTTTCTAATCAACTCGCAATACGTTTTTCATTATTTAATGATTGCTTATTATAGATTACTCTTTTAACATGTTCCAGTTATCACAGATGTATAGCCGCAATTGTTTGCTTAGAAGCAGTCACCATTTTTACTATAACCGGAGTCGTAAATTCTTCCCCTCTGACCATCGTAATTAGTGAAACATATGTATTAAACTCAAAGTTTTACGGAGAAGATGACAATTTTGAGAACGGCATAAGGTTGCTATAAAACTAAAAGTGGTTATCTACAAAGGAAAAAAAGCAGGTTGACAAAATGTCATGTTATAGAGCCGGGACCCCAGTCGTTGTAACCGGAAGTCCCCATAAGCCTCTATCGAAAATAAACAAATTTCGACTGAGCGTCAGAAGAAACAATCGCAACAAATGCCAGGAGATGTCTCATTTTTGAAAATAAAGATTATGTGGGGACATCATTGACAAAACCTCCCAAAGAGAAGAAAAAAAAAATATGACGCATGTTCAAGCGATTCTGAGGATGTAACACAAGTTCCACTGGTGACGAGAATAGCTCAAGCGATGAGGTTTGCGTCATGTCCAATTTGTGGAAAGCGTTTTTCCCTAGACAAGCGAGGAGATAATTGCATCATGTGTTCAAAATGCTTCCAGTGTTGCCACGAGATGTGCTCATCTTCAAAGAAAGTAAAACACTGTCTGCGATTATTGTGCGGATGGGTAAATACCTATGTATTAAAATGTAAAAATATGTTGTCATATTAATAAATTTGCTATCATAGACCTTAACATTGTTTTAATCAAATTTGATAGAAAAGCAAATGAGTAGATAATAAGTGAAACGGGGGGACGGAATTAAGACTCTTTTATGAAAAATAAAAATTTGAGTTTTTTTTTTTAAATTAAATATTTTCTATTGTTTTCTTAAGAAAGGTTTATTTGGTGCAAAAATGCTAGCAGTATTGTTAGATATTGAATTCCTTAAATCAACTCTAAATAATTTTTCAGAATTGACGATTTTGCTTAAGGAGAGGGTATATGGACACTTTTCCTTTATAATGAAATCACCACCAGAGAATGCAATCCATCGCAATTAAACGTCATTTGCTCTTTGTAAATCCATGTTGGTTAGAATTCAATCTAATAATAATATTTGAACATATGTTTCTGAACGCGTTATATGATTTTATATTAAGTATTTGGGATAAATGAACGACGTTTCTTATCATCCAGAAGTAAATCGTATGATTTGGAATTTTAGTTCACGTGAAACTAAAAACAATTCTGTGTGCTTTCATTTTCAGGCGCCAAAGAGAAACAATACGATGGTATGAAGAAGGAAAGCCTAATAAATAAAATGTATTTTAAAGTGGTCCATTTTGAGCATTACGTTTCGTCGGCGACGAGGTCATCAGAGCTGGAAAATGATTCGAGACAAGGAATTGGCAGTAATTCGGCCATGGCCTTTTGAAGGAATCATCCCGGCATTCACGAGGAGTGATTTCGGGATACCACGAAAATCGAAATCGGCATGGCCGAACGGGTATTTGAAACCACGTCCTCCCGAAGGCCAGCTCACCCACCGCCATCGATGTTTTAAATTCACCAACTTTCAAGGAAGCAGTCTCAATGTAAATCGGAAAAAACTTTATCCTGAATTTTTCTTTTTCCAAGTTTATCAGCTCTCAAGAAGACGAAATTTTAATACGCCATTATAGACGTACACGTTCTCACAAATTTCAGGAGCTAAGTAGAATTGGTTCAGGAACAGTCCATGCCAATGAGCACGTCCTTGGAACGGCAGAATAAAATGTGCTATGTTAGGCCCCTTATCATAGAGAGCCGTTTATGAGAATGAACACCTTGGTTCTGTTGTCAGATTGGCCATTTATTCAGTAGACAACGTATTAAATTTTAAGTTTAGAATTGTTTTTCTTTCGTGGTAGATTGAATTGCATTAAAGTCCAACTAAAATTATTATAAGAAAATTTTAACGTCTTCGCATTGGATCAGTTTAAGATTAATCGAAATACTCTTACTAGTGGAACTGTCTCATTACTGGCACAGTTAACTCGCTAGAAGTCTCAACGTGTTATAAAATACTATGGGTTTTATTTTGTTGCTTTCCCTTTGCAGTCTTGTCACTCAAGATGAGAAAAGCACTTAGATGCGTGTGACACAAAATGTTCTGCCTTTTATTCCCCTCATATTTGCATTAGTTTAAGGGATAAAATTGTAAAACTACTTCATGCGCAGCGCGAACTGTATAAACCATCTCTTAAAGATGATGTCCACTTTTATCCAGCGATCTTACTTGATCGATGGACTATTCCTTATCAAGAACAAATAATGTTTTTTTCCGAAAACAACTCAAATACGGAGACTGTCGGCCATAATGTAAAGAAGGGAAGGATCAAATCGTAATTGCAGCCTTTACGATTCAACTTATCAACAAATGTTAGTGATACTTTTTGTAATTAGATAAATAAATACACTGATACGGCGCCGTTGTTGTAAATGTCGTCCGGGTCAAACGATTTACTGGCAACTCTATTTGTTCATCGTCGTCGCCTACAAGTTTATTAGAGGTCTGATTTCGCATCATGCAAGTTGCTCTAGTTTGTCTTTTCTTTCGACGTGATTGTAAATCTGATCCGAAAAACATTTATTCGTTATTTTTATGTTTCCTTGACGAAATTGGTTCTCCTAGCATGGAATGGTAGAGACACATGGGTAATACGAGCTGCTGACGACTCTTGAGCCGAGAGTTCTACTGAAGTGGGACTCCTTTCCTCCGCGTGCAAAGATCGCGTTACTGGCGAAGTAGTGTTAGTTTTAAATACTTCAGTATATGTAGTATGACGTCACGTGTGCCATGTTTGTGACGTGGGATATATTTGGTATTACCAGATTGGTGGAAATTGTTAAGCGACTCGTACCTCAAGAATACGCTGACCTGTGTCTTATTTGCGGCATAACTTCAATTCATATTCGCGAGAGTTTGTATTTTTTGCTGTCATCAGTCTTTTGACTGGTTTGATACACTTCTCCATCCCTTCCTATCTTGTGCTAACCATTTCATCTCAACATACCCCTTACAATCCACGACCTCAGTTATCTGCTTCATATATTCTAATCTCTGTTTTCCACTGCAGTTCTTACCTTCGACTGTTCCCTCCACTTACAAGTTAACCAATGCTGCATGTCTCAAAATATGACCTACCAGCCTGTCACTTCTTTCTGTCAGCTTCTTCCACAAACTTCTTTCCTCACCCATCATTTTTAAAACTCGTTCATTTCTTACTTTGTCTGTCCCCATAAGTTTCAGCATCCTTTTATAGCACCATATTTCAAATGCTTCAATTTTCCTTCTTTCTGGTATTCCTAAAGTCCATACTGTACTCCATACATAGAGTTTTGAAATGTTCTTTCTGAGTCCTACATTAATATTTGAAACTAAAAGATTTCCCATTTTCATGAAATCTCTCTTTGCTTGTGCTATTCTGCTTTTAACATCATTCCTGCTTCGGCCATTGGTTGTAATTTTATTTCCTAGATAGCAAAATTCACTAACTTATTCTATCGTATCAGACCCTATTTTTATATTTAAGCTACTATTATTGATATAATTTCTGTCTTGCTTTGGTTCCCAAATTCGAATCTTTCTTTCGCTTCCTTTATTGCTTCTTCTACATACAAGTTGAATATTGACGGGGATTGACTTATCTCACATCCTTTTTAAATGATGCATGTTTCTCCACTTTTATTATGGCTGCTTGATTCTTATTAAAAAATATATAGTATTCTTCTATATTGGTATTTTAGACCCAACGTCTTAAAATATTTTGAACATCTTGTCCCACCTAACATAATCAAAAGCTTTTTCTGAATCAACAAACACCATGAAAGTATCTTTGTTTTTCTTGATCCTCCCTTCAAGTATTAATCTTAAAGCCAGAATTGCTTCCCTTGTATCGCGATTTTTCCTAAACCCAAATTGATCTTCATGTACTGCATTTTCCATTCTTCTGTATATTATTCTAGTCGGTAATTTTGAAGTTTGTGTTGTTAGACTTATAGTGCGATAATTCTCACATCTGTCAGTGTATTCGGAAGTGTGAAGATGGCACTTATTAAAATTGTTTTGAATCTCTCCTGTTTAAAAACTTTTTGATATAAGTTTGAATAATCTTTGGATTCCTTCTACTCCTAGGGATTTCAGAAGCTCGGCAGGAATCTCATCAATTCCAATTGGCTTATTTGATTTCAAATCCTTCAGAGCTCCAAAATTCTGTTTGATCTTCCTGTATGCTACATCTACGACCATTTCCTTTTATACTTCTTCACACTTTTCTTGCAGCCATATTTCTTTTACTTTTTTGCATTTCCTGTTTATTTAATTTCTAAATCGTCTGTATTGCTCTCTTCCTTCTTCATCCAGGACATTTTTCTGCTTCTCCTCTGATCCCTAAACTCCAAAATTTCTTCTGCGATACAAGGGGTAACGTGTCCCCGCAAGCCTAATGTTTCTTTACGAACTTACATTATTTCTGTCTTTAATGCATTCCATTCGTTCTCAGTTGAGCTCCTTTCATTTCTGCAAACTTTTCTCTCGTCATAGATTGCTTCAATTTATCCACTTCCAGTCCTGCTTGTATTGCTTCTTTATTCTCTTGACTTTCAGCCTGCGCTTCGTAACTATCAGATTATGATCAGTCTGCTTCTAGGTATGCTTTACAGTCTAGAACTTGATTCTTGAATCTCTGTTTGACCATGATATAACCTAGCTGATATCTGCCTGTATCCTCTGCACGTTTTCAGGTGTATAACCTTCTAGCATGATTCTTAAATAGTGTGTTCGCCACGACTAGTTAATATCTTTCACAAACTTCTAACAATCTGCTTCCTCGCTCATTTCTTTCTCCTAAACCAAAACTTCCTACTGTATTCCACTCTTTTTCCTTCTCTCTACCGCATTCCAATCACCCTTGATTAATAGATTTTCCTCCCCCTTCACATATTGGATTAATTCTTCAATTTCGTCGTATATTTTCTCTATTTCTTCTTCATCCTCCTGTGACGTTGGCATGTACACTTGTACTATTGTGGTTGTGACTGGCTTAGTTTCTGACCTCATGAAAATAATCCTGTTACTAAACTGTTCATTGTAATTCATTCGTTTCCCTACTCTCTTATTCATTACAAATCCTACACCAGTGACTCCGTTGACAGCTTGTTTGCTAATTATTCTGTGTTCCCCAGACCAGAACTCCTGTACGTGATTCCATTTAATCTCACTAATCCCAACAACATTTGACTTAAGTCGTTCCAGCTCCCTTTTTAAGTTTTCTAATCTAACTGCCCTATTCATACTTCTAAGATTACACGCCGGGGATTGGTGGGGGGGGGGGAGAGGGATTGGGATTACCTTTCAATAAATTTTGCTGAAGGCGTCCAATAAAATATGCATGCATCTTTTTTTGACCAAGTGATAGTCTTTAATCTGGTTCAGAATTCGATCAGTCTATCGATACTGTAAATTGTTCAAAAGTTTTCGCCATAGACGATCGATAACCTTGGTTTTAGCCACAGCTGGCCAGAAAACCTTTAATCCGTTAATGGTTAATTAACAAAATTTCGATAATTTAGCTTTTAAGTTAACCTAAAAAATCGTTAAGGTTCTTCTTAACTTTAGTTAAATTGAATTAGCGTTAATTATTATCCGTTACATTGGTATTAGACGTATTTAGTTTGTTTGGATTGCGCTCGACGCCACGCTCGACCCTAGGGCGAGGCGAATAGTGAACAAATTAGGTAGGTAACACGAGGGCGAGTGTGATGCATATATAACGGTTATACTAGGCATGGCGTGCCATGAGCAGGGAAGCTAGAGTGCTGGAGCGTTTCTATTTTACGTCTGCAAACCGGCGCTCACTACTCGTTTCTAATTCGATCGGTGATTGATTTTGATATTTTTCTAATCTAACTTTTTTCCACCAGGAAAACGTCACTTTTTAGTTGGTACCGCTTTGGTGTTCGTTAGTGAAATAAATTAAACTGACATTCGTTACATGATTAAGTCATGGAAACTGAACTCTTGAATCCATTAGTGAAAGCAGCAACGCTAACAATAGCAATGAGAATATTAAAAATCCTTGTCCACATTTATGCGATTATGTTGCATTTAAATCAAGACTGAGAAAACAGTTAATGTATGATTGCAAACTGTGTCTGCCTAAACTTTCTACAATCGAGGCTCACGTGTCTAGCCTTAATAATCTTAAACAACATATGAAGAGGATGCATATATCGAAATATTAACAGTTCGAAGAAAAAGCAAAAGCAGGGTCAGCTCATGCGGAAAAAAGAAAATAATTTAAAGACTTCAAGTGCTGTGGCTTCTACTGATGTAGATATCAACAGAATTGATTTGTTTTCGTCTCCATCTGCTAATGAAAGTGTGCGTCACTAAAACATTTGGCATCGTAGCTACCGGCGCCGTCGCGTCGTATTCCGAGCTGGTGTGAACCGATGTATTTTAAACCTTTCGTTGCCAACGTGATTCCACTACATGTCAAAGAATCCGATACGTTTGAGAAGCTGGTTAAAACGTTGAACCCCGGTTAAAACTCATTTTTTCAGAAGGATTTTGGATAGACGTATTATTGATTTACTTTACGGTACATAGCACCTTGGTACTGCTTGCAGTAATACCTGTTGCAATACGTAAACATCAGCTCCACTTATGGATGGTTAACTTTAATTTGCCTTAAATTTGCAAAAATCTAGCGCTTTAACGATTATGGAAGTTAACTTTTTAAGTAGTGGATTTACGTTTAACGAAGTTAACTTTTCGATTAACTGTGCCCGCCTATGGTTGTAGCTGTGTCAGTCCTAAAGTTTAAGTTTTTTTGTCGTGATGTATTGCGTTTGTTTCTTTGCAGTAGAGCCTGCGGTGATATGAATTGTAGATTGAACAAGTTCGGCGCTATACCGCACGTTGCAATGTGCGGTTGTTAAAAGGTTGCTTATAGTCTTCCTTTTTCCTTGGGATATTTACAGTTTCCTTACCAACACGAGTTGAGGGGCAGTCATTTGCTCTGGACTCGAGGTTAGCGCCACACTACGACTAAGGATTGCAATCCCGAAGTGTTTTCAATCCCGCGGGATTTTTGCGGAATTTGCACCAATCCCGCGGGATAAACACCTGTTAATTAAATTAATAAATCAATTTTAATGTTAAATGATAAAAATTAACAATTATCAATATTTTAATTGGCATGTCTTAAGTATATTTCGAGGTTTTACATTCGTGTTTTTAAATCTAAACCAATTTTTATATAAATAATCAAAAATTATCAGTCTTAGGTCATATTATGTGCCTTACAATACTTCACATCAGTTTAAAAACATGGTATGCATATTCGCCAAGTTACCAGAGTTTTTTAATTATTATTACTATAAATAAACGTTCCATAACATCGAGAGAAAGCATTCTATTTCACAAAGTGAATATACTCTGTAAAGTGTAGACTTGGCTCAGAACAAGATCTCATAACTTTTTGTTACTGCATAAGCACGAGACTTGGCCTATTTTGCAAGAATTATATTTTTGGAGTTCATTATTATGTCTGCTGATTGCTTGATTGATCTTATGATTGATTCATTGTTATTAATAGAAACTACTCAGCAAGTCGTAAACTGTCAAGTAATTTAGTTTTACTTTAAGTGGCGTAATGACTTTTCTAGAGTAAGAATTTTTTAGTAAGAAATGAGACTTTTTCGGCATATGATTGCAGTGAAGTCCTCACGGATGTATCGCCCGATATCGCTGTAAAAACAGGAAATTTGACATGTGAGGAAGACGGCGGAGGCAAACGTGGAAATGTGGTGTTTGTACATCACAATTCGGCGATACACCCGTGAAGACTTCATTATAACTTTTGTTGCCTTTAGTCGAAATAATAACTAGGAGTTGAAATGACGCATGCGATTCACTCAAAAATAATGTGGTGTAACGATTGACCAAATCATCCCAAGAGAGATTAATCGAAAGCTAGAGCGGCACATGTAAGCAGGCGGCTTTCGTCAAAAAAAAACACTTGTTTCAAAAGCATTGAGGCAGCGGTCAAGACAACAAGTCAAAGGATATACAATTGCCTTTTGATAGCTGCTAAATAAATAGGTATGTGATCGTTAAAATTACGATAAAATTAGTTTCGTATCAACGAATAATCAAATTTTCAGCCGCAAATACAGGAAGTTGTCACGATTACTTTATATGCAAATACAAAAAACACGGGAATAATAAAACCATGAATAAAAAGCTTTAATTGTGTAGTTCAGATAACGTGTGTGACACATAAAAAATATTTATATATTTAGAAAATCATACTAAATAAGCAACATAACTTAAATTATAGAAATGTGAACTCAAAAGATACGTAAGTTTTAATAAATACCTAAAATTTGATCTATTTACTTACGAATGACGAAGGTTGACAAAAACAAACGTTTATTCACACGATTCGAATACCAATTACAAGGGTACGGGCAAACAGTGCAATACATCCGATAGAGACCGAGTGGGGCAGCGAGTCACGCAGACCGACGCACGTTTTCGCCGAATTTTTTGCGGGATCGCGCCTTGCTGGATTGCAATCCCTAAGTCTACGACCTCTACAGATAGTAAACATTATGTATTCTTATTTCCAACGAACCGGAAATATTTTACTTATTGCTTTTGTTACATGGATTTGTAGTGTTGAAAAATTACGTCTTGGTGATTTTGGTGGTTCTACTGAATTTTAAGATGTCGACAGTAGTATGTGCTTATGCGTACATGCTGACGTAATAAATATGAAAGATATTCAGTTTTTCTAAAACTTGTTCTTCGAATTACGTATAAAGAGAAGTTATATAACAAAAAAAACTGCAGTATTAGGTTAATATGGATGCTATAAGTGTTTGTATATTGTAATACCTTCCGGTATTTTGTGATTATTCTTATGAATTTTATTGATAAAATGACTTCCTTGAAAATGAGATATAATAAAACCATTTGATTATTTGAAAACAATAAATTATAGACAGGTTCATTTTACTCTCAAATTAAAATAAAAAATCAAGATGACAATCATAATATACAGATATAATTCCTACAAAAGTTTCAATTAATGAATTACAAAAAAAAGGACATTTACTGAATCAAAAATGCAAAACATGAGCCCCCGAAAGGAACAGTACCTTTTTTTTTATTGATGCTGCACCGACTAGCCTCAGTTCAATTATTGTTCGAGCAGAGTGTTAGCTCAAAGGGGCGCAACGGGTTTTATCAAAACCTTCAGATATGCAGTGTTCACCAACAACAAGAGAAAACATATTCGGAGCATTTACCGTCTTTTGTTGGCTAGATCCACCCTGCAGCCGAAACCACAAAATGGCCATACTCTCAAAACACTGGTACTCTCCCCGTAGTACAAAAACCACTTTCACTCACACCGTGCGGACCGCTGTGTCCGCCGTCTTTCTTCCTCCACCTGTCCTTTGTCTCCCCTCCACCTGTGTTGCCATGCATTTGCGGAAGCATCCCCTTCTTCTCTCAGGTCATTCCGCATAGTCGATACATAAAAAGAAAATTGCAATAGCCGTTTAAGTATTTTGAAATATTAACTTACTTTCAACTGGCTGTTCAAGTCACATCCCACACGCATAAACAAACTTTCAATTCACTAAACTGGTGTTTTTTTGTCATATATGCTCGCTTATTTGGGAGGGTGACGGCCTTACAGCTTTGGAATTCCAGGAATGCAACATTGTACACTCCCTGTCACCCCGCTCGGCGATATACACAATGTCTTTCACGCTGCCTCAAATAAAATGTAGTACACGCCACTGTGCGAGTGTACTACAATATTGTGTCTTTTGTGCCGCCGTGTTGGCTGACTTGTGCTGGTGTGTCGCAGGGCGGCGGGTCGGAGTACGGCAGCAGTAGCTGCCCCCAGTGCCCCGCGGCGCGCTGCGGGCTGCCCACCACGCCGGCCGTAGACTGGGCCGCGGTCTCCAGCAGCAGGGACCGACACCAGGTGCCGCACGCTCAGGTAAAGTAATATCAACATTCTTTACTAACGATAATTTACTCGTTTATTAAAACAAAATGCATCTTGTCAAAAGACAAATTGAACGCAAAATGTATTAGGGGCCGTCCATTTATTGCGTGAGCTGTTTTTACTTAATTCTGTATCCTTCCCCCCCGCCGCTTCCGCCGCACCCGCCGCCTCCGCCGCCTGTGATGACGTGAGATCTTGAGGGGGGGACCTTCCATGCTACCGACCGACCGACCTCGTAGTTTTTTTGGGACCTCTTTTATGCCCCCCCCCCCCCCCCCCAAATCACTAAAGTTGGTATCGGCGTCGTTTGTAGACCTTCCTTTTAGATCTGCTGTTCTTCAAGAAATTTCCGTTGACCCCCTCCCCCCTTGCTGAGATCTAGTTAACCCCCCCCCCCCTGTTTCACCTCAAGTAATTAATCGACGCGCCCTTACACAGATTAGAGCAGGGGTGGCCAACCCAAATGATCTTGCGGGCCACTAGAAATGCATCATAACTCCGCGGGCCCCATATAAAATAATTTATCACCATATTAGATTTAGACCCACTACAGTTTTTTGGAGTGAAAAATTGAAACATAATGAGTTATTATTATTGTGTTTACTATTATTGTTACATGTAAACATAGATAATATAATAATAATGATACTAAACGCACATTGAAAAGAAATATATAAACTAAAAATGAAAATATTTTGTAAAAGTGAGATGAATCTCGTGGGCCATAAAAACGGTCGAGGCGAGTCGCATGCGGGCCGCGGTTTTGCGACCCCTGGATCAGAACATGAGAAATCTAAAAGCTTTGAAACAAGGTCGTTAGTGGACGGGAAAACTTCCTTTCCAGTGGACAGTGTTTGTATCGATGAGTTTCGGCAATCATGATGGACCGCGTCTGTAGATGTGTCGGCTGAAACAGATAAACCCACCCCTTTTTAGCAGCAGGTATCAGCGTGGAGTGAGCAGCTATCATTAGGTCAATCAACGGATCAACCGGGTGATAAGTACTGTCGAGCAGTGGAGCCTGACTATGGCTCAGAACTTTCATCAAACTCGATAGAAATTTCAGACAGTGACTACAGCTTCAAGTCGAAACCCATCACAAAGTAGACCCGTCTTCCTCTCCTAGCCCTCGAAATAAACTCTTAAGTGTAGGTGTTGACGTTATCCAATATTGGCGTCTTGGAAAAAATATTGTCAGTAGTTATTGGTCGTGTCAATAGGAGAAACACAACATTTTAGGTTATTTAACAAACTAATTCTCTACCTTGTTCCAGTGGGCCATATGTGAGACATTTTTGCTGAAATTGACAAAGGAGGCCAAATTGATAGCGCGGTGCAGAATCTTCTTATCAGCTGTACAGATAAAAACCTAGGTGGTTTATGACTAATTGGTTTGGGAAGGAGTTGCTTGCTGAAGACCTCAAAAGTAAATATCTTGGCGTAAAGTTTGATAATAAAGTCAACTCGGTCGGATACATTGGTCACATTGTAGGAAGAAGTAACAAAGTCCTTGATTTACTGGAGAGTGTGATGAAGGGATGTAACAGAGAAGTGAGGGAATTGGAATGGAAAATTTTAATACTTGAATGCTTGAACAGTATTTAGGTATCAAATACAGGTGTTGAAGCGCGTGCCAAGGAGTGCAGTTAGATTTATGTCTGGAAATTACAGCAGAACTGAAATAATAAAAGAGCTGGAATGGGATTGATTGGTAGACATGAGTAGAGGGAAGAGAGTTCTGGATGGGTACAAGGCGTATATTGGCGATGAGTCTTGGAAAGATATTTGTGGAAGAATTGTAACGATAAAGATAATCATGACCACAAGATTGCAATCGGTTTCAGGCATAAGACTGTAGGAACATTTTCTTTCGTCGGTAATCAGTCAGTTATTTGAATAAATTATGAAGGGAAGTGATTAATAATTTACCAAAAACGCAGAAAAAACTTCAGAAGCAAGCAGGTACAAGAAATTGAAAATGGGTGTGTAGAGAAACGCCACTGGAGCGTGCCTTACATAGCAATCAATGTTATTCCAGTCACTCGCTGTCTTTCATATTTTATCTTGGCTTTTAGATGGACAACCTACCAGAAGTCCCTCTTGCACAGTGATTTATTTAACTATAACTCTCAGAGTTTCTAATCTGCATCGTTTCTTAATCTTGATGGATATTCTGTTTGTCTGCTATTGTCCCTAGAAATACCTCGTCCTGTCTTTTCACTCGAGTGTTCATGAACGACACCCTGGGCTGTAGCTGTTCCGCAAAGAGTCGATGGCCTCATAGCTACCTGTGCGGAAATTTCACTTTCGCCGCCTCACTCGCCATTGTTCACGCTACACCGGCGCTCATCCCACCTGGATTTTATCCTTCACGTGACCATTTAAAATGAAATGTAAATGTATGAATATTTGTAGCACAGCCGGTGTCCAAATATTGCGATCTAAGACTCGGAACGTTTTGAAACTGTGTGCGTTGAGTACAGCACTTAAAAGAAGTGAAGCTTGGATTGAAGGAATACCAGAAAGAGGAAAAGTGAAACATTTTGATTGTGGTGATGTAGAAGGATGATGAAAGTCAAATGACAGATAATGTACGAATTGTACGTGTTTTGTAAATAATGGGCGAGGGAAGACGTTTGTGGAAGAGACAGGATGGTAGGTCACATCTTAAGACATGCAGGATTGATAATTTGTAAGTGTATTCAAAAGTTCAAGAAAAATTATTGAGAAATACCTTTATAATATGTGAAGCAGACAATTGAGGACGTGCGGTGTAGAGGAGGATTGTAAGAGATGTAGGGTTCCATCAGACCAGTCAAGAGACTGATGAGGACTAAATTGTACGTAAAAGAAATGGTACGAAGTGGCTAAGAAATTCCACTGCCCTACAGTTTCCATCCATATTTTCGAACTCTCGTTGATATTTAAGTTGTAAACTACCTGCATCAAACGAAGAATCTTCATTACTATATCTTCAGTCAACCTTGGAGTGAACTGCTTCGATCGCTTTTTAACGTTCCATCCGCACCCAAATATAAACGGAGCCGTATTACCGATGCACCGCTGTCTATTAGTCTGTCACAGGATTCGGACACTTGAACGGAAAAAGTTTGCACGTTGTGCGTTTTATTGGCTCAAAACTTAATATCATGTTTGAAACTCTATATTATGTTCCGTAGTTTTTCATAGAAATAAAGAGGATCAAAGTTAAAAAAAAAAAGACTTTGCTGCCGTCAGAGTGGTTAGTTTTGAACTGTTTTTGTTACACTGTATATATATAAAAAAAACGGCGTTACCTTTGAACATGAAATTTTTCTGCAACATATTTAAACGACAAACGTAATTTCTAAGTTGCAGAAAACAAGCAAATGTTTTATTTTGTGATTGGCTACTTTGCTGTGTACTAATACTGATCTATTGGAAGCCCTTTTGCTTCACACTACATTGTATCCTAATATAATTTTTATTAGTTATCATAAATTTTTTGGAACTGAAATATTTCACTAGCGTTTCGGGCGGCAACGTGGCACGTCGATGGGAGACGTGGAGCGCTTCTTACTTAGGCTACCTCCTACGAGATGCCTGTTGTGGAACCATGAGGCCCGACTCGCACTTTAAGTGTTATTTTTTGTTGCCAGTCACTTGACTGGTTTGCTGTGGTCCTCCATGCTCTGAATTAATCTCTTCACTTTAACACACCACACGTCCTCAGTTATTTGTTTTACTGGTTCTAATATTTGTCTTCCCTTACAGTTCTTTCCTTGTACCGTTTCCTCCACTGACATCAATACTACGTCTTAAAATGTGAACCATCTTCCTCTACTTTCCACAAATCTCGTTCAATACCTATCATTTTCATAGTATGTTCATTGCATACTTTGCCTACACACTTAGTTTTTGACATCCTTCCAAAGCACCACATTTCAAGTAATCGATTTCTTTTTGTGTTTCTGTTATTCGTGAGGTACAAGCTTCACTTCATTAATGTTTTCAAGACGCATAGTTTTATAAAGCTCTTTTTGAGTTGTTGGTCAGTGTTTTAAATTAAAAGAATTCTTTTTTTTGGAAAAAGGCTATCTTTGGTTTTGATATTCTGCTTTTCACATCGTTCTTGTTTTCTGCCATCAGTCAGCACTTTTAGTTCCTAAATCACAGACTTCTCTTGTGCAATTGCATCTGATCTTCGACCTTCGGTTGTAATTTTACTTGCTCTGCCACATCTAATCTACTATTTTTGTATTATCTACTGTTGTCGTTTTTATTTCTGCTACATTTATAATTTCTGCCTGTTTTTGATTTGTATTTAGTACACATTCTTCCCCCAGAATACTTTCATGCAATTAAGTAATATCTTAGTATTATCTCTCTTTTCTGCTAAGGGAGCGGCGTCCATTAATGCCGTGAGGTGTTTTTTACGGAATTCTGGACTCCCTCCCCCGTAAAATGATGTGAGATCTTGATGATCCCCCCCCCTCTCCCTGATAATCTACCCCGCAGCTTCTCTCTCTCTCTCTCTCTCTCTCCTCTCTCTCTCTCTCTCTCTCTACTGTCCTTTAAGAATTTCAAAACCTCACATGAAATTTCCGTCGATCCCCCTCCCCCTTGGTGAGATTTCGCCGGACCCCCCACCCATTTCACCTCACGTAATTATTGTACGCCCCCTAACAGACAGTATCATAAACAAATCGGAGCTTCCTGCTTGTTAGTGTCGCATTTAAAAGTCAATCGGGCACTTATCACCATGTAAAGTGTTCCGGTTTGAAAATAAAGTGTTTTGACATGAATACCTCATCCATTGTACAAGTATTTCTCAAGTCAGTTTACAAAGTAAGAATTTCCATTTTGCAACTGAATCTCTTAAACTATTTGCGTAGTTCGCATTCATTACGGAATCACAAAACATTACTTCGCAGATACCATACGCACGTGAGTTCATACTTCTGTCTTATTTTTTCCTCTTTAGCGTCTCTCAGATTATCAGTCTCTGGAGGGAGTTTATTACCGGCAATTTTCTCAAAGCAACTAATTTTACGCTCTTCACAACCATATTAGATATATTTAATTTGCTTTACCACTTCCTATAATTATCAGTAACGGTTGTTCTCTCTTTCCCGTATGAACTGCTAATATTGATCTATATATTCTGTCAAAACTTATGTTATTCCAGCCACAGATTGTCAGTGGCATTTAGTATGCATGCAGTATAGAACTATCAGTCATTTATCTAAAAGTTCATCAGAAATGATGGTGTCTGTACTCTGTCCCTTTAATTCTGTGTCGGCATAAAGAATTAACATGTGCTCAAGGTTTGATACAATAAGTTTGTTTAAAAAAGTGAAATATTATCTCATCGTCATTAGTGACCTTTTTCGCGTTCTAATAAGCCTCATAGAAACGGAAAAATTGTAATGAGGCATTCTTTTTTTCGGGCTTTACATATCATTAGACGGGGGATGGTTGGGTAATTCCCGGAGTGGCTTCGGGAAACCATGGAATACTGGAATTTGGAAGGCTCGACGGAGATTTGAACCCGCTTTCTCCCGAATGACAGCGGGGTCGGTGGAAGCGTTCTGCTTTCCACTGTAACTATCGACAACCAAAGACTACAAAACAAACAGGTTTTCTCAAATATTAAAAATAAACATATTTATTCGAATCGTGCTGTTTCGGGTGAGAGCAACATGCATAATTACTGTTGAAAGATTTAAGATGCAGTAAATTTACTAAAATTCTCAAAATACGCTGAATTATATGTAAAGCCACGTCTTATATATTTCATGAATCTTTGGAAGGCTTTCAAACGAAGTCGATATTTTTGTGGGGGTTTGTAACAAGTAAGAATTAGAGATTGGAGTGAGATAGGTGGCAGGCATGACGCATTAAGGATGTCAATTCCGTCGTTCAGTTAGTATTTTGACTTCAAGTTGAGCTATCAGTATCTCCATCAGACTCGCCACTAGTTCAGGAATCAGTAGCACTGGTTTGTGGTAGATAATGCAGAGTGGAGTGAGCCTTCTTATATCCACCCCTGGCAGCGCAGGAAGCTTCCCAAAATAGCCTTCAGTCACCTTGTGCGTGCCTGTGTGAATGCTACGCCCGCTTTGCCTTGAGCCGGAACCATTCATGGCGGTCCGCAGCTGGACGCAGGTAGGCCTGTCTCGTCTTATCTTCACCCTGGAAAAATGTTAGATTTAATCAAATAAATCGCTAGTGCAGCATTCGTGAGACATTTTCCAGGGAGAAACCGAAATTAAATTAACAAAACTATAGATTTCGCGTAGAAATAATATATTAATCCATCTGACACCTGATTTTCCGATAGCATCAATATTAACACCCCCCCAAAAAAATTTTTTTGTGGTCCTGCCATGTACATGACCGTGAGAGTAGTGTCGAATTAACAGACGGCAAAATTTTGTGGGTTTTCATAGCCACTGTATTGTATACTAAAAAAACATAAAGCCTTAAAATTGTTAAAAATGTCTTCTGGAACAGCTGAACTCCTTGTGATATAAATTAATTGAAAAAATAAAATAAAAAAAGCAAAACGCGAGTCATTGAATCGCACTTAGCATCGCTGGATTTGCGCAAACTCGACACAAAATATCATCTACCTGCTGCTCACAACTGTCACAATATGCTTAAATCACGTGACTTCTGTCTACAGCGCGTACAGTAACCGCGACTGCCAGGCGAGGAAAATTTCCTTCTCTACTCTTATAACCAAAGAAAACACACTATGTAGTTCTCGTTTCTTAATGGTTACACATTGCGAAAGTTCTTAATCTAACAAGTGTTTTTAAGTGTTGTTGAGAGAGAAATGGAAGATGATCTCGAGTGAGAACCATCATTGACTGTTGTTACAACTGAAGAAATACTATTACTACTACTACTATTACTATTACTCCGCTATTCACTAAAAGTGTGTGGCGGAGGGTGCATTGTACCTATCCGGGAAGGTAATGGTTTGGAAGGGATATACGGGATATGGCAGGAGGCGCCCAAGGGCTATTGTTAGGAACTATCCCCGCATTCGCCTGGAGCGATCTGGGGAAACCATGGAACACCCAGATCAGGATGGCCGAATATAATCACACAAAATGATAATTTTGTTTCTATTTTGCTCATTGAAAAACTCAGATTCCTAAATCCGCTCTCCATCTCGTTTTAAATCATTTCCGCAAATCACTCCAGGCGGAATGACCCCTTCAAAACGGCAAGGCCTAATTCGTACCTCCTGTTTCTTGCCCCAGTCCTTTGTGGCCATCCACAAATTACGTGAGGTGTTTTTCCGGATTTCCGAAACCCCCCCCCCCTCTCTCTGGTGAGATCTGGTACGACCCACCCCCCCTTCTGATGATATCTGGTTCGTGAGTACCCCTCCCCTCCCCCCCCCCTAGAAATCGCCCTCGCAACTTTTTGAGACCTTTTTTTTAGGTCTCGCCCACACTTTTCGACGAAATACCCCCACCCCTAAAATCGACTTTCGCGTCATTTGTAGACTTTTTTTTTTTAAGCTCCACAGTCCAACAAAAATTTCAAAAACCTCACGTGAGATTTCCGTTGCCCCCCCCCCCCCCCTACATCCCCCTTGGTGAGATTTCGCCGGACCCACCCCTCTATTTCACCTCACGTAATTTATGGACGCCCCCTTTCCCACCTCTAATGACTTCGACGTCTACAAGGCCAGAAGAAGAATACCTCTGGTTGATTCTCAGCCGGTGGTCAACGTAACCTGTGACGAAGGAGATGTAAAAATTCTTCACAAGTCGAGAAGGCATTAATCCATAAGCAAAAGAAAGTTATACAATTATTGAACCTTATTTCCTTTTCAATTTAGGGATATGAATTCCAATCGCAGTGATAGCTTCCTCTTGTTAGAAAACCTGCGTTTATATTCTTTTCTCAAACATTCGTTTAGGTATTTTCTTTTTTACTATTCGGAAAATAATAATTATAAAACAGTTGGCAGCCATTCGCGACTGCCGACAGAAGCGAAAACTTAAAACCATTAAACGCGCAACACATCATACTTATAGCTACAGATAGGCTATATTAAACAATAATTCCATGTGGTCGTAAGGACCTGGTGACAGGGTTTCTATTGGCTGCGCATTCTACCCCTGTCTTAGCCGATTTTAACTAATCCGGTAGTGCAGGGGACCTACTGTTTAATGAGGAATCCGAACCACGGAATCGTTCTGACATTCTTCACATTACACAGCAAGCTGTTCAAGAGGTGAAGGTCGGGTTAAGGGTTTATGAAAATCTCCGCCGAGACAGGAATTCGAACCGGGAACCTTTCGTTCCCCAGTCAGACACCTTAACCGCTGAGCGCTCTCGCCTCGCATTCGGGAGGATGCAGGTTCGAATCCCTGTCCAGGCATTCAGATTTGGGTTTTCGCCATTTTACTCCTCTCTGCCCCAACTGCTTGATCTGCTCAACGTGGATGCAGTCAACACCTACAGCTTTTCCATTTTGGAGGGCTTTAATGCAGGATGTTATTTCTTGCGAACAGAAGGGAGCATTCTCTGGTTGCTTGAGAAAATGTGTCTTCCTCAAACAGATGATAGTATAGAGTGTACAAGTCGGCTTCGCTGGACTGCAGTCCAGGAATGTAGTTCGTTCTGCAGCCTCGCGGGATACACTGTCGCCAAGCTTTTTGTATGATTTTTACAAACTTTTCATAGTTACTTGGGTATGGAGCTAATTGTGATATCTCCTTATCAACGATTTCTCTAAAAAGACTCCACTGTGATCTTTTGAAATTGAAGCGTCTTTTGAAAGGTACAGTCATCGGTGTAATAATTTGCTGTACAAGCACGTAATTGGCTTGTGTTGAGTGGAGGGTATCGGAGATAGGACTTGCTTCTTGCACATTTTACTGATGTTGTTACTGACGAACAAGAGGCCCCGATTGTAACCTCTTTTCCAGCGCCTGCTGTGTAAGGATTCAGATTATTTTAGGTCATGGATAAGAGTCAAGTTGTTGGTCTCTGCCCACAATTCTACCGCCAATCCATTAGTATTACTCTGTGTGTAGCCCAAATCAACATGTTGACTGTTCGAGTCTCCGATGACAATCCTCTTTGGAGGATTGTGAAATTTTTTTTTGTAGGATTGTACTGGAAGTCAGCTGTTGGTGGTTTTTACACTGAAGTGATGGTACAATTGTCTGTTTCCATGGTAAGTATTTCTACGTCATCAGAATCCGTCAAGTAGGTGGATTTAATAACTATATTAGGTTTGGCAAATATAGCACTCCCATATGTAGGGTGTAGTCTATTAAAAGACTCATGTCTTCAACCTTGAATCTTATGTGGTTATTATCACAGTGCGTATCTTGGATGCATCAGATATCGCAGTCAAGTTTTTGGCACAGATCAGCTAGTAAAACTGATTATTTTGAAGAGAAGTCTTCGATATTTATCGATATTGTCAGACGTTTTGGTCCCGATTTTTTTTTTTTTCTCCCTAGCTTTAGAAGCTGTCGATGGTGCAAGGTTTGGCCAGAGACAACTTGTCTTCTGTTACCAGGGGACGCCGGACGTCACAAAATATAACGCCGATCATGGAGGCACATTGCTTGTTTTAAAATATTTAGTCGGGTTACGACTTATTAGTCTTCATCAAATTATTATCATTTCACATCCTTTCTTCCAATTATTTAATTTATGTAAATTTAATAATTTGAGTAATCAAAATTTATTTACATTAAAATGAATATAATTAATTTGCATAAAATAATTAATAATAATCCACCAACCCCGAAATCCCCACACTATTGACATTAGCATGTCGGTGACGCGAACTCGTAAGATTTTACCCATCCAAAAAGCGTCCAACGCGCCGAAAGAAGTTTTCACTTAAAAAACTAAAGACCTAACGTAGTCCACAACGCGATGGTTGGCTGAATCTACCCGAAGGAGTGTACCAAGCTTTTGTGTCAGAGGCAGGAGCGCGAATTCCTTTCCTCAGGCGGCTACAGTTTAACGTGGAATCAGAACCACGGAACGTCCCGGCGTAGCTCATATAATCAAATAAAGCTCCTAAAAGTTCCTGTTCACCATGGGATTTGAACCCGCGGCCGGAAACAGAAACTTTCGGAAGTAAGCGCCTTAACCGCTGGTTTACCAGACTGCATGGTTTTGAAGTATATTTGTGCTAAGTGCTATCAAACTCGGATAAAAAGTATGTGTTTGTATGAGCAACGTTGGCAGAAATTAAGGTGAGTGGTGAAAGGAGGTGAGGGTATAGGTTTTTGTAAATCAAACGTAAACAGTGTTTTTCTATTTCTTTCAAAGTATACGTACGCAACGTTCCATCAGAATCGGACAAAAACTGTGTGTTTGTGTGAAGAACCTTGTCAAAAAATATCGTTTTTATATATTAGATACAAGTATAATCCGAACGTGGTAGGTGAGTGATTAACCGTATGGCCTCGCATTCGGGAGAACGGCCGTTCGAATCCCCGTTGGGATTTCCATGGTTTCCCCAAATCACTCCAGGGAATACCGGGATGATTCCTTCAAAAACGCCATGGCCGAATTCCTTCCCGTTCCTTGTTCCCAGTTCCATCCCGCCTCTACTAACCTCGACGTCGTCGAGGTTAAAAGCCATAAGTAAAAAAAATATATACTTTCACTGCTTTCCAAGCGCAATACTTATAGCTACAGATATACTGTTAGCAGTAGCATGTTGATGACTGGAACTTATAAGATTTTTACCCATCCAAACAGCGTCCAACGCGCATATCACACGCGCAACACGTCATAACATGCTGGTGACAGGAATTCTCGAACTCTAGATTTACCCCCGTCCAAACATCGCCTAAGTCGCCTATAGAATTTTCACTTCAAACAGTGAGTACAGGAGAAACTAACACCTTGATTCCTTGATCGTCAATAGCTTCTATGTAGGATTCGAAAAATATGTGTTTCTCCTCCCGTCAGCTTTCTGCACACTTGAGCTATCCACGTACAGTTGAAGAAACTCCTTCACTATTCAGTTAACCATACTGTCTGCTGTGGATGACCTGCACAAATCCGCAGTCAGAATGGCCGGTGCGCGGGAACCAGGATACTGCTACCGCTATACCTCCACGATCCACTGTGGTGGGTCAGCATCGTTGTTATTATTGTTACGATCTTTTGATCAAGTCGTTGCGACAACATGGTGCCCAACGCTTGATACTGAGTTACTTGGTTCGAACTTTTTTTTGTCATGTCATGAACACTTGGCCGACAGTGCAGGAGCGGTAGCCTTGCACTAATCTTAATCACCAAATTGTGTACCGAAACTCGCAACTAAACCTCAAATCTCTCCGAAGTGCGTTTAGAATAAGAGCATACGACATTGTTAACGCTTATACGTCCTTAAGTTGGGGGTGTTAAACTTTGGTGTTTTTCTGAAGTGCAAGCTTTAATGGACCTGCACTGGGTTTCATTTTTTGTCAGTGGGCTTTCGCACTGCAAAATTTTATATATTACGCCTATCTGCGAGACAAGTGTACATCATTTCTTATTTATTTATCCTCTTTAAGACTATTTTTTCTATAAAAAGAATCTTTAATTTTTCTTAACGTGCAGGTCCAGATTTATGTTTTGCAAATTCCCCAACACCTATGTCTACTTTCTTCCGTGAGTTCTTTCTGTATCCACTTTGGTAGTGCCTCATAGGATAGTATTTCATAGGCATCGCCATGGCTGATTTCCGCATCTCCCACTGACATTCGTCTGCTGGACAGCCGTATTTCATGTGGACTCTGGATGTTGTGTACGGACTCTTGCTTCGTAGTTTGCAGAAACTTGTATTTCCACACATATATACACTTCTTAGTTACGAAAAACTTTCTCCACTGCGCGAAAGCTCTTCGATAAATATTGCAACCAGCCACAGCATCATATAGAACAGCGGTTCCCAATTTTTTTTGGCCATGGTACCCAACTGAACATACATTTTTTGGCAAATCCCAATTTTTATAAGCGTAAGCTGAAAAATCAGTCTCGCATCGGTAAGTCATCACAAACGGAATCAGAACCATGATATCCTTTTCACCGGGCGGTTATGTCTCTTTTCCACGAACATTTTATTTAATTCTCGGACGGAACATGGAACCCTTGTGACCCTTCCACGGAACCTCATGGTTCCGCGGACCACCATTTGGGAACCACTGATATAGAAAACTTACTGCACTGTTGTCAATTTGCACAAATCGAAGGTAGGTGTGATATCCTTTTTCTCATACCACAGAAATGAACTGACATGGTACCTGACCTAGAATGGAAAGAGACGTAGAATCCAATAGAAACTTTAATATAGCTGGAATTCGAATAATTTTTATTCATACTCTTGCAATGTTTCCACTGCTCGCGGTAAGAGGCAATTGTTATGAAGTAAGTGCTTGGTGCTGGTAGGCCACGATGATATTTCCAACAATAAGGGCTGTCATTCTTCAGCTTACTTCAGAAAGGCATTCTGATTGCCCAACTATCTCCAGAACCTTCGATTACGAATAACTTGTCGCATACAGCTCATAGTTTGAAAGTTACTGCTCAAGTTTTGACAGTGCCCTGCTTTAACTAGTTTCTCTCTTCCGACCCTTGCAATCTTTTTGCTTTAGATTGTTGTCAGTGGCTCTATGACTGACGGACTAAAGCATCATTAAAGAGAAACACGAAATTTGTACTTTAATGTAATAATTTTAAGAACTCTAAAGCAAGCAACCGATAAAATGGTACTTCCTTAGTGGTTTCTGATTTCTTAACAAAACACCATGGCCGCTTTCCTTCAGTTTCCCTGTCAGTAATTATATTTCATCTCTGATCGAGTTGCTAACGATATATAAAACTATACATGTATAAATTTTCAAAATAGGATTAGAGAATTCTACTTATTGGGAATATTTTGGTTTACACGTGTCTTGGTGTTTGCATATTCACCCTAACTTTTCCGCTAGTATGATCTTTAGACCTGTAGGTTCCTATCTGTTTTAGGACGACAAAGAAATTCCTTTAAATTTTATTTTGTGTGTGTAATGTGAAGAAGGTGCGCTGATATCTGCCCGTCCTTGCTAGTGTTGGAGTGAAAGAAAGTAGGCTGTCAAGCTCTGTATATGGACGCGGATGTTGTAATCGCTAGAAGTCATAACATTCACGGGCCCGAGATACAGCACACTAATTTAATTGCAATTGAGCGCACGTTCCGGTCTAAATTTCCCTACACGCCCTTCCTCCCCCTTTCTTGCACCCACCTACATTTGCCCTCCACAAATTTCAACTTTAAATTCTTTCAACGTTTTTGGTAAACTATTCATCATTTATCTTGGTAACTTATTCCAATCCCTGACACTCTTACCAAACAAAAAAAAAAGAGAGAAAGAGAATATTCCTATACCTTTGTGCCTAAAATCGAATGCTAACTTGTGATCATGGTCATCTTTTCCCTTCCATGCAATACAGGGCTAGTCAAAATGATTGCAATGATTTCAAAAAATTACTGCAGATTTATTATTTGACATATACTTACAAGATTACACAGTTATATAAACAAACTGTGAAAGTTTTTTTTTGGGTGTCTACAGATGCTCAATATTTGCACCTTTAGTGACTCTGCACACATCAAGTCTATAATCGAGTTCTTCCCATACCCGATGCAGCATGACTCTGTCAATGAGAGCAAATGCATTGGTGATGCAAACACGCACGTCTGGCAGATCAACTGGTACTGGTGGCACGAACACTGTCTTTTACGAAACCTGTTCACTTTTCCACTCACATGAAAAGTGGCATCATCACTAAACACAAGTTTTTCTGCGAATGTTCCGTCTTGTGCTGGGCACAGAATTGAAAGCGATGCACTTCATCGCTGTGAGACATTGCTTGTAGCAACTGTAACCTGTAAGGCTTCATACACAGTCGCTTCCTTAGGATTCTCATAATGGTCTTCTGTGCAATACCTAATTCCCTGCTCGCTAGAGGAGTAGACTTCTGTGGGCTACGAACGTAACTGGCGTGCACACGTTCAACGGTTTCTTCAGACAGAGGAGGGTGACCCGTTGTTTTACCTTTACAAAGGCATACCGTGGCTTTAAACTGTTGTTACCAATGCCGAATGGTGTTAGCATGCGGGGGATCCTTGGCGAACTTTGTTCTAAAGTGTCGCTGAAAAGTTACCACAGACTGAGTCGAATAAAATTCGAGAACAACGTGCAGTTTCTCACTTTCAGCCATCTTGCTCTCTAGTGCTCTAGCGATCACCGCAGGAAGCTTGCATTTGGTACAATCGAAACTTGGAGAGCCACTTGTCTTAAACAGCAATCCCCGTCATCGTATCTATAATAGGACAGCAAAAAAAAAAAAAAAAGTGAAATCGCCGCAATCATTTTGACTAGCCTTGTACTTTTAGTTCTTACTGCAATATCGTTCCATACCTCATCACCGATATGCGCCTCTCCCATTACCCTCTTCACCCTCCTCCTGTCTTCCAATGAATCCCATTCCAGCTGTTTTATCATATCTGTTACTGATTGCGTTCTGCGATAATTTCCAGAAACAAATCTAGCAGCCCTTTTTTGCACCCTCTCGAACTCCTGTGTTTGATGCTCAAAATGTGGGTCCCATCCATACTACACCACCATATTCATCAGTGATCTGAAATTAAAGTCAAATAAGGAATTTTCCACAATTTTTTTTTACTATTTCATTATTTACGATTCCTAATGCACGATATGATAGTCCTTGTTCTTTAAGATTATTTTCGAGTGCTTTAGTATACTTTTTATAAGAGTTTTGCAAGTTTCCTTGTTTATTCATTGCTTTGCGATATTCACTAGTACCATTGTGAGCTCAGTCCTCGTGATGATCTTCTTCGTCCTAAGTTTTTTCTCAGCTATTTCCCAGAGATATTCAAGAAGATTTTTATCTGAGCAATTATCAGGTTAGGAAAGGACATTGACAATATTTTGTTCCTATACCTTACTGATTTCGTTTTGTTCCATCGGACACCATCCTAAATGAAGATGAAGTCACCATCGGGAAATCGGACACTAAACTGTAGAAAATGTTAAGTCTGAATTGAAAGCTTTTTCGCTTTCGTTCGTGTCGCATAGTCCCTCATACGATGTTCAGACTTCGATTTCACTCAGAAGAGTCCCAGTGTTCCACAGTATGTGCTATGCAGTCTGTTTGAAACTCTTCATCTTTAGTTCGGCTTCCTTATCGTGCGCTTTATTCGCATTTCGCGAATGATCTCTGCTTGGGTTGTTTGTGCGCTTGGAGTCCATCGGCATAAGGACATCTCCCAACATTGTTTGAGACAGTTTCACACCGAATGGTTTCAAATTGTTTGAAATTTCTTGGTGATAGCTCTTCTATTTTATTTAGCTATGAAGGATTAGTTTCTATGTTAGATCACAAAAACCATTCTATAATCTGCAAGTGCCTGTCTAAATTTCAGTTAAACACTGAACTTTTTTATGAAACGTCAGTATTTTGTGGCAATATGTCGTTGAGTACAGCCTTTCTTTCCAAACGCACTTTACCAAAGATATTCTTTGCTGATATGTCAGCTGTGTGCCCAATAACCTCGTTTTTGAGGGGAGGTAGGGTTGCGGAGTACGATATAAACATTTGTCTGACTGTTATGGTTGTGAGTATGATTTGAGTGCGAGTTGGCTGGGAGCACAGAACGTTGAGTTGTTTTAATGAAGTCTCAAGGCCGCGCACATGCGTCATTCCCTCGTCAGTGCACAGCACAGCGCAGCGGGCTGGCTGAGACTCTGGTGTTGCTAGCTGAGGGGTCACCGTGATTGGCAGCATCTCTGGCGCTGAGTCCAGGCAGTTCCTTGCCCCTCTGACTGACCTTGGCAGCGGCGACTTGCTGGACTGTCGCTCACAAATAGTAGGTGAAAAGTTAAATAAACACCTCGAAAATGGCCTACCTTGAGGTTATTTGTCTGCGGAAGTGTGTCCCGTCATTTTGGTCAGAGATCACACCTGATTATCTATTATCTTTATTAAAATTTTATTGCTGTTAATTTATTGACATTGAAATTATGTTTTGATAACGTGGTAAATTGTCTTGCTGAAATTTTGGGTTGTTGGGGATTCTCTTGTTTTTCTTAGGCAGTTGTGACGAATGCTTCCCCCCCCCCCCCCTCCTTTTAGACTGATTATGGACTATGTCCGTGCTGCAGAAAATGAAAAATTTATGAATGAAGACTCGTATTTTGTAAAACTTTTACTCTCTTAGTTCAGTTTGTAGCGGGTTGTATTAAGCGACAAGAATTTTATGAAATATTTCGCTTCGCTATTTTCAGGACCGAATGAGCGTAGTATACGTCAGCCACTAAAAACAATATATACTTTCACTGCTGTCCAAGCGCAACACTTATAGCTGCAGATATACTCTTAACATCAGCATGTTGATGATGCGAACTCATGTCACAGTTTTTAATATTAATCCTACTCGGATCAGCTGTATTCTTCAGAATTTCGTTATGACGTCATGTGGTGAGCATTAACTTCACCTTTGTTCCCCTGGGTCCCCTACGCCCACGAAAAAACGAGATCTCCTAAATTGTTCTTCGCTCTTGTAAGGGGTTAGAACGCTGGTGGGTACGCCATCTTGTGTATGGCCGGCTGCCTGCGCCTCCGTATGCGCGAGAGGTCATCCTCGCTCGCTCTTGGCTTTCTTGCTGCTGTCTCGTGGCGATCGATACCACGGATAACGGCACCAGACTGTCCCCTCCCGCCGCGCTGTGCAGGTGAACCAACAACTAAACCGGAAAACTGTTCCAATTAATCAAACATGCGCTCTGTCAAATTATTACAGCTGTTGCGATTCGTATGATGCATTCTGGGGTGGTCGGTTCTATTAGAAGTTTTAGTCCAACTCGATCACACTACTATGAGAAAATGATGTAACATTACCCTAGGCGGCGACAACTATGGTGTTGGGGCGTCAAATAATGTACGAAGGGACGGCTTGAAAAATTCCTAGATCCGCCACTGTTCCGGCCCCATTTTTTTAAAATAAAAAAAGCGTATTTTATATGATGATCTACAGGGTTTGTATTAACAAGTGTCGTCAACAGATTTTTTCTTGATCTCTGTTGAGATACTGGTATTTTTGTCATTTAATCCAGAGGTCATCACATTATTTGCGTAGAGCTTAAAAATGGTGCAGATGTTCGCGCGCCGTTGTCCTTTTTGAGAGGGCACTGTGTAAAACGCTTTTTGGAAAATGAAACTTAGCAAAATACTCTGTGCTGTCAGCCATGTTGCATTTACTTTTATAAGGTATTTGTAAGTGATTAGGTTCAGTCTTCGTTACCTTTAGGAAATATACTTTTATTCAAAGCACTATTCTTCTTAATAACAACCATTACACATCATACAACCACAAACAGAAACCAATAAATACTTCAAGTTCTCTCTAAACTTGCTCGTCTTGAATTCTGTTTTTTATTTCCCGAACCATTCCTCCATTACCTCTCTGACCAACTACACAGATCACTGCACATAACTCTTATTTGTTAGCCACCGGTATTACTTCATAACATTTTTCGTAATAAATAAAAAACAATAAACTAGGCAACTTTTTCCGTTTTAATTAATACTACATTAAATAAAAAAAAATATAATTTCATATATTTTCCCTTACACTATACAAAACTCCGGAGATTTCTGACCATGGAAACGTAATTTAAAATAAAAGTCCTTGTTGTATGTTTTATTGAATGATCTTAACTCACTTTAGACACAAATAAAGTCTATACTTTATTTCGCTTAGAATTATTTATGCATCTGCAATAAAATCTGCATACTGCATGTGAACAGCGAGAATTTTAAATGAAGTATTAGGGGCATCCATTAATTAGACGAGGTGAAAGAAAAGGGGGGGGGGTTCCGTCCAAATCACACGTTATCTTAGGGGCGGGGGTCCGGAATCCGAAACAAACACCATGTAAGTAATGGACACCCCCTTATCTTTTACGTTGGACAATGCCGTTAAAACCCGACCTTCAGCATTGATCTGTACTAGCGCAAATATCGGGCAGGATTTTAATTTACTCGTAAAAGCAATGCTTTCCCTGTTAACAGTGACGGAACTGAGTTCAACTACTGTACAGTGCATTCAGTTGGTGCGATATGGCGTACAAAATGGGACCGTTGCAACTTGTACTCCTTTAGAGAAACAGATTTAAATGCAGTTGATACAGTGCTTAGACTAAAGTATTTTTTATATCTTTTTCTTCCGTTGAAGTTGTGTTGATCTCAATATGATCCTGTTTATCAGTTAACCGAACTTGGCGGTTCAGCCACACAAAAAGGATTTCCAAAATTAGCTCAGTTGATTATCATTTTCGTGTTTCCGATAAACTGTTTATAGTTACTAGTTTTTAAAATAGAAAGGAGGATATCGCGTCTTTGTAGAGAATTCGGTGAGTTGACGAGCGGTATTTGATAATATGTAGTGTCATCTAGTGTACCAAATTATTAATTTATTTAAATAATCTAACCATTGCTCGTGCACATTCCATATGGAAACAACAGAAAATATTTTTGTTTATAATGTGTTGTGAAGCGACAAGAACCTCCTTCCCACACAGACCGGCGGTTGAGCGGTATCGCTCGGGCCTGAGATCATAGAGGACGCGGTTTCGAACCTCCGTCCTGCTATCCATAATGCTGCGATGTTTATTTTAAATGCTTCTATCCGAATTCCGCCACGTTGCTTGCTCCCAGTCCCTTCCATCCTGATCTTGACGTCGACGAAGCGTAAAGCCCTAAATATAAACAAAATATACTGTGTCATGCGCGGTGTCCCATGAGCTGTCGATTACAGTGCGCGGTGCTAACCCTCCTAAGCCAATTCCCCGGGGGAAATTGAACGGGAATGATTTTACCGTTGCCTTCCCCAGCTTGGTCGGAGTTATTGGTTTTGTAAACGACTGTGTGTGCGGGGAGGGCTTCTTGTTCAATTGTGAATAAGAAAGAGAAACCATATGCGGCTTTGTAGGACTGCTCTTCCGAAAGACACTTCCTGTCGCAGGATACTTTTGTCGGGTTAAGGAGCGCAACACCCTGAAGCTACAAATGAAACGGTGTTCACGTTCGATCATAAATTAGTGGCAAGTAATATATCACTTCTGTAGTACAATCCCCAGTGTGGTACTGTTCACAGCAATACTGGAGCTCCAGGCGAATGCCGGGGATGCTTCCTTCAAAAGGCCACGGTCGAATTCCTTCCCGTTCCTTGTCCCCTGTCCCATCCCCCCTCTAATGACGTCTACGAGGCGTAAAGGCATAAATAATAATAATAAACACTGAAGCAATCTGATAGCTTCTAAGGCGAATTCGGAAGTCCGTGGTTCGAGTCCCATCACTGACATGTTTGTTTTTGTTAGTAAACTACACCGCAAGTGATGCGAAGCGAAGAAATAGCGAAGTTTGTTATGTATCTGTAGCACTGTTCTTAAAGAGTATAGGATCGGCCTTATTACGGAACAACCCGTTTTAAACCACTGCTGTGTGCTTTTTGCAAATCCTTTACCCCCTCCCCTCTCTCTCCTCCTCTACTTCGCGCGCCTTGGGCCATATAAAATATTGTTAATATAAATATATGCAGTCCCTTTAATCGATAGATTTCCTCGTAAGACTTATCCTTAAATAAAAACACTGTTTATGTGAACTTTTAGAATTGTCTTGGCACAATCTTTCTCATATCAGATCATTCATACTGACTGTTTAAGACGAAGTTGTATGACAATCTGTAGATCATTTATTTTAATTACTAATAATACTGAAGGTTGATTTTTGCGGGTCCACCTGCTACAGAAAAGTGTAATTTCCCTCTTTTGTGCTACTGAACTTGTAATCTTGGATATTTAACATCGTGCTGAACGTATACGGATTGATTGAGTTAAATTTCCATTTGGATTTTCTGTAATTCCTAAGCCCATTCTGTATCAGTTTTATGCTAGAATAGTTACATTGCTAAGGTCTTCACACATATGACCCCAAATGTTCCGATTTTCTACAAATGCATATAAAATATGGTCACATGTTGCAGATATGACCACACGAGATTATAAACATTTGTATGTAATGACCTGGTGAAAGGGTTTTTATTGGTGTTACAATCCGCTTCTGACGTAGCCGCCGACATAAGTCGGTAGTCCTACCGGGTATAGTGGACCTACTGTTTAATGTGGAATCCATTCTTCATATTACACAGCAAGGTGTGCGAGCAGTAAAGGTCGGTTTAAGCGTCTAAAAATCCGAGCCGGGATCAGGATTCAAACCGGAGACTTTCCACCTCCAGTCAGACGCCAATAAAACCGGGCGAGTGCCAATTATGCATTTCGAGTTCTGACTTCAATGACCTAAACACATATCTCCATGTCAGACGGCAATCGCTCGGCGCATAAGTCAGTGTCTGACTCATTTTCAGGCTGGGTAGCGGACTCAGCTCAGCGGCTCTTTAAATATGCGCCACGTTGCTGATGCTAGAGTTCAGTTCCAACATTTTAGTTTGGGTAACTAAAGTGAAATGTTCTCTGAATTAATAAGACTTTCAATAAGTAGTATCAGTACATGGCAAAATAGCCTCAAAATAAAAATATTTTGTTTATAACTTCGAAGTATATCATATGTGTTTGCAGTTTATTTCGTTTAAATACAAGATATGATCGAAATTGGGAGACGAATTTTAAGTTCCTTGAAATTTTGATAATTTTTTGAGATAGACCCGGCAGCAAAACGATCTAATTTGACGACATTCCAGTAAAAAAAAGAAACATTCTTGTTCTCTACTTGATGAGCTCTAAACACCTATATCTCAACACGGGGAGTGTAAAACAATTTTTTTCAACCTTCCCCTACCCTTTATTAATATGGAACTTCCCCAACAATATAATTTCACCAAATTGCGAATACAATATTTGGTTTTGGCTCAATGTTTGCAAATTTGAAGTCGTTCACAAACTAGAGGTCTATGACGGAGGGGGAGGGGGGGGGGTTAACGGAAATCTCACGTGAGATTTTTTAAAATTGTGTTGGACTGTAGAGCTAAAAAAAAAAGTCTACAAATGACGCGAAAGTCGTTTTTAGGGGGGTATTTCGTCGAAAAGTGTGGGTGTAACTGGCTTTGGGAGGGTGAGACCTAAAAAAAGTCTCAAAAAGTTGCAAAGACGATCTTTTGGGGGGGGGAGGGGTTTCTGACGGGACCAGATCTCACCAGAAAAGGGGGGGAGGGTTCTGGGCCAAATCTCACCAGAGGGGGAGGGGGTCCGAAATTCCGGAAAAATACCTCACGTAATTTTTGGATGTCCCCTAAGTACGGCACCCTATAACTCTTAAATCGTTGCACTAATGGCAGTTTCATTTTTCATGCTCAACTACTACTTCCACAGGTAATCCTTACTGAATGTGTCATAACTGACAACTATCGCCATCCTCCCTTTAAGTTAAATATTCCGCTAAGTGTGTTCAATTACAAACAGATACGATCGTCAAAAAGAGACAGATTTGTCGATGGTGTTTCGTTAATAAATGATTTAAACCTAATTTTCTGTAACGTTTCGTTGCACAATACGTAAATGCATATTGTATCAAGACTTTACTCTTGAGTTCGGAATGGAATTTGAGATTGTTGGCGACGCTGTGCAAACCTAGGCTGCGGTACAGTATCAACTTGCAGCTGGCTTTGCAGATAGCCCGAACGAGGCGGAAAGGATGCGACGGAACGCGAAAAGAGAGCGCGAGATAAACGTGACGCAGACATGAAGGGGGAGGGAGAAGGTCAGCGAAGATGGGAGCGAGCGAACAAGAGAGAATGGCTAGGGGCCAACAGTGAAGTTCTAGTTTTCTCTCTCTCTCTCTCTCTCTCTCTGCGTGTGTGTCTTTTTTTGTGCGCAGAAAAGAAAAAGGGTAGGAACGGATTCCTTAAGGCATGCTGCAGGAAACTGAACACCTTATGTAACCGTAGAGGTTTTCGGCGTGTAGGTGCCGTCTGTGTTATAGAGGCGTCACAAACTGTGTCGCCAAAACGGTCGATACTTTGGTTTACGGCGTGCGCAGCCCTGCAGTCGTGGAAGGAGAGAAAGGCGAATGAACGAGCGGAACGGGAGCTGGTCAAGCCATGGAGTCAGCGTGGTGAGAGTCCAGCATATGGTACCGAAAGTTGGTCGTTAGACCAATACGGATACCTGATCTTAGCATTTTATACGCAGAATTTAATTTGATGATACGACCGAAAATTTAATAAAACGTTTAGGTTTTCCGGTAAATAGTTGATCGAAAGGCCTTATCGTGACCTACCAGATGTAAAATTTTGGCCGTAGCACAAATGATTTTCAAGTTTTGCTGCACTCCACGCGAACAGGAACCTTACTGTCTAATTTCAATGTAAATGTTGTTTAAATAATATTTGTGAAAATTGCATTACATAAACTGAACGTAGCCGGGAATTAAAAAAAAAAAAAAAAAAAAAAAATGTTGAAACTTAAAAACCGTGACACTATAGATAAGATAAAAGTTTTTGTGTTTGGTGGGTCACGGTAAAGGGTTTTCGACAGTAAAAGGGTTATCCCTATTTACAGGACACCCTTTATATTTAATAGCAGCATATTTTTCTGGTGTAGTTGAGGTTCATAATTTTATATTATTCAGCATGTCTTAGCTCTTTTACTTTAGTATTTTATCTACTAAACGGACTGATTGATAAACTGTCGTAAAAATTAATAATGTTTCGAGTTTTCTATTTTTCGTATAGTTTTAAAACTGAAGTCGAGGCCAATATTTTCACCTTCACGAACTGCTTAAATGAAGATGCGATTATTAGGGTTTATTATAGAAGGAAAAATTGCCGTGACTATCTAAATAATGAAAAGCGAGTTCATGTACATTCATTTTGGGTCGTTCGAAACCAGAAAACTACCAATAATTTGTATGACATACCAAAAATTCATTTAACGAATTGGTAGCACCAAATGACAACTGAATTCACCGTTCAAAGGATTGGATATTTAATGCAACCTATATTAATATTGCTTCCAGGCAGATTTTTGTAATCTTTTACTTAATGCCGATGGCTTCAGATTAAATTCCCTTAAGTTTTTAGCTTCAGTATGGAAGCTTCGTAGGTGTAAGAGAAAACTGATAGCACTATTATTTCAAATTTTACTAAAAAAATTATTTCTATATTTTCGCTTAAATTTTTGCCTTAGTATTGATCTAGTTTCTCCGCATTGTAAAGACTTTAATAGAATTTGCAACGAATGGAAGAAATACGTCAGTAAATGTTTCCATTCAGAATCGTTGCCTAACCGTGTTTATCGAAGTATGTGCTGAAAACTTTCTGCACTCTTGCGTTGTTTACCGGATGTTACGCCGCTTTCAACTGTTCGTGTGGAGCTAAGATCTGTGACGGAGAAAACGGAGCAACAGCAGCGGAGACGGCCTGCTGGCGCAATTACCTTGTCATTGGACGAATGCTTTTGGTTTAGGCAGGCATCTGGCAACGCCGCATCGTGCGGGTTGCGAAATAGCGCCATCTCCGCTTGCAAATTGTTTCTGTATCGGGTAAGCTGGACGGGCTGGCAGTGTGTGACTCGATATTGATCCCTCCTGCGATTTCATCAGCAGTCAGCTGTTCGTCCAGCGAGGAGGGCCGAGGAATTTTCCATCACTCGCATTCTCTTCAATCATTGTATATATACAAGAGGAGGCCACGACGTATGGCTTTGTGCGCCCAAGATGCTGGGTACATGTCAATGCCGGTAAAGTACTGTTTACTGATATACCACTAGCTTCCCACGCGAATATTGTGTTGTTTTGTTTAGGCATTTTCTTTATACACATTGTCGTTACGGCGATTCACCTTTCGTAATCGTCAGCCTTTACGTCTCTAATCTCGTTTTCAACATTACGTATTGTGCACTGTTTTGCACCGTTAGTTAAAGCTATAGTTAATTTTTCATATTAAAATTAAACCTCGCTATAGCTGCATTTGGGAAACGCGGCTGTGAAATTTGACTGCTACACATGACCTTCGAGACGGGCAAACAAAATTTCTGCGTTTTCATTTTCAATAAAGTCTGCAAATTTCTGTGCTTACTCTCAGTACTTATTCAAGTAGTCACATAGTTAATTTCTGTTTGCTCTTTGACTTTTTCTAAGTAACACTATACCTAATCCCTTTGAATACACAAGTAGGCCATCAAAATCTGTGCTAAAAAATCATTCAGTAGAAGAATCATGTGATGTGGAAGCAATTCCCTGGATGTCGACTTTCGGGGTAATTAAAAGGCGTGTTTAAGTTCTTTGGCAGCTGTTATCTACAAATCATCGTTTTCCCGTCGTCCGAGAGCTCACCCAGTCGTGCTACTCCCGCACATCCGTCGTCTGCCGCGCGGGAGCAGCGACTGAGATTTCTCAAGTGGTGGCAGCGCCGTGTTGCGGCGGGTCGACCCGAACGTCTCCGTAGACGCCCGAACGCGATGCTGTCGCCATCTCTGAGCTACCGCCCGAACGTTCGGCACACGTCCCTTGTTTCCTTTACGGAAATTTAATGCCTTAGCACACCTAGCGCCGGCTGAGTACCGTCTCGGTCTCGACCCCCCGACCCCCACTTCCCCCCCTCCCCCGTCATGCCTCCCTCTTTTCCTGTGTTCCCTCCAGCGTTCCTTGTGGCGCGATGCTCGTGTGCCCGTGCTTGCGCGCAATCACTTGCCCTTCTCTCCTCCCACGCCAACTGTGGAGAGGACAGACAGAACACGAGCAGCGCGCCCACTAATGCCAGGTTATTAGGTGGTTGGGTGAATTGAAAAAGTAAATATTTATTAATTTTCTGCATCCCTGAACGTTTTGTGTGTTTCGAAAGTGTGCCTTCTTTTGAATCAGTTTCCGTGTTGGGCAGCTGCCCACATCGAGGGTCACAGTAGATTTTAGCTTGCCCTCGTGTACTATCACTTACTGCCACACGGCGCTGTTTATAGTGCGAGTATCTGCTCACCATGGTATCGTGACTTGTTGATTTTTAGGCCCTTTCACATGTATATGAACCTCGTCTGCGATTTTCAGCAGAATACCTTGACACTTTGCAGCTTGTTTGTTACCTTTATTAGTACTATTTTCAAAAACAAATAACAAGATGGGAGTTTAACTGTCATCTTATGCGTAATATCGAGTGGGAATAAAAAGTTAATTCAGTTCATTTTACTACACAAGTAATTAAATTACTGGCGCCTGTAAAACAAGTGTGAAAATGTATTTAAAGTATAAAGGGCTACATTTTGCTATAGAACTGAAAGCTTTAACCCGTCTAATGAAGCTACCGTGCTAATTTAGTATAATGATTGCAACAATAAACGACCAGTCTTATTCTATTTAATAATTCCAACTAAGATTCATATAAAAATAAGACGTTCCATTGAGTATCTCGTCATTATGTTTAATTTTAAAGAGATTATGGAAGTTAGTGCTAAGGTAAAGATATGTCCTACTTATTGAGAACATTTACAAGTTATATCGTGTTTAAAATATCTCTATGCTGTAAAGATCTAATTTTTCCAAATCTAAGGAAGCATGAGAAGAAGTTTGGCTATTATGCTGTCGTGTTATTTTTTGGTTTATGGTTGTATGAACAAGCTGTAAATTTACTGTAGAAAAAGTATTATATTTAGCTTTTCATTTAATTCTTTCTGATGCTCCATTTTGCACCTTTTTCTCTCTCTAGTGTTAGTGTAGACTCCAACCAAAGAATGTGTCAGGTACCCGACATTGGTAGTACTTGCATGCGATGCGAATGCTATTGCAGAAGTAGCACATTTTGGAAATAAGCAGACATTGAAATGATGTTGCGGTTTCAACATTGTATTCGTGTAGTTGGCAGGTAGTTCAACTGTTCTCAATAACTGGTCGGTGGGAATTAAAATTTTCTGCTTCTTCATTCCCTCCTTTGTTTCATTTCTGTTTTGGAAACATTAAGGAAGTATTTAGATTCATTCTTCAGGAATAGGATTTTGGCATTCGAGTAGAGACAGGGTCGCATTTAGGCTTTGTGGGGCCCCTAGGCTTTACATGTGGTGCGTACCCCCCTGTCTCGGCAGTCGCCCCTCCGGTGGGTGCCTCGGATATCGAATTCGGATCAAAAAATTTATGGCCGACTTTTTTGTTGTTGTTTTTTAGCTCTACAGCTGGCCCTGGGTTGTGTTGCGGGCTCCTATCCTACAGCCCAGTGCCGGATCCGGGGGGGGGGGCTAGGGGGATGAAGCCCCCCCCCAAAAAAACATCAAGTTCACCCCTGACGACATGGATTTTGGGGACCTTTTTTTTCTCTACAGTTTTAATAAGGGCGGCAATGTGGAATAATGAGATTTCTGTCGGCGAACCCCTCCTCCCCCGAGTCAAGGCCCCCCCCCAACCAAATCCTAGCCACCCCCCCAAAAAAAACAAAATCCTTGATCCGCCACTGCTCCAGCCTATGTAGCCTGTGCGGCCCTAAGTAGAGAATCGTTTAAGGTTGTTCGGGACCTAATTTTTGTTGCTCTGTCCTCCAATCCTGCAACCAACAGGGTTTCCCAATTTTGAAGTTTCCGTGTTCTCGGCTTCAGTAACCAACCCAGTGGATGTTTTGGAGATGGAAAATCTAGCATGCCAAGTATTTTGGCATTGAAGTTGGTGCCGTTGCCAACAAATCTTATATATATATAAAAATAGACGTGTTTTTTCCTATATTTCACTTTTCAGCCACCACTACCTTGCACAGATCACTGATGTTTGTTGGTGTAAGTAGCATGGAGTTTCCTGTCGTGCACAACGTTCGCCGAATGCCGATAGCTGTGGGGATGTGGGACATATAATGATTAAAGTTGGTCAGTGCAGGGCGTTTTCATATTTCGACCAAAAATTCGTATCTCCGTATACTTCTCTTTCCTGCCACAACTACATAACATAGACCTTTGGTATTTGTGTGTGGTAGTAGAATCGTCTTTCCTGTCGTGCACTATGGTTGTTAGATGTCGGTAGCTATGGGGGTGTGGGAGATATGGGGGGTGAAAGTGATCGACCTGTGGCAATTTCATACTTCTGTCAAAGACAAAAGTGTCATGGTGTATCACTTTTCAGTGAAAACTATAGATCACAGATAACTGGCGTTTGTGTGTAGTAGTAGCACAGAGTCACCTTTCGATCACAACAGCGGCCGAATTTCAGAAACTGTGTTACTGTGGTAGATACGGTGGTTGTAAGTGGCCGACCAAGGATATTTTCGTATTTCGACTGTCTCCGCATATGTCACTTTTCTGCCACAACTACATAGCATAGAGCATTGGTGTTTGTGTTTGGTAGTAGAATCGTATCTCATGTAGTGCACTATGGTTGTTAGATGTCGGTAGCTATGGGGGTGTGGGAGATATGGGGGTTGAAAGTGATCGACCTGTGGCAATTTCATACTTCTGCCAAAGACAAAAGTGTCATGGTGT
Organism: Vandiemenella viatica; assembly: GCA_031002005.1. Taxonomy (NCBI): domain Eukaryota; kingdom Metazoa; phylum Arthropoda; class Insecta; order Orthoptera; family Morabidae; genus Vandiemenella; species Vandiemenella viatica. Next base: position 26,080,025 of record CM061920.1, on the reverse strand, counting down.
ATCACTTTTCAGCGAAAACTATAGATCACAGATAACTGGCGTTTGTGTGTAGTAGTAGCACAGCGTCACCTTTCGATCACAACAGCGGCCGATTTTGAGAAACTGTGGTGTTGTGGTAGATATGGTGATTGTAAGTGGCCGACCAAGGATATTTTCGTATTTCGACTGTCTCCGCATATGTCACTTTTCTGCCACAACCACATAGCATAGAGCATTGCTGTTTGTTTTTCGTAGTAGAATCGTATCTCATGTAGTGCACTATGGTTGTTAGATGTCGGTAGCTATGGGGGTGTGGGAGAAATGGGGGATAAAATGGTCGACCTGCGGCAATTTCATTTTTCTGCCAAAGACGCATGTGTCACGTTGTATCACTTTTAAGTGAAAACTTTCAATAGCAGATTAGCGGCGTTTTTGTGTGGTAGTAACACAGAGTCACCCATCGATCACAACGTTGGCCGAAATTCGGTAACTGTGGGTGTGTGTGAGATATGGTGTTCGAAATTGGTCGATCATGAATATTTTCGTATTTCATCCAAAGACTTGTGTGTATCCGTAAATTTTACTTTGCTGCCGGAACTACATAGCGCAGAAGACTGGTATTTGTGTGTGGTAATAGTATCGAGTCTCCCATCGTGCATTATGGTGTTTAGATGTCTACAGCTGTCAATATGAATACTTTACAATCACGAACGAAGTTGTGGGTACCAGCTATTATATTATAAATGTGGAAGTAAGTTTATGTCTTTTTGTTACGTTTTGACGACTAAATGGCTATATCAATATTGATGGAATTTAACAATGAAATAGTGTAGGAAGGACACAGGACATTTTTTCGGCATGAATAACAGTTTTAGTCAAGAAATTTTAAGATCTTATCGAATGATGAAAGACAGACAGATTCGTGTGTTAGTCTGTAATGTTACGTTGGTTGCTCAGTCACGCAATCTGTTAGTGTTTGATTTATTAATAAATTTCGATAAGAAACAAAACTTATTATTTAGTATAGAAGTCAATTTGCTCTGCACTGTACTATTCATTTGTGTCTGTATAAAAGTTTCTGGCACCAATTTGTCTTCCTTTTTGACATGCCTTAGGGAGCGTGCATAAACCACGTAGCTCCATTTTGGCCTACTGTGAACCCCCCCCCTCCCCCCCACGTAGCCCTACGTGGCTTTTGCCTCTACACCCCCCACCCCCTCCCCACGTAGCACGTAGCTTTTCTTCCCTTTTGATTCCAGAAGACATTTTGTACTGTTTTCTCTTGTCAGACGATTGTAAATTATGTAATTAAGTGAGGGAAATATATATTCACATGCTGTTGTGTGTTCTGAACCTCATTTTAACTGTGAAAAATGTTATGAAAGGAAAGCTACGTGGCCTGGCTCGGAACTGCTCCTCCCCCCACGTAGCCCAGCGTAGCCTTCCAGCCAACCCCCCCCCCCCCCCTGGACCGAGCCACGTGGTTTGTGCACGCTCCCTTACGGACGTAAACCTGGCCTAAGGTGCAGGTCTAGAAGACAATGTGCTGCTATTAGATTATATGATTCAGATGCTCATGTTGAATAAAGAAGAAAAAACCAAGCTGAAATAAAGCTGCCATCAGTTAACCCCCCCCCCCTCCCCCCTCCACACACACACACACATCCCCGCACCTTCGCTTACTTTTCTGTTTTTAAATATGTTGTAAATTGATTCTCTTCATGAGACAGATTAGATGATAGGATGATATAATGATGGCTTTCCATCATATTATGTCGACTTGGTGTTGTTTGGGACAAATCTTACGTTACTAACAGTTTTCTATATCCAATTCTGGAATTGAAACTCCAAGTCCACGCGTACGAAGTCGCGGGTAACAGCTAGTAGAATAATAAAGCGCAGCGGTGAAAAGCATAAAATATGTGGGCAAGAGGTGATAATCTGTTCGGGAAGCAATAATGAGTGACTGGTAAGCGCACTGAAGGCGAAAGCTCTATCATTGTTAAAGCAAAACGTTTTATTAATTTGTGGGAAACTAGACGTCTATAAATGGAACCAGTGACGTGACGCAGTGGAGATGGCTGCCCTGCCCACCTGTACGGCAGCAGACCGACCGCCGCGCCGGTAAACCGGATCCCGAGGTTATCGGCCCGGCCCGGCCACGCCGGGCGGTGGCACACAGGCCTGCCACATAGTTCACGGCTCCGATAACCGGCCATCTTGTTGTCACGTGACCTGTACGGACACCATCTTGTCCCCTACGAAACACTCGTTGGAACTCGAATGGAACTGGAGTGATTTATCTGGGCGACATGACACATCCGGTCGTTGTGTGACACTCTTGTTTTTTAAACTAATGTTCTCCCTTTCAGACGTTACACCATCCCATCAACAGGGTGAAAAAATTGTTTGATGGTCGATATTAATGGAGTATTGATGGAAATCCCGATTTTCTGTTATTCGCCCATCAATACCTGAAAGCGGAAGGGATATTGTCAGTTTTATTGACCGTGTAGAGGCTATAGGCAATTTTTCTATCAATACTCAGTTCAATTTTCATCGCGCTTGGATGAAGGTGAAGAAGTGGCAACAATGACCGACCACATTACGTTCTTACTTTGTGAACGCTCCTCGTATTTCCAGTCATAAATAAAGTACGGGATAGGGGTTTCATAGTAATGCATAGAATGATTTATAAGTCGGAACAGAGCAGTTACAATAACGATTACAGTAAAACATTGATATCGTTTAATCTTTGTTTAAATAGAAAAATATTCTCCCCATGGCATGCATTTACATCCCTTAATGTATCCTTTTTTTTAAAAAAAAAAAAAAATAATAATAATAATAAATAGAAGCGTATCTGAAAGAAACATTTCACAGTGGGGTTTCAAACGTTTGAAAACACAAAAAAATTAAAAATGGTTGCACGGATTGTAAACGGTAAAATCAAGTCAATTTTATTTTTAAATTTCTTAGGTTTTTGAGTACTTTTTTTCCCAAGCATATTTAGTTTCCTACTACATATTTCATTCTTAAATATTTCAAACACACCCACTATGTTCTTCGGGTTTTTCCCATTATGCTGTCCGTTTCAGGTTAAAAGAAACTTGAAAGCAATTAATATTAATGGTAAAGCATTTCAAGAAATTAAAAATGTAGCAACACTGTTTCGAAATAAATCTCCATAAACGAGGTCTTCAGAATTTGCCTTCATTGTTATAATAATTACTAAGAAACAGTTGCCAGCGCAGTCCGTGAACAATTTCGTAAGTACTCCGCAAGGTCATCAAGTTTTCCTCACCTCTATCATTTGTACAGTTGATTTTCCTTTATAACAGTAGCTGTTGTAGCTTTCGGCAACTGGAAGTTGGTAGGTTTTTGGAACAAACCAAATCATGAATTCAATATTTTGAATACAAATACGCGAGCTCGTGACAGCACCTTATTCAAAATTGGTCCAGGTTCGAGAATAGGGTTTCAAAAAATGGTTGTGTGATACAAATGCCTCGTCTGCAATAAATACACATGGGAGAAGATCAGCTGTATGCAGCAAAGGTCAAGCTGAGATAAATTAAATTTTCCTTTCTGGAACAATTCTCAGAAGTTGGAGCAGAACATTACCCTTCCGTCCAAATTTCGATCTTCATTCCGACATCAACCATTACGAACTCCTTCACATCATCTAGATCCAAAGCACGATACTGAAAAATGTAATTATAGAACGAGGAACCTGAGTTGTTTGGTTTCATTGTAACTACATGTTTTCCATCCAACGAACCAACCATATTCCAAAACTTACATCGCATTCCAAATTCGTGAGCTGTGTCACACCCAGTGAGTGTTGGCGGCTTTAAGTGCTAGTTCAAGTTTTTTCGTTAACTTCAATTTAATATGTGATAGTTACGGAGTTACAAATTTTTTTTTCAAATGTCGAATTTGTACAGTCTTTTATAGTAAATGTACATACTTCTGCTCAAGTAGTTAAAGCTTTTCCCTATTCACTGTACTAACTACATACCAAGCATGTACCACCTGCTTTAACTTTGAGTTAAGCACTGGAGGGAGACAATGAACTGACAACTACTATACCTATGTAGGGAGGTGTGTCAACAAGCTAATACATTGACATGTGTGTAGTAGTATTAGTCAACAGCTACGTGCATAGGGAGGTAAGGATCCAAAGTACCTGTATACAAAAACAAAATTGATATAATTGACGAATAAATGCAAAAACTATGAAAACTTGCCTTCATACAGCATTATATAACATGTATAAAAGTTTCTTCTACAGCTTTGCTAATTACTTACAAGCACCAAAGTAATAGCTATAACCTTTTGTGCGATTTTATATGTTTTGGAAGGACGGAATCCAGAACTAACCGAATAAAACCAACAAATTCATCCTGCTTCTTTAGCAGAAAGAGAGATAGGAAATTTATTGACAGTAGTGTTATCAATAATATTGATCGTGGATGGTGTTGAGACTGGTTGACACGAGTATTGGCGCCTGTGTTGTCAATACTGATATTGATATAGAGTCCGCTTATGTTTTCTAGAGCATCAACCAAATTCCTTTCAAGAATTGCCGATATCACGCGCTGTAAGAAATCTCTGCAGTCTCTTCGTTCCAGTGGTGCGGAAGTTCATTAAGATAATTTCCATTATCTATTAGGTTGCAGAATTTGCTCCTTCAACAGCCTTCTCATCATATTATTTTTTAGAAACGAAGCAGGTTGCATTTGTTAGAGCTCGTTAACTTGCATCAAATTTTCATTGCCTGTCCTCAGATGATCCAGTGGGTAATGTGTGAAAACAACTTTTGATTTCCGCACTTTCAGAATGTTTCTCAGTAAGCATAATTGCGTAGCAGTTGTTATGACGTCGTAATAACAACAGTCCTTATAGATCCTTGTCTCATACTCCGAACCGATCAAATAATATATTCCCCAATTTCTCATTTAGATAGCAAGCAACGACTGATATGAAAGCGTTGATTCGACTTTAACTGAAAGGTTCTCTCGTGTTATACGCAATTGAATAACCGTTGATCCCAGCAGCTACGGCTGGTAGCAAAACCGGAAGTGAAGTTTATTTGTCTAACATACCTGTTAAAATCGTCGCTTTTCAGATTTTTGTTTTATTAAAAAAATGTTGTGCCTAGATCCTATTTTTGTTCGGTTAGCTGATTTTTTTTTTATACAGGGCTAACGTTCTGGCAAGATGGTCTGTTGCAAAATGTTTCAGGTCTGTCAAAAAATTCGAAATTGTTCACTTTGTCACAGTATTACGTATATTTTTCTTGTGTTTACAATTATCAGTCTTTGCGCTAACAAGTTTGAGCTGGGTTGCAGTGTTTAAATGACTTCTTAACATCCGGTGTGTGTACCTTTTCAAGAAACCACAAACTCCCCAAAATCCGTAACTCATACAAAGGAGTCATAGTATCAGTGTTCTAGCTACTCTTCTTGGGCTATGATTACAGAGGAAACGTATCAAAACATTCACGAAAAGATCAGACAAATAGAACCTGTGTTAGTGGTTCACTCCGTGCATTTCTTTTGTCAGAACTTGTAGGAATTCGACAGAAGCCTTTAGTCGTTCAAACCAGTTTGATTTTTTCATGCGAATTAAGTGAAATGGACAACGAAAAACTCATGAGCTTAGAATTTAAACCGGAAACAAAATTGTGTACCAATAGAAATAATACAATGTATTATCAATTTGAGTGTAAATTGCTTTGAACCGTGACTGGATTTTCGGTTTTATCTATTTTTAATATTTTTATGTTTAACATTAAAAACAATACTAGCTGAATAAGTAGCATGGCCTGCGTGACCCATTTCGCAAAGAGTTATAAACGACGATGGAATCTGAAGATGAACCTGATGAATCAAATTTCATTCAAGATAAAGCTAGAGAATATCCAACAGAAAAAAACAAATGAAGCTACTTACTTGTCGCACTCATCTGAAACAGGAAATCATATGCAATAGAAAAACTTCTTGATGTTGAGCAGAAGCAGCTAACAGATTAGATGTAAATCTGAAGTATTAGTTTTCTACCATATAACCGATTTTAATAAAGGGCTGCGTAAGAATGTATAATCATCATAATTATCACTATAATCCATCTTGGACATCTCCAACACAACTGAGTGAAATACATTATTCACCAAAGTCTGCATACACCGTTACCACCGATTTCTGATCAATTCGGACATATTCGT
>CM061920.1:26029782-26072817 GCA_031002005.1 Vandiemenella viatica | reverse complement strand
TTATTCTGTCCATTTTAGTAACTCTCATTCTACCTCTTAAAAACTTCATTTAACTTGCTTGTACTCTGCTGATGTCCCGCTTTTTCATTGTCCATGTTTCAGCAGCGCAAGTCAAGATAAGCACATAGTACGTATGATAGATTACTCTCTTGCTTCTCTGTGGCACCTCTTTATTCCATATCAGGCTTCTAATGCTACTCAGGAACGCCTCTGCTTGTCTTCCTCTTTCACTTATCTCACCATCATTTCCTCCACATTCCTCTAATACACTCCCAAAGTACTTGAACCTGTTTACCTTCTTTAGTTGTTCCCCTGCCATCACAATTCCCTGGGTTATCCTATTCTTTTTCCTGGTTGTTACCATGTACTCACATTTCTATACATTAAATTTCCGGCCATATTCCTCCACACTGTCTGTCCATACATCCAACTGCCAAATTTCAAGAATAATGGCAAAGTCTAAATACAGTGTTTTGTGTAGTCTGTTACCACAGCTCTCCTTCCTTCAACTTTGGTAAATGATTTGTATATATAATCTTTCTTTCACTTATTCATTAATATTAAATATACTTTATTGCCATATTTTTACACTTATGCCATTTTTCAGTTCCCCCCCCCCCACCCAAAATGACAAACTTTAGTCAAAATAAATGGAAAGAGACTGTTTCAAGTTTTTCATGCTGAAATATTTCAAGTCACATATAAAGCAAGTGAAAAATTTAATCAAATTTAAATTTTATATATTAAAAATTAGGACAAATTACATGAAGAGATGATGCAATGAAAATAATCCCTAATTCATCAACTTTCTAACTCCATTTTTCAGAAATGGAAAAAAAATAATAGTTCATATCCACACTAGTAGTAAAACAAAGTGCAGTGGGGCAAAACATGTTTTCCGATAAAGCCTAGTAATGACACTGAGTATCATACTATTAGAGGATGTTGATGGCTAAGAAGCTTTAGGAAATCAGTATCCAGAAAAGATGGATATAGATATAATTACAAGAAAGTTTCGGATTCCAGAATTTCAATACATGAGAAGAGCACCATTACAATGGAGCCAAAATGGAAATAATGCAGAAAGATTACAGGATGATGGAGTAAATGTTTATCTCAAAACAAAAGATTAAGAAAATCTACATACTATAACAGAGGGGCAGAGGTGGTTGGTAAAGAAAACATAACAGGAAAACAGCAAGACAATGAACTAATAACACCAAAAAGAGTTAAAGTTGTATTTATGAAGAATACTGTGGTTGCAGGCAGAACAGTAAATAATGAAACTAGAAATTTCTGTGACTATATTAGGTAACAAAGGGGCAGAAAGCAGTCTGTAAGTTACAGATAAGGATGGAAAATAAGAATATGGAAAAAGTGGATATTTTAAATCATTGGTGTGAGTACACCATTGGAGATAGTCAAGCAAGGATAACAGCAAAAATATCAGAACGAGAGCTTTTACGCACTTTGAGAATTAAGTTCTTTTGTTACCAAAGTTTAACAGTTTATAATATTGCACATCTCTAAATGGCTCTGAAAGCTTCAAGGAAGACCTATGTGTGCTGGTGCAGAAGACTCTGGAGAGAGAGAAGACAAAATACTCCCAAACTGGTAAAAAAAAAAAAAAAAAAACGTGTAAAAGTGCATTTCTGATTGACCTGGGGGCTTGTTTCAGAAGATGCAGGCTACTCTGAACATGATAATATCAATTGGTGTTTTAGGATCATCTTTGTAATCAAGTACCTCAAACAAGGAGACTTACTGCTTGGAGGAAAAAATTTAACAAATACTTCTACATCGAATGAATATTAACATAATAAGCAACTAATAATTAATATGTAAATTTAAATGAAATACATACTTTTCTTTCAGTGTTCTGACAGTTTATTTCTTCGTGGATGCTTAGCTAAATAGAACTTTATTAAATAACGCGCATTACCTCAAACAACATCTCTGGCCGTTTACAGTTAAGAGGCGAAGACTGGAAGCGTGACATCACAATGTGACAAAGATTAGTGTTTTATTAGTGTAGAAGATTAGAAGAACTAAACTGGCAGATTAGCTGATGGAAAGCCCAATACCCAAATATATAAGAAATGAGTTCTGAATCAGCAACATGGCTTAAAGAGAGATAAATCAGTGAATCTCTGAATGTTACATGCAAGGCATTTCTGATAAAATTGACAAGGAAGGCCATTTTGGTAATGCAGTATTTAAAAGTGAATCATATTAAAGTGGAAGATTAGGTTAAAACCACTGGATAACTTAAATAACGACATGCTAGGTGTAGGAGGTACAAAGCAAAGAGTGACTGAAAAGCGATATGAGGGGGAGGGAGCAGTAAAACATAGGGAGTATTGCAGTTCAGCATACTGGGATTACTACTATACATTAACTGACAACCCTCATTATTTTAATGAGAGATTCTGTTGTTTATATTCTAGCTAGGTGAAAATATTGTGTAACACCATTGAAATAAGAAAGAATGTAAAAAGATGCAGAGAGGTCTGGACAGAGTATCGAACGGTAGATCAAAATGGAATGAAGAGTCAGCTTATTAGACACAAATAGCTGAAAGAAGCTTCTGCATGAGGTGAAGACATTGCTTATTGAGGATATGTGGTGTAAACTTCTTGGCATACCATTGTAGGACATGCTGGGCAGGTGGTAAGAAGAGGAAGTATCCAAGTCCTGCAGGGAAGCTACATCTGCTTGCAGATATTACCATAAAATATAGTTATTAATATGTTGGCACTATATCAAGCCAAAGGGATGGAGAAAGTTGTTTACTTGTAGGTAAGAGAATGGGTTAAATTATCAAAGGAAATGGATTTTTTTAATTTAAAAAAAAAAAAAAAAAAATTATTTACAATTTAAAATTAGGTTTGCGAGATTTCATCTTCGGCATGAGCTACATCACTACTATTAAAATTAATGACAGCTAGGGTCCATAAAGACATTTTTGGTGTACTAAAGTATTTTTGTGAACGTGTTTAATGCTGAGGAATAAAGAAATATCTTTGCAATAGAACAAGATTCAGGAAAGACCTTTTAGGGCTATATACTTGTCACTGAAATTTTATTACAGGTGAACATTGAACAATCAAAACCTTTTAAGTTTACCAAGAATATGAGAAAGATTTTAAGGTAACAGAAGATTATTCTATTATGCAAATTATGCTGTGTCGCTATATGGGAATATGATCTACGTTTAACAGCTAAGAGTTTTTCTAAGTTTTGACATTTTGTTATCATTACTGCTTAAGGTTTTACATCTTGTCAAGGCCATTAAAGGTGGGAAATGACTGAGGGCATGGAACGGGAAGAAACTGGAAGGCATTTGGCCATGGCCATTTGAAGGAACCATCTGAGAATTTGCCCGGAGTGATTTGGAGAAACCATGGAAAACCCAAATCTGGATGGTCGGATGGTGACTCGAACCCAAGTCCTCCCAAATGCAACTGCTCACCCATCACGCTCTGTAATATCATAATCATTATCTTCAAAGTTTAGCTGGTTCGTAAAGTAGTCAAGCATTGAACTACTGCCTTTCCAGAACGTATAAGGTGACCATATTCAAAAGCTTATATCTTTGTCCACATCATATTCCAAAATTTTTTATCTACACAAAATTTGAGAATGGAACCCCAATAGCCTCAATAATTAATCATTCCAATTTTTCCGATTTTTATTTTTTTTGTTACCTCCAGATTTTTAACTTAATCCTTAAAGGGATGCCACTCTTTGATACCAAATGGAAACTTATAACAGTAATAACGGCTTTTTGAAAGTTTGGATTATAGCTTATTTTCTCTTGTGGTACTATACAGTACAAATATGGTATCCATTTTAAGTGGAAAATATTGGCTTTTTTTTTTTATCATGATATCTGCAATTCTGTTAAGAGTTAAATTTTTTATATTCTGCCTGTGGAACATCTTTCCACTTTAGTAAACCAGAAGTAGTCAACGGACCACAGGTTGAGACAAAATGAAATAGTCCACTGATGTGTCAAGTGTTCCTCTACTTGCAAGGCTTCCATATGTTGTGACAACAATTACTCATTCTAAGGTACACCATACTGTTAGTGAGTAACAAACTTTCAATGACTAAGTGAATATGTTTAATGCATTTCTCTTCATCTGCAATCCTAGGACAATTACTCAGTCTGCACATGGAGGTGTTTGGATAAATTAGAGAATATATGCTATTTGGATCACAAGTTTAGTTTTGCTACTAATTACAACTCTTTAACAAAGTTCCACCGGAACTGCCATTAGCAATATAAAGACGAAAGGAAGATTATTCGAACCGATGCAGAAAAAATAAAAATCTGGAGAGATTTTAATACAAACTGTAATCTTCACACTACTAAAGAAAGCACGAGCTAACAAATGTGAACATGGATCCTCATCCTCTGCAGTCAGTGTATTAAACACAATATTTATTGGAAAGAGTAATTTAAAATATAATCACTTCGGCCTTCACCAAAAAAGAAACAATTAGTTTAAACTTTAGGAAACTTGCCTTGTGTACTTCGCTAAATCCACCTTTCCCAAGTAACATGAGAAGCAAATATCTCTCATTCAGTACAGGATGGTTATTAAACCGAGACTGATCTTCATTATGAATTCTCTTGAGTTCACGTATGTGGAGATTTCTTTCTCTTTCCAATTTCTCCATCTCCAGCTGCAGATCAGAGTCTTCTTTCTTCAGAGCACTTTGCCGCAGCTGCAGAAGTCGGACACCATGAAACTTATTAGAAATAAAATATTTTTTTGCAACCAAAAGCAGGAAAAGAAATCTAATTAATTCATGGTAATATATATATATTAAATTCAAATTGACCTGTTTATTAGCTGTTAATTTGGAAGTAATAAAAATTTATATATATTTTAACACTGTCATAGTCTTTGCCATTATAAAAGTTTGTAGTGTTTTTACTTAATGTCAGTTAGCTTAAGTATTAAATGAGATTAATGTTCAGAAGTTTTAAAGTAATCACAATCAAAAAATTTAGATATTCATCTTAAGAGAAACAAAGCCCAAAATAATTAAAAAAGAATCAGTCACATTTTGGAGGATATCAAGACCACACAAAATTCATACAATAAGACAGCAAATAATGCTACATTAAAATATGAAATGAAACAAGAATAAAGAAAATATGCAGTTATACAGGGCTTAACCGCATGTTAATTTATGTATATGGTGGAAATTAATTTGGTTACTTCCAATGTGGCTGATCATGTTAGGCTTCTTTTGAATGAACAGCAGAAAATCGAAATCAGTGTCATGAAGAACATGGACTCTTTCACATTACACGGTAACGGCATAATGCCATTCGGCCGTCATGTAGCAGCCTGTGACTGTAACACATAGCAAATGGAAAGTGACCGATAAACTCGGTGACGTATGTGGCCAAATGAATGCTTTCACATTAAATGGTTTTAAACCGTATGGTTGTGCCTTCAAGCCAATGTATTTTGTGTTTGGTTATGTAATACTTCATTATTTTTTTAAAAAAATATGTGTGTGTTGTCTTATGTATATTTCATTTTGCTGTGTTATATCGAGTGAATTTGTGTAGATTTGCTTTTAGTGTCAAATGTCTTAATTGCCTATTTCAAGAATTTAGTACAAGTATGATCATCGACTGTAATGTAACATTAGTGCAATTATTTGTTTACAATTCATTATAATCAAACAGCACCCATTCAACCACACTGAGCTTATATGATCGTGGATACCCTTTTGGATTTGCAGCATTTGATTTCTGCCAATTGGTCAAAACTGTATAGTGTGAAAAAAACCTAAAAAGTGTTGTACGTCTCATTCTTTAATGTAACAACAACCAGTATAATTGTTGTTACTGTCATTTATCCTGTTACTGCAACCTTTTATCTTTCCTGGTTTGAATTAAACACAACAGGCTAAGTCATTAATAAAAAAATAATAGCAAAGAGAAAAGTAATGTCCATTTAGGAAATGTTATTAATCAAGATTTTCACTTTAAATTTCCATTTGCAGTACAAATAAAGAAAATTTTTTTTCCCTCAGAGTCTTTCTATGTGGTAGGATTTAGAAATAGAAATCTTATACATATATAAAAATAGATGTGTAATTTCCTATATTTCACTACCTAGCACAGATCATTGGTGTTTGTGTGAGAAAGTAGCATGGAGTTTCCTGCCGTGCACAACATTGGCCAAATGTCGATAGCTATGGGGATTTGGGAGATATGATGGTTAAAAGTGGTCGATGCAGGGCATTTTCGTATTTCGACCAAAGACATTTGTCTCCGTATATGTCACTCTGCTGCCACAACTACAAAGCATAGACCAATGGAGTTTGTGTGTGGTAGTGGTATAATGTCTATCATGTACTATAGTGATTAGATGTCAGTAGCTATGGAGGTGTGGGAGATATGGTGGTTGAAAGTGGCCGACCTGCGGCACTTTCATATTTCTACCAAAAACGTATGTGTCATGGTGTATCACTTTTCAGCCAAAACTATCTAGCTGAGATCACTGGTGTTTGTGTGTTGTAGTAGCACAGAGTCACCTGTTGATCACAACGTTGGCCGAATTTCGGTAATTGTGAGAGTTTGGGAGATATGGCGGTTGAAATTGGTCGATCAAGGATATTTTCGTATTTCGACCAAAGACGTGTGCCCGTATATTTTACTTTTCTACATAGCGCAGATGACTGGCGTTTGTGTGTGGTAATAGCATAGTCTCCCATCGTGCACTATGGTGGTTAGGTGTCGGTAGCTGTCAATCCGAATTCTTTACAAACACGAACAAAGTCGTGGGTATCAGCTAGTTAGCAATAAATCTGTTTATATCGATGTTTAGTGACATAAGGTAAAGCTGAAAGGTGATACGGATATTCAGTTTCAACTATTGTTAATGCCCATTGTAATATCATCTAATTATCCAATGTAATTTGTTCTTAAATGTAATATTCTTTCAGGTTTGTAAAGGATAGGGTATACTTCATTAAGATTCTGTTAATCATATTGCTAATGATTATCACATAAAAGAATCACTGAGCAGTAAGAACTGGAAGAAATCCTGAGACTAGCTTAGCCAGTCTCATTACTCATACGAAGTTGGTCCTGAAACCATTAATTAATTGCTTGTCCCCTCTCACAGGGTATGCACAAAACCTTTGTTACTGAAGAATTATCAGTTCCTTTCCTTCATTTTGTGCAATGTGTTGTGTGTATGTAGTATTTTTAATCATTTACAATTAATTCATTGTTATGTCTTTATTAATTTTTGGGCCAAAGAGATGATTGAAACATACCTTTAGGATTTCATCAGACTCATAGTACTCTTGCCAAGAAAGACCAGGCACAGCATCAGGCTTCAGGAATGTTGCATCAGTTCCATTGTGCAAGATAGCTGCCCTTGATTAGCTTGACTACTGTTGCGTTTTCGACCGGTTTCACTGTTAGAGGGACGCTTCTTTAACAGCATTTTCTTTTGCCTGTCTATTTCTTCTCGTTCTGCTGTTATTTCTTCTTGCCGCCTGTGGATAGCGATATGTTACTACATTGAACTGTTTGCTCAGATACAAACCCTTATTTACCCAAAATTTCTTAGTAAATCTGTATCAGCTCAAGTTTTGCAACACACACATGCAATAAGAACATTTTTACTTTAAACATCTTTCCCTCCTTTGATGTTTATGGATCATAATTTATTCAAGCCCCTGCCTCCATTACCCACATACGACAATTTTCTTACTCCAAGTCTGAAATCAAGTAAATTTATGTTCACAATAATCTCCTATCAATTATTGTAACCAAGTCTCTGTCTAGGTTTCAATACTATTGTTAGACATGCCCACTACTCTCTACCAGGCTCCCATTTTCCAACATCATTTCAACCGGCTCCTTTACCATACCATTTACAGTGTAATTTTCACAGAAAAGGTTTGGTAGTCTCCCCTGCTCCTTCATTGTATTTATTACTGGATACTATCTAAAGTAATTCTGAATTCTAGCTACCCACTTCTGCATTCTAGAAGTTGATAATGTTGCTCCATACTCTAGCAAGAGCCTGGCTATAATAACTTAGGTATCCCACAATCAAATACCTCTGCCAACTGGTGCAAACACTATGCTTTCAATCAGAAAGTTCATTTCCATTGTGCTATCATTCAGAACCTTTTTTATATATATATCCATGTACAATCTGTCAAAAATGTACCGGGAATTTATCAATAAAACAAAATATTTATTATTCATCCAATTTTTTTGTATTGCCTTCAAAGCAGACCACTTTCGAAATAATACACTTATGCCAATGAATAATGCAATCATCAAAACATTTTTTCAGGCTTTTTTTTAAAATAAACATCAGTTCTCGCCGTGAATTTTCTCTGTCTCGTATTGACTGAAACCTGGTGCCTCGAAGTGGTAAATTGAGTTTTGGAAAGAGAGAGAGAAAAAAAAGAAAAAAAAAAGAAGAAGAAGAAGGGATAAAAAAAGAAAACAGCTACAGCCATATCAGGTGAATACGTTGGTTGTTGGGTGGTATTTGTGGAGTTTAAAGTCAGAAATTTGTCCACAATGATGGCCTTGCGAGATGGTGTGTTATCGTGGTGCAAAATCCTCAAGTTTCCTTTCCACAAATCTGGGATTTTTTTGAAGAATTTTCTCTCTCAAACACCGCATAACATAGATAATATTCTTTGTTTACTGTCTAACCTGGCAAGAATTCCGAGTGCACAATACCAAGATAATCAAAGAAAACAGTCAACAAAGCCTTGACTTTTGATTGATTTTGGTGTGGTTTTTCGGTTTTGACTTAGCTGGAAGACGCCATTCCAAAGCTTCATTAGTAGTTTGCATATCAAACTCATAAACCGTGTTTCGTCACCAGTTATGATGAGTTTTTATGAATTTGGGGTCGGAATTGACTCGTACTAGCATGTTTTCAGCGACCTTTATGTGATTGGGTTTACGAAGAAAATTAAGATATTTCAGAACTAGTCAAGTTGCAACGCATTTCATGCTCAAACAATCATTTAAAATAATACAAATTCATTTTTTTAGAGAGAAAAACTGCAATGGCTATGTACGAGGGGGGATCAAATATAAACGGGATTGTTGTTCCTGAACATCAACAATTGGCAGTACTGGCCCCGCGCTTCTGCTATGCTTAGGCGGGACCATTAGGAGAGGGGAGAGCATGCTGTTAGATATTTCCCACCATTTAGTCAGTAACGCTCACGTTGTTGGAGTAACAGGTGCACCCCTCCACCGCGCAACGCATTATTACAAAAATTTCTTGCTCTTGAAAGAGTTACAGCAGTGGAAATTTTCCAGATATTGACTGCACAGTTCGGTGATCAAACATTGTCAAGGACGCGTGTGTTTTTCTGACAAAAAAAGTTCAAGGAAGGACGAGAAAGTATGGAAAATCAGCAACACAGTCGCCGTCCCCGGACCAGCGTTACAGACGAAAACATTCGTGAGGTTGAAGACATTATTGACGTCGATCGACGGGCGAGAGTATCAGAAATTGCAGAACAAGTCGGAATCAGTTATGGGAGCTGTCAAGCAATCATCACAAAACACCTACAGTTCCATAAAGTGTGTTCCAGATGGATCCCTCACCTTTCGACCGAAAATCTGAAGTTGAGACGTTTGGAAGTCTGTCAGAGGCTTAAAGCAAGGTTTGCGTAAGAAGGTGATGCATTTTTGAGTCGGATCGTCACCTGCGATGAAACATGGGTTCACCACTACACTCCAGAATCCAAAGAAGCCAGTAAGGAGTGGTGGAGGAAAGGTGAGGCAGCACCAGTGAAAGCCAAGACTCGACTGTCAGCTGGCAAGGTTCTTTCATCCGTTGTTTTTTTTTTTTTTGATCGGCGAGGCATTTTGCTGATTGATTTTTTGGATGAGCGACGCACAAACAATGCTGCTTACTACTTCGAGTTGTTGAACAAGGCGAGAGTTGCATATCGCCGCAAAAAGAAGAGACCAACCGATTCCACAGGTCATTCTCCTCCACGACAATGCACGACCCAATACTGCATCGCTAACTGTCTCTAAACTACAGGAAATGCACTTGACTACACTTGGTCACCCTCCTTACAGTCCGGACTTATCGCCCTGCGATTTCCATTTGTTCGGACCTCTTAAAGAAGCTCTAGGAGGGCAACGATTCGAATATGACGAGAGTGTGGAAGACTTCGTGCGCAACTGGCTGGTGACACGACCCTGTTCTTTTTATGATGAGGACATCAAAAAGCTGCCCATACGCTGGGAAAAATGTATTTCCAAATCAGGAAACTATGTGGAAAATTAAATTGTAATTACCATGTGTTTTTCAATAAATGAGTTTGAATAAAAAATAAAATCCCGTTTATATTTGATCCCCCCTCGTATCTCGATTTTCAGTCACCATTTTCTTCACTTTAATGATATTAACTTCAGTTGAAGACGTTGATGGCCGACCATCTCGAACGCTTTTGAATTCACTGTATTATTCATATGCATGTTTTTGATAAACTGAATGACTGTCATAGCATTCGGTTGCACGCGGTAGGCGCATTTGAACTAACTGACATGTGATGGAGCATTACGATTCAATAAACATTATATGCGTCGTACCTAGACTCAAATTTGTTTACAGATGGCACCTGGGTAGTGAAAGTTTGTACTGTTTTGATGGATTGAAATAAAGCAGTTTTGATTAGAATAGTCCACGAGTGACCTAACCGCTCGTTGATAAAATAATTTTAATTTTGTTCTGTCAAATGAATTTCAGTACAACTTCTATTATAGTGTTCGCTGAAGTGTCATTTCAAATTCAAAGTGTTGTATGAAGTGGCACTGTACAATAACTTTATGAAGCTTATCAGAAATGTCTGTCCAACAGTTTTCATTATACAATGAGTTACACAAAACTTTTAAGCAGATCAAAAAATCATTCCCTGGTAATGCAGAAAGAAAAGTGACAGAACTGCAACCTAAGAAACAAAAGATGCCACTATTCAATTTTTTTTACGCAACAGGTATAATTTGTTCTATTTTATGTGTTCTTTTTTTTACCAATTAATGAACAAGGATAAGAAAGATGTTTTCAATAACACCTCAAGAAGAAAAGGGCCTCTGACCATACTCGACAAAAAAGTCTTTCCCAATAATTTATGATTTACAAGAATGGCTAGTGTCAGCATTTAATTCAGAATATTTATAATTGTAGAAAAGTACGTAACACAAGTAATTTTCATTATATACACAATATTTTAATGATAGTCTTAACAGAAAATGACAAAATATCTTCTGAAATTAACAGGGTGGCAAAAAGCTACATGCTACATCAGGCAACCTGGGAGAGGAGGGGGAAAAGGGAATGGGGGAATAGGGGAGGGGAAGTGGGAAGGAGGAAGTGGGGAGAGGGAAGAGGGGAGGGGAATGAGGGGAGGCTAAAATGGAGCCACACAGTTTATGGACACTCCCTTTTAAGCTCCGTCTACTCTCCATTATGAACCAATAACATCCCACATACCCTCTAAACAAAATTTCTAAGTAAACGTTAATGGAATCAATTCTGGATACTTTCAGGAGTTTCCTTTTTTTAAGGTTTAATATTCCCTCTTAGTATACACAAACAGTTACACTAATTTAACACTTTTGTTTTGGTATTAATCTATCTTTCTATGATATATTTCATTTTTGTATGTTAATATCCTTAAATTTTACAATAAAATTATAAGCGGGTACTAATCAAACAAGGCAATTTTCAGAGTTGCCATTCCAAACTGTGTCAAAATTTTAACTAACCCATCCCTGTACTAACCAACAACACAGGCTTAAAAAATAGTTACACACATTTTGTAGCAAGTCAATGTTTTCCGAATAGTAGAGATCTGAAAATAAGATAGGATAGGGAAAATAAACAGTTACCCGTCACTTACCACAGATGAAGGCAGGAGGGCGAGACACGTAAAAACACAAAAACAAAAGAATTACACAATATTTCGACTTTTTAGTCTTCCTCATGTAGGAGGCGAGACATATGGCAGGGGGAAAGATGTGGTCACATCCGAGCCTGCCACATGAATCATGTGATCTAAATACCTCAAAACACATTCTTTGACATAAGCTTCCATTAACACAACTGTGGCAGAAACATTTGGAGCGATGAGATCAAAATTAGCATCTTTGGGGCTTACATATTTTTTTTTTTAGGGGGTGGGGGGGGGTGGCATAATAGGTCTATTTAAGAAAAAGGGTGAACATTTGAAATTTTGAGTGAATCATTAAGTTGACCAAATTTACGCAAAAAGCAGTGCAAGTGGCATTGTTTGGAAACATGACTGCTTGCGAATCAAACTAGCAATGATTAGTTTCAAACTAGAGCCATCTAAGTAAGCATGTGTAGTGACCACTATGCGAATTAGTGAGGCAGTAAAGATGGACATTTTGGAGCGGCAGTAGTTTTTGGAGCAGCATTAGTGTTAAATTTTGAGTTTCACTTGAAAAATCTTGCGGGGAGATGCCTTTACTGCGGATCAACAACATCTGGATTTTGCACCACGACAATACATCATGTCACTCAACACATTCAGGAAGTTTTGGTCAAGAACGAAACAGCCATCCTTCCCACTTTTACTCAACAAACACGGCTCTGACAAACTTTGTATCCAAAACTTAAAATTTCCTTGAAGGATATACTTTAGAAAGAGAAAGAAATTCAAGAATAATCGCAGACACAATTTCAAGCCATCATAGAAAATGGGAGAAACAGAAGCAGTGTTGGAGCCAAAACTATACTCAAAGACTGTTTAAATGGTGAACCACACACATAAGCCTTTCAGCAGGATGTAATACGTCACGAGATCAGGAGTACAATAAGTGATAGAACGACCGCCATATCCAGGCTTGGTCAGGAAATAGGAGGTTTAAATCAGATAGAAAATATTCATTAAACACTGAAAGTGATGTTTTAAGAAAAATCCTTAATAAATGCAAAACTGAAGCTATAGGACAATGTTGATCCCATATGATAATACCTGAAGATCCATAATATCTGGATTCACTTGATGTATTGGCGAATCAGGGGTTCTTCTTAGAGACAAATGACAGTAAACAATTTTTTAAAGTATTCCTTACTTTGACACTATGTTTATAACAAAATCAAAATTCGTAATTATTACTGCAAATTTCACTCTAAATTTGTAACATGAGAGTAATAACAGTAACATATACTCTGAGTTGAAGATATGAACAATTAAGTAAAATTTGTTTGTACCTGCCAATTTGACAGAACTTAGTGGTGATGATATACTGCCACCATTATTTTTTTCTTAAATTATCCAGCAACTCCATAACATCTACAAGATACATTTTTAATTACTTATTCCATTTATTTCTACTTATATAAATATAACCACCTCCTATAATTTATTTCCACTTTATTCC
The DNA here is from genome assembly GCA_031002005.1 of Vandiemenella viatica. Classification (NCBI taxonomy): domain Eukaryota; kingdom Metazoa; phylum Arthropoda; class Insecta; order Orthoptera; family Morabidae; genus Vandiemenella; species Vandiemenella viatica. Next base: position 26,059,367 of record CM061920.1, on the reverse strand, counting down.
TGCAACACAGTCCCTATGACCCATCAAACCAACTGCTTAATATTTTTCATTCCTACTCTTATTCTTGAATCTATGGCCATATCTTTTATGAAGTTTTTTTAGCTTTATTTTTGGCTGCTATTAATTCCTTGCAATTTTATTTTCTAATGATAAGTAAAATTTCCCAACATATATAACAGATTCAATGCGCATTAATATAAATCTTGAAACACTCACCAATATTTTAATCTCATCTTGTAAAACACTGCATATGCACTAATTCAAAATGAATGAATGAACTAAGATGTAATAAAAGATACTTTCCATTTAATACTGTGAAAGTGGTTTCAGTACATATGAAATTCATTTCCAGAGCTTGTCCAGGTTCAGTTTGCTTTTCTCTCTCTCTTTTTTTTTGAGGGGGAAGGGGGAATTAAAATAACTGTAGGTCCAGTTGATATTACTTTCCTCTTCACCACCAATTTTTTAAAAATAGTAATAATAATCAAAATCTTTTTGAAGACAGTGAAATAAAAAACCAAAACTAAACAGCATTTAATCGCACTATTACAGTAGTATAAATAATTGTTACATGTTCTTTAGCAAGAAACACTAAACTGAAAAAGTTACAAACATTACAATCCCTCTTCACAAACTGAAAATTTACAAAATCTTGGACAATTTACTGTAACAAAAAAAGCAAATACAAACCACCATTTATATAAAGTGATTATATAACATTGTATAAGCAGAAAATTACAAACATAGAACAATTTTGAAGTTTTTAGGCTCAAACCCTTCACAAACAGTTCCACAAAATGTACTTGAAAGGAATCATACTGTAAATAAAACTCAATGGTTAATAGCAGTTAACTGTGCAGAAGGTGCCAAGAGGGAAAGTTCTAGGTAGGAACAATAAAGTGAGAAATGAAATGCAAGGTTAAACAGAAAAATAAAAGTCCTGAAGCAAACTCAATAAAATATATATACAGATTGCAGCAAAACTCCCTACTTTAAAACCTGGAAAGGGGGGGGGGGGAACAGATGGTACAAAGAAATGCAACTGTGTTAACAGAAAATTGTTTAAGCCCATCATCAATGCATTTCTGAATTTACTTCAGAAGTTCTCCATCACTCTAACCAATATTTCTTAAGGAACATGAGCAATCTCTTCTTGTATCACATATCATACAGTTGGCAGAGTACTCTGTCCAAGTTAGTAAACTTCAGCCTCAAGAAAATCATCACAGAAAAAATAATCAAAGCGGTAAGGTCTGGAGAGGGCACCATGTAAAGAAATCAAGTGTTGTGGGAAGAGCTGTCTCAGCGGTTGGAGAGATCTTGCTGTGTGGTGGCCCCTCCTGCTGAATCTGTACTGCTTCGAGTCTTGGTGCAATAGAAGTGCTACTCTTTGAACATATGATCCAAAAGTAGAGACCAACAATTCCGACACTGCTAATTTTGCACCAAACGGTAACACCAGGCAGGAGTTACCAATAGTTTAATAACTCCCAGTAACAGAAGCATTGCTCATTCAAACATCCCAATAAGTCAAAATGTGCTTCATCACTAGAGTAAACAGCAGTATCATTTGCCATATTTTTAAGGATGTTTTCACACGACGTCACTGACTCTTCCAATCACATTGCAACAGTTCGTGAACAACATGAATGAAATGGCAAGTCTTGGTTCAAAATTTGATGCAATCCCTGATCAAGTAGAAGGGCTGCAGCATGCTTGTGAGATATGGTTTTTGAGACCACAGAAATAAACATATAACTGCCTCAGTATATTCTGTAGTTCAAGTGCTGCAGAGCCCACCTCTGCTAGTTTTCAACACAGAACCACTTGATACCCATAAGGTTATGCCATTTTAATCTGGAACAGCGACACGATGAACAAGTTGGAAGCATTTGCGAAAAGCATGCTGGGCAACAACAATGGCACAACTGTTCTAAAAAAATTTCCACAGCAAAAGCATGTAGCTCACCTATGAACAGCATGGTGGCTATTGAAAACTGGTAGGAAACGAAACTTCCCTCCCCTCCCCCTAGCACTAATACTCACCTTCCTACACGTGATCAAAACAAAATTTTGCTACACTTTTTTTTTAATATAAAATGAAACACAAAATCAAAAGTTTTTTTAGGATGTCTGTCAGATCCTTTTGAGGTCACAACTGGAGTCAGGCAAGGTGACGGTCTGTCTCCACTACTTTTTAACCGTGTTCGCGAAAAGATCATTCGGACCTGGCAAACGAAATTAAAGGAAATTGACTACAGCCCATCAAGAATAGAAACTAAATCTGAGGGGATAACAATACACAATCTGGCTTTTGCCGATGACATCACTATTGTATCAGATGACTTAGAAACTGCTACGATCCAAAATGATTTGCTGAAGGAAATTGCTGATCAAACCAGGTTTATAGATATCTTTTGAGAAAACCAAATTAATGAATAACATCAAGGATGTTCCACTGAAACTTCAAACCAAATATGGGGAAATTAATCAAGTGGATAAATTTAAATACCTTGGTGAGATTATGTTATGAAAAACGGATTGGACAAAGAAACTATTCGGGAAAGGATTCGCAAACTAGAAAAAGCCTACCAAACTTCGCGAGAGGTCTACAATAAAAAATGTCGTTCACAAAATACTAAAATATGTCATCATGAAACAGTTCTGAAACCAGTAGTTTTGTATGCAGCTGAATCATTGTTCCTGAATGCTGATAAAGGACTTTTGGGAGAATGGAGAAAAAAAGAGAAAAATTATTAGAGGAATTCTGGGTTCCAATTTCAAGAATGGCGTCCATCAAAAGAGATCAAACAAAGAAGTCTACAGCAAAATTGAGAAAATCACCGAAACAATCCACAAAAGATGGGCACGATTCTATGGCCACTTCAAACAGATGGAGGAGAACAGACTAACAAAAAACACCTTAAATTTATTGGATTCCAGACTCAAAACTGCAATTCCCTGGTTCATAAATGTTAAAAAAGATCTTCATTTGATGGGACTAGAACCAGAAGATGCTTTCAACAGAGAAATTTTGGAAGAAGTTAATGACAAGTGGGACAAACCAAGACAAACATTCAAACAGAAGACCGGTACACTATGGACAGAGGAGCGCAAACAGTCACATTCAAAATGAATGAAGGAGTTCTGGGCCCAAAGGAAGATGAAACTCGCTGCCAAATGCACAAAAGCTTAACGTGGTCCTAGTTGGCCTCAATGAATAAATAAAATATACAAAATGAAAACCAAAACAAAGACTAACTACAGTAAGTAGTAATTCCTGCAGGAGTCTGGAAGAATGAATCGAAATGGTGGAGATAGAAGATTGATCAGATTACGTATGAAGCTAAGGGAGGAAAGAGTACCTATTTCATACCGACCTGGTAAGTGTCTGGTATCTAGACCAGCTTCCAATGCCAGGGTTCAGGGACACTGTTCTCAACAAGGTAGACTCTGATAAAAACGAGCAGAAGTTACTGGTTTTAACTTTGATGGTATGAACAACCTAGTTGAGATTGATGAACTGGCAGGTGTTCAGACCAATGTATGGAATAAGATATTTGTTTCAAGTTAGTTGCTAAATTATATTAAAATTTCATAGCTGTTTCACCCCATGGCATGAAGGATCTCTGCAGTTGTTGGAGAAGTGATGGTGGTGGTGGTAGTTGGATACATACATGAATCTTAAAGCATACACTGTTACAACAGAAGTAATCATGTTCACATTGTATTGAAAGTCAAAATCGGTATTTATGAACCAGAAGTTGGTAAAAATGCTCTGAAAAATGCTCTGAAACATGCTCTCGGAGGTGCAAGGAGGAGGAATTTCAGGGAAGACTGAAGAAATCAGATATGTAGTTTCTATAACACGATTGCTGGATTCGAGAACTGTCTGTGATGAAATGTGGGGTAGTTTATATACCAGACCAGGTGATTAACAGTGGTATCATTACTTGACCTATATGATTGAAGCACCTGACAGAATAATGGACAGAACATAAGTCTTGCCTATTATGAAATGATTGGCAACTATAAGTAAAGATTCTATTCAAGGTTAACTGTCCTGCTGTGAACAGAAGTATTGAGAGCAATATTAACATCTAGATATGGGGTATGGGGAAATGGAATTAGTCAAAGTGGGATTTGGAACATTATAAGAGTAATGAGAGAGCAGTATGACAGTGTGTGAGGAGTGAGATCTACCACATTACTTATCAAATTAACAATTTTTGTGTATTTCATTTGGGGGTGAGGGAGAAAAAAAAAAAAAAAAACACACACACACACACACAACAGTTTGAATTAACAGAACCTACATTTTGAAAATTTGTAATAAATATTCTGTCATTATAAGCAAAAATGGAAACATAAAACTAATGACACATATCACATATGGATACATCTGACATTCTTTAAAGAAACTTGAATCTATCCATCCTTGAATAAGATAATGTAAAAATATCTATGAAGGTGGTGAAGGAAATTGCGAACTTACGTAAAAGAAAAAAAAATTCACCCAAGATTTTTAGGAAAATGCTGTACATTAGCATTTTGTACAAAGCAAGAATTTTTCCAGTAATGAATAAATAAATTACATTCAACTATTGTAGAATGAAGAAAAATCCACATTTCTAAATAAATTAAATTCTATCTACAATACATACCTTGCCAGCTCCTGGAAAGCATAACCATCAGTCCAATTCTCTTGAAATGTTGCCCCTACCCTCTGAGTGACAAACTGACCTAAGCGTAATCTATTTTGCATACATTTCTGTCTTGCTTCCTTCTTTTCAATGTTCGACTTCTCTTTTAGCAATTTCTTAACAACATCTATGCATTTACTTATGTGGGATTTGTGTTGTTCCATTGCTTTCTGTTGAGCTGCTATTTGATGCCTCATTTCTTCCATTGACTACAAAAAAATAAAATACATATTCAGTACATGTACGTACAACTGATAGTTGAGCACTGATACTAAGCTAGTGGAAAACACTGCCAATTTGTATCTTATCATTATTTTGAATAAAAGGAAATGGTATCACATCTGATTTTGGTAAAAGACTTCAGTTGCAACACTATATGGTAATATATTTATTGTAATACTGAACTCCAACTCCATTCTAAACATTTTAAAATCATACCCATAAGTTCAGCTGAAATGCAATTTCTGATCAAGTATTATTACTTTTCATAATGTCAATAAAAATACCTTCAGATTTTTCCATTCATCGTCCATTGTTTTTATTATTATTATTCTAATGCAGATTAAGAATACAAAATGCACAGGAGTACTAAATGTGTTTTAGTTATTCTTATGGAGGGTTTGGATATGACTATATCAGCATCTTTTGACACCTTGCTCAAATGTCCTTGACCCATTAACAAAAACTAGGATCTATTAGTAAACAACTACAAGTCATGACCCCCCATAAATAATAATAACGTGGAACACAAAAGAGGGCAAGTAGGGAAATTGTCACCGGGGCATATGATTCAGGGCAAGAGATAATTGTCTAAGTGACCATAAAAAATAGCTCCCAGGGGTTGAAAAATCAGAAATAGTCAATGTTTGGAGCTAGGAGAACAATTGAAACGCGTTGTATTAAAGGCTAAAAAAGAGGAACACTAAAATTAGGGCCAGCTTCATTTATATATGGGCATATATTATTCGACTAGGAATATGTAGCATGGAATGTTGAATACTGAAGGAATTTTAGAGATTTTAAAAATCACACTTGTATATTCCTAAAATTAGTAATGTTATTTGGAAGGATTCACAATATGTTTTCTCTACGGAATATGGACTAACAACAATATATGAATCGAGTTGATGGAATTCTATATAATGAGTAACAAAGTTTCTACGAATATGTTGGTGGCAGAACTACATTGATGTAGGCAGAAACTAATCACATGTCTAAACTAACAAAAGACAACTTTGAAAAATGAGAAACAAAGAAAAAAGTGTTATTAGAATTGAAGAGTTATTTTAATATTTGATCGTATGAAACTGAAATTGAAGACAAATATAGAATGTATCTGAGTGTAAATTGAGGAACTATGCTTTAAGAGTTTTGTGAAAAATATAAGGGAGGTGCATCAGACTCAAAAGAATATACAAGTATAGATTTTTTTTGATACAAACGACGATGTCAACAAGATTAGATTATTGCAATGGAAAAAGCAAACCTAGGAACAGATATGCAATAGGAGGGGAATGGAGTTTTGATTTACAGACACCGGTTCAAGAAAATTTCACAATGACGATCAAATAGCAAAGTTTATTATCTCAAACAGCCTCAGTCAAATGGAAGTGAAATTTGCAAAAGTATAGAAGTGGAGGGGAGGGGGATGAAGAGAAATTTAAGAAAATCTGACAAAAGTGGAATGTAATACACTGAAGAGAGTAATTACAATATTTTTATAAATATTTCCCAATAAGGAAAGAGAACAGTCAAAAGACTAAGATCACAGATAACAAAAAAATAAACAAATAAATAAGGAAATAAACAACGCGGCAAAACCCGAAACTCAATTAATCATGAAAAAAAACTTTATGGATTGGGGAAAAAACATGAAGATACTCCAGAATAAATAGTCTACTTGAAAGACGCTTTAGAAATAAGTATAAATGAGGCAAAAACTGTTTTGAACAGCTATAGGATGCAAGAAAATTAATGTGAAGGTTGGCAGAAAGGAGCAACACATATGGTACACAAAGTGTAGGATAGGGGGGAAACACTATAACATGGAGAGAAAAATGAATTCTGATATAGGAGAATGGCAATGGAACAGTTTCCTAAGCATGCAGAAAAGCTTACAGTGGTATTGAGTCCATAATGAAAGCCAGTTAGAAAAAGTAAACAAACAATGTTGGGATAGTGCAATGCCATAACACTTTGAAGAGTGTGTTATTATCATTGTAACAAAAGTTTTGAACCTCCAACCCATCTTGAAAGCAGGTTAGTAAGAAGTTAAAGTAAGACAATAGAAGGTTACTGTAAGTTTTATTAAACACTAATAAAATTAATTGAAGTCACAAAAGGTGGAAAATAAGATAGAAAAAGTAGGGAACAGAAAGAACTAATAACATTTTTAACAGAACAATAAGGATTTTGAAAGTTATTAATGATTTTGCATGTTGACCGTAGAGCATGATACCAAAAGAAACTAGTAAATTTTTCTTAATACAGCATGGAATAGAGTGAAATAACATTTGAGTAAATCTAGAAAGTTCAAAGAATGACATGAGTAGATTTAATTAATGAGAGATTTAGACCAGAAGTGTGCGGAGCAAGAAAGTAGTTCCTTCATTAACAAACAAACTCAACTAAAATCAAAATAAATCTTTAATTTGGTGGTAAATTGGGAAGCATTGTAAGTTAAGATATAGAATAGGAAACAAAATTTTCCAATTAACTAATTTCAAGATGATAAAACACTTATTTGACACAGACAAAGGATCATGTTAATTGTTTACGTTCGATTTGCAATTTAATATGAATAAATGACTATAAACCATAAAACAGGAGTGAAATAGGATAAGGTGCGAGAAACAAAGTATGAGTAAAAGTACTAACTAAGATTAATAATTAAGAAAGAAAAAGGAAATCATAGGTTCACAACAAAGATTAAATTATAGGTTCACAACATGTGAAAACTTTAGAGTATAATTACGGCAAAAGTATGGCCTGTTTGGGAAGTCACTTGGGGAGAAAATGTTTATAAAGCTCGTATCTATAAAGTACGAGTAGGTTATTATAGCAACAAGAGACCAACAGAATTAAAATAAAGAGGGAGAGTTTAGCACACAGTTGGACGATTCAAAAGGGTGTAAATACATAAAATAATTTATAAGATAATTTAGTAAAGTCAAGAAATTTTCAGTAGTAGGAAAAACAAAGATACAGATACACCTTTAAAATTGTTCTGAGCAAAGCGAATAAAGGCAATTGTGTCATATGATTGGTTGCTTATTGTAAGGTTGATTTTGGGCTGGTGGAATCGTGTATATGTAGCGTGCTCAGCGCGCATAGGTATATCATGAAGAGCCAGTAGCAGTAAGTGAAGTAGTGCCCATTTCGATAACCATGTGGCTGCAAGTGAGAATGTAAGGTTTAATTTCTGAAAATGGGAAGTGAAGAGGTTGTCAAATTCTGACTTTCATTTGGAGAACTTTTAGAAGCTTAAGTTAAATTGACTATGTTGTAAATTCAGTGAATTTATCTATTTGAAGAGGGGGTTTAAGCAAGCAATTCTTAGTTGCGTCAAGATACTTTTGTGTGATCGAAGCCGATTTTAAAGAAATGACTAACTGGTATCAGAAACGTGAACAAATTCCAGAATAAAATCAAGATTTCCAAAGACTTTCATTTTTCATTCAATAGTCAGTGACTGATTCCTTTATAGCTATTTCCTACTTATGAAGGTGGCGGCCAATATAAGTGACTCGAATCTAAACTTACAAAATAGAAGAGACTAAAATTATTCAGCCAGTTACAGTAGTTAACACGGTCAGAGTTAAAAGCTAAGAAGTGCCATCGAACCCCCCACCTAAGACTTTCTTCTACAAGATCTACTTTTAAGAACAAAATTTGACAACATGAAGAATTAAAATCAAATTTCAGATTTTCAAGATCTCACTACAAGTTTGACATAGTCTCTCAAACCATTAACCATAACAATATCCAAATAGTGACCGTGAAAATGCTGTCTGGCAATGACAATAACTAAGGTCAGAGAAAGTAAAGCTGTCAGCCTTCATAAAACAGGAACATGCTTAATAATGTTTCAGTATATTGGATTTCAGTCTTCATGGAACACCACCTCACACCTTACGTGCAGAACCTTCCTTCCTACATCAAAAATACCCCACATTTTCTGAAACATCTGTCCATAATTCTCCTTCTTCTATCTCCTGTACCAACCCCTTACTAGCCACTTGGAGAAAGAAAAAGTATCCACTCAGCCCATTGTGCAATTTGGATACATAAATATATTTATGACATGGATAACAAGGATAATGACCACCTACATTTCCTCTATGCCCATATCAATAGTAATTCTATCAACTTTGCCTTGATTAACTCCGACAAACATCTTTCTCAATGAGGACATCTTCCGATGATAGGGTGCTCCTCTCATCTCTCACACATCAAGTCAAAATATCTAAACAATACCTATCCTTTCACAGTTGCCATCCCTTCCACGCCAAACATTCAATTCCATACTGCAATCCATGGCATATGTTCTGACCATGAATCACTTTCCAGATATTTCCAAAACCTAACACAAGCTCTCATTTCCCACTGCTAAACCCTTAATCTTCTACAGAAACCAATCTCTCATGTCATCATCATCCATCCCCTTAAGTCAACCCAGTTATCGCCTGGCCTCAAGTTCAATAACCAGTTCCTTCATGAGGTACACAAGTTTATGTTCCTTCCCTGAAATGTGCATCCTTCCTAAAATTCTACCCAATGCCTTGCGTACATGTTTCAGCAAACCGCCCAATCTCAAGACCTTCTTGGTCCACAAATAATCACTTTCTGACACTTCTAGATTATCCATTTAATAGACCTCACTGCATATCCTTCAGTATGCATCCAGCCACCACTGTCTATTTCAATCCTACCTCAGGGAAATCTTTTCCTATTACTGGACATACCACTTTCACAACTGAACTAGCCTAAAACACCCTTCTGATATTACCAGATAGAAGTTCCATCAGTGGTTAGGACTTTAAGGATTTTATTAAAAGGTTTTTCGTAATTTGTGAATGTCAGACGAGTGTGTGTGTGTATATATATATTTAAAAAAGATGAAATTGAGAGGTTAGCAGGTTTACAAATTGTATAAAATTACAATCTGGTAGTGAATTTTTATCATCAGTTGATCAATGTGGGGCAGTCAACCACAAACTATACACATCAGCAGTGGATCTTTTTTACTCTGTTCCATAATAAGCATGCCCAGTTTAGTACTAGTCATCTCACACCAAACAGGTTACATAGCCCTCAGTAACACCTGTAGGCTAGTGACAGGCTGCCTAAAGCCTACCCCAGCTGACAGGCTTTATCAGCTTTCGGAGAATGCACCACCCAGTATCCGAAGAGAAATGGCAGTTAGCAAGGAAAAAGTAGAACCAGAAATCACTCATCCACTGCACGGCCATACACCACCACCCCAGAGACAAATCCAGAAAAAGCTTCCCGAGAACATCACGGGAACTAATTGGGTCACCTAAAAAGGCAAACGTACAGTTGTGGAAAATGAAGGTCCCTAACATCTCGGCACCACTGACAGTTGCAGAATGCTTGCCACCAGGCCACGCAGAGGACTGGAATGTCTGGCAGTCCTTAAATCGATTGCGAACAGGAGTGGACAAGTCAAAGTCAAAACTGGTGAAATGGGGTTATGCTGATGCTACCAGCATTAAGTGTGAATGTGGTGAGGACCAAACCATGTATCATGTGATCATCCTACAACAAAGATGATCTGTTTCGATCAACACCGGAGCACACTTGAGGGTGCGAAGTATTGGGCAAAATGTGTTTCAAGTTGCACAATGTTTTAAACTGTGTATTTGATGTTTGTGACCCAAGAACTGTAATAATTATTGCAGAATTAACTCTGTTATCCCACTGCTCACTAGAGCCCACTTTCTGCAGTTATTTCCTACCCATCCACACAATTCCTTAAATACTAACCACAATATGCAATAATGTGTTTGTTCCTTCAACGTGTAAGTAACAACAACATTTCTTCTTAGAGTTAGGAAGCATTAAATTACTCCGTTAAGGTTAGGCTTATAAACAATTATTTAATTCCAATATCAGACGTTCATTGCAATCATTTAAGTACTATATTATTTCTATTTTAAGACTATATATATCTACCCAAATTTATCCTAATTCATATCAGTTATTATCAAATCTTTTATCTTTTGTTCATATACTTGACTACATTATCCTGTATGAAGAAAATGAAGTTAACAGCTTGATATTTTCACATAAAAACTAGTTTCCAGATGATCATATGAGCAATCATCTATTAATAATTTTCACTAAAAATTACCTAGTAAAATGGAAGTCAGCAATACGGAAGTTTAAAGTTTTATAACTTGGACACATCAGTTTTTTTTAATCTCCCATTTTCAGATTGCCTGGAGAATAGTTTCTAATTAGGTTGCTGTACCAAATGGCATCACCTCTCCAATACCATAACTATGCGACACATCATGTGCAGATTTCATTCCATCAATATGCCTTTGCAAATTCTGCTTATCTTGAAGCAATCAATGTTTGCATAAACATCAAATCTTATTTTCCTGCACAAAGTCACTTCACTGACAATACTTCTGCAGGAAGCTTCCTTTCATTGTTTAAAAAAAATTCTTCAGAAACCAGTTGATTTTATAATAATATTTTTTTAAAAAAATACTGTTAATGTAAATTATACAATTTCAATAATTAGTTCACTGATAATGTCACTTCAATTATCGTAAGGAAGAATTCTCTCACTCTCTTTTTAATAATTAATGCAAGTTTTTAAAACATGAATATTTAGAAGTATGTACTGAAATAAATAGTTTCTTTGCTGTCAGAATTCTTTTTTAAAGTTTTTGGCAGGTTAAAAAATAACGTGTCATCAGTTTTACCATGACGGAGCATTGGTTATAGTTTTTAAGAACTATTTTTTTTAAATAATTGAATAATGTTTTTTACCATGGACTTACCAGTGGCAGCCCAAAATAAACAAAAGTCAAGTTAACAACTTCTTTTAGTATGTAATACAACTGTAAAGAAAGTGAAAGTTCTATACCTAGTAGGACAATGTTTTTTAAATTATTTGAAAACTTTCAGTACTAGCCAAACTGACAATTTAGCTCAAATTCTTGGGGCAAAGATAAAAAGTTACGCTTGAAAGATATTATTTTGTGTTAAATTTATTAAACAGATATTTTTTTATATCTTTCAGAGATGAGCAAAAATACATTGAGAGACATACCCGATTAAGCTCATCAATCTTGTTGTTTCGCAGTTCAAGATCAGAGGACGCTTGCGTTTCAAACTCCTGTATCCTTTGGCATGTCAACTCGGTCTGAAAATGAGTATTAACTTAGCATCAGGAACATTCACTGAATAATGTGACCAATGAGTAGTTTCCAGATCTGTATAAAAGCTAAACTTACATTTATATAACATCAAAACAGATTTTTAAAACTTTTATGAAGTGATATAACAATAAAAATCACCTCAGTTTGATACTTTTCTGTTAGTTAGTATTTTCATTTACGTAGCAGCCCTCCTAGAATTTCAGTAAAATTATTGTCGACAACGGCATTAAGTGAAACATCTACTTTCTTTATTTACAGGCAAAAATTTGATTAAAAAAAATTAAATAGATATAAAATATTTGTAATGAAAGGACGTGTAATTTTCACAAAATATCTCAGAATTAGATTTAAGAGCACATTTTATATTAGCTTTATTTAAATTTCAAAAATGGTTAAGATATACCTGCTCATACCAATTACACACAAATGTTTTATTTATCTTGGCAGTAAAAAAAAAAAAAAAAAAAAAAAAAAAAAAAAAAAAAAAAAAACAGTGGTGCTAAGGACTGAAAATAGAAGACAAAATTTTCAAGACATACTGAAGAATACTGAACACTTTCAACATTTCTATTATGAATGGAACAAAAAACAGTAAGCCAGAAATAACCATTACATTCTTACGAAGGATGAATGAACAGTCTCCAAGTTTATGGTTAAACTACATTTCTCTTAATGTATGACCGTTACTATTTACTCTGATTCATGTTGCCAATAGGTTAACAATTTATTTGTACATCTGCTGTATCCTTATGCCAACCAAGGCCTCTTGTGATATAAAATTAATTTAAAAAATTGAAAAGATTATCTTTTTCTGAAGACACCGGAAAGTTTTGCATCTCTGGCAGACGCAGCCAGACACTGTCATGAAATATGAGATAGAGTGCTGAATAACAGCGAAAGAGACATTAAAACTGAAAGATTGTGCAACTAAGTGTTAGGGAGGCGTCGTATGGGCTTACTTTACGGCAGGTTGCATCATTGACGCGCAGAGTGGAGCCTTCGGGAACGGAGAACCTTCCCGAGGCGCGTGACTCACCGCCTGCAACGTCACGGGAGACTATAAAACAGCGCAAGGGGGCCGGTCGGGGAGATAATCGCCACCCAGGGTTACACTGTCAGCGCAGCGTGAGCACGAAGAGATCGGCGAGCCTGACCGTCGTTGCATTCATGACTACTTTTCTATATAGGCCTCTCTGGTTGAGGAATCCTGAGGGAAGGAGGTTCGGTTAGAGATCCTACCTTATTATTCAGTGTTGGAGACGCTACGTCCAGCGAGTGTATGTAGAAGCAGGGCTAGATCCCGTCCTTGCTTTAGTAGGGGGTCCGTTGCCAGATGAACCTTATGTGCCTCCCTTAGTCGTTGTTTAGAGCATTGCGTCGGCCTCTGTGAGTTGAGTTATATTCCTATAATCCTAGTGTTCTTAATTTATTTCTCCAGAACCTACTCCATTCCGAGTTTCCAGATCTGAAAATTCGAACTCTACAAAATCTTTAGATTTCTTTCAGCAAGAAGAAGTCTAGCTCCCAGCTCCTGATCCGCTCGCAGGAGAGGACAAACTATAGGACGCAACAACTGGAAGCTGTCCAGAATGATGATGTTTAATTATTTCTACTTGATGCTATTTAATTCTTCTCTGCACATTATATATTTACTTTAATATGTGCAATTTCATTCACAAATACCAAAAAACTCCCATGACATAAATACTAATCTGCCTTGGTTGAAATAGTAAGTCATATTTTTAATACTTTCTTATGTATGCTTGAATGTATGTATGTTTGGTCCACAGGCAAACAGTAACTTCCATATTGCTAGAGGAAATTTATTAAGCCAATGCCATTTTCTTTCATCTGTGTCTAAATGTCGTATGTGTGTAGATTATTGCTGTTAAGTGTATGGTAATTATTGTTCTATCTTATGTACCTGAGAATAAAATATGGAGAGGGTTAGGCATGACTGAGGTGTGCTATTCTGATGGACACAAAAGGGCTGCCAGTTTTTCAGTTCCATCTGATGGCCACATCATTATCGAAAATTCCTTATAAATCCATACAAATGCACTGCGAAACTATCTGAGATTTAATCCAGGCACTTGGTACATAACAGGAAGATTAGGAACTTTCATCACCACCACCTCTCCTCTGCTTCCCATGACAGAAATGATAAAAGATTTATTCTACCAATGGATCTTCAATCAGATAACCCTGTGTCTAGTGTGAGACATCACGTAGCATCTGTTAGGAAAAGAACACAAAACACCTCCTTTAATCTGTCAAGAAAACTATCTGAAAAAAATTCTGAAATTACTCGTCAGTTTTGAAGTGATTCATTTCATATATAGTCAACATGCTTAGTTTCATACAGTCTGTAATTGTGTTGATTCATAGTTAGAATATACTGGAAGGAGACAAACAACACGTTAAAGCATGTATTTGACTACGAGCAGTTCAGCCTAACCAAGTACATGCGAGATTTATTCTCCAATAATATGATTGCTTACAAAAGAATGTCTGAAAAGTTATTTAAATAATTGGTATAAGATTGTTTCCAGAAACTTGTAATAAGTAACTTTTCACTGGTGATTTTTTACGTGTGACAACTGACCTGTCATAAAATCTAATAAAACCACAAATTTTCATAACCATCATGGTGAATCAGTGACATGGGCAAATAACACAATAATTCCATTTTTGCACCATATTATGAAATCAATTTATACAGAGAGGCACTTACCAGGCAATGTTTACATAACTTATCAGCATTCATTTTAAAACTTTTGCATTATTTAAACATAACCTAATAAGTAAGAAGCTACCAAATATTAATTTTAATTAATTTAATTGCAATGGAGCACATGCTCAGGTGGCAATTTCCCTACACACCCAACTTCCCCCTATCCTGCACAATATTACTGTAGCAGATAGTTAATTTTTAAATGAGGTTAAAAGACATTACTTGTTTCACACATATGGAATGTATCAAGCATTGTTTTTACAAAATGAACTGAAGCAGTGAGAAATAATTAACAGAAATACTGTAATATGCATAATCAGAAGGGGATACGTAAACACGAAATTCCAAATTACTTTGCCACACTCAAAGTTTTTCCTTTTCTTTTTCAAAAATGTTGCACATTATCTTATTTTTAACCTCATACTGGTAAACACATTGCAGCCAACTACAACTCCATTTTCGAACCACATTTATTTTTCTATTATTTTTGTTAGCTTCAAATAAATATTGTAAGCAGTTTTTAAAAAGAATAAAGTCTACTTGTATGTGTGTTTCACTTTTGTAAGTGTTGGGCATCAATCAAATAATCTTATTCACATTTTCAGCACCTTTCTAGTACGAACATGCCGAACAAAAACGGCAACTGTTCTTGCAATTGTAACAGCAGTGATTACTCCTGCTCACACATTTACAATATCTAATTCAGTTAGTATTAATTGGTTTTAAAACTCTACCTGCACTAGCTTGCTTGCCATTGGAGGTGGAGGGCGAGGTGGATGCATCAAGCTTGAGAATTCCGGTGGCACAGCCTGCACAGGAGTCTGAGGCAGGGGTTGGGGAGAAGGTGGATACTGAAAAATAATTAACAAACATCCAAACAACCTATTCGTCAGCTTGACTAATAGAAAATAAGGCTTAGGACATAATATTCAAAACTTGTTTCATGGTTCAAAACAAACTGAAAATAAAAAAACAAACAAACCTTTTAATTCTAACATTGCTTACAGCTAAGATTAAGCGAACATCCAACAATAATTCAAAATTTAAGTAAAAAAAAAATACTACGAAGCTATCTACAAGGCTTCCTATGTTCAATCACCAGGAACAATAAAAGGCTACATTTTCCTAAGATTACAACTGAGTTAAATAGATTTCTGGAAAAAAAAACACACACTTCTTATGCAAACACTTCAAATCAGACTTTCAGTATAAATATTGCTAATTGTAACTATCTTTTTCTCCATTGGTCCAGCATTGCAAAGGTACAGACAAGAATCAATGACAAGATGAAACTACTGAGTGCAAATTGGAGCCACATTCTGCCCCTTGTAAGCTCAGGGAAGGGGGGGGGGGGGAGTATCACTCTCCATAGGTCTGAATAATTTATATAATGGAAGATAGCATAGCTTTTATGGTAAAATTTTATTTGTAAATTTTATTACCTGCCTTTCAAAGTTGGGTGTTTTGGCAGAATTTCAACACTTCTAGCAAATTTTCAACCAAACTATCAGCATTATAACCAGAAGTGTTTCATGAGCTATTTTAATCATAAATATTGTTGTAGGTTTAATAAACTTAATTAAATCTGAAAATTGCTCCAAGTGCAATTCTTTATAAAAATATAAAATGAAGCTCGCGTATTTCTGGAAGTTATAATACAAGTGAGTTATGTATTTTGGTAGCATGTTGCAACCTGGTTTTTGGCATACAATTTGACAAGCTATCATTTTCAGCTGTGTAGTGTTTACCAATGGTCGTTGTAGATAATATTACTACAGATGTGATATTGTATCTCATCTTGAAACATTATTTAAATTGAATCTGGATACTTGCTGCTTCCAGGAGTACTGGAAAAGTGTAATAGAAGTGCTCATAAATAAGGGAGGTTTGACAAATAAGTTAGAAAAGTATAGGCCAATCAGTTTGACATCAGTGGTATATAAATTAATGGAGAAATTAATATGAAACCACATCAGAAATGTGTGTGAGGGATGTAAGTGGTTTTCAAGTCGACAACATGGCTTTAGACTAGGATATTCGGGTGAATCTCAATAGGATATATGCAAGATTTTTGGATGAAATGGACAAGTAAGGTAGTAAATAAGGTAAAAACCATTGGACTAGATGAAAAAGTGGAAATGAAAATGGGAGTGTCACAGGGTAGTATATTGGGACCACTGCTATTTGTTATTCTAACGAATGATTGTATTGATAGTTTACGGTCAGAAGTTAGGATGTTTGCAGATGACATATTGCTATACAACAGGATCAAAAAGGCAGAAGACTAAGCAGATACAGGATGATATCGACAGAATATTTAGCTGGGCAGGTCAACATGAGATGAAGATAAATGCAAAAAAGAATCAGCTTATTAGGTACATCGATAAAAAAACTAAAGGTTGATTATGATTGTAAGGTGTGGAAATAATTCCTTGCTGAAGACTTGAAATTTAAATACCTTGGCATAACATTTGATAAGCACACACACGGAAACAGCAAATAAAAGAAGGCAATGCCAAGACGGGAAGTACTTCTGACAAGAGACTGATAGCACCTCTAGTAACTGGACAGGAGAAATTGTACAAGTAGTAGGAAAAGGAACTCAAAATCCTTCACTTGTTGGAAAGAGTGATGAGGAGATGAAGCGTAGTAAGGGAACTGGGTTATTAAACTATAGTCAGACCATTGACTGGTGACGAGGCATGGGTGGAAGGCTTAGGAGTAGTGCTTGGAAGGGAAAATTACCATGAGCATAAGTTACCTAGGAATGATAAATAAATTATCAAAAGTGCTGAAAGAATTTAAAGTTGAAATTAGTAGGGGGCAAAAGTAGGTGGGTATAGGATAGGGGAAGAGTGGGTGTGTAGTGAAATTGCCACAATTACATTAAATTGTATTATTATAATCAATGCAAATGAATGGTTACACACATTCCTTAGTGGGCTATAGTTACAAGAAAGTAATAGGAGCTAATTAGTGAATGGATTTAAAAAAAAAAAAAGGGATAGTGAAATGAACCACCACTTACCTTAGATGATGGTATCATGGAGTGAACACATAAATAAGCACAAAATACAGGAATAAATTTCGGGACTTGGCCCTTTGTCAACAGGAGAACATCACGGAGGGAGTGTGGTGCAGGATACGGTCTCACATTCTGCGAGACCCTCCCTCCGTGATGTTCTCCTGTTGACGAAGGGCCAAGTCCAGAAATATTCATTGTTTTTCATGTGTTTTGCTTATTTGTGTTCACCCCAAGATACCATCATCTAAAGTAAGTGGTGGTTCATTTCACTATCCCTTTTTATTTACAAGAAAGGATAGCGAAACGAACTACCACTTACTTACATGATGGTTTCATGTGTGAACACACAAAAACAAGAACAAACAATATTTCGGTTTTGTCCCTTTGTCAACAGGAGAACATTATAGAGGGAGGATGGCGTGGGAGACTGACTCAAAGAATAGTCGGGAACAAGGTGGGGTGTAAATTCAAGCAGAGGACAGGGATGTAGTGTCTATATCACAGAGTTCTCATACTATATTTGGGGGAAAAAAAACTATTTTTTGGCAATATTTAACTGCACGTGCTTCAAAAAAGAGAAAATACTGCCATTATTCATCAAAGCTGAAGGAAGGTGGCCAACAGAAACAAAAATTACACCACATAAAATATTGTTTTTTAATGGAGTATTTTTTTCTCACTGATGACATGTTCCTTCAACTTTGGTGAGTGATAGATGTAAAACCTATTTATTACGTTCAAGATCACAGAAATGCAATCATTTTCACAATCTTTTACACAGGTACCAAATTAAAAACCACTGTTATGATAAACTTCACATTCACTAATCATCAATTCCTGTATCGAAAATATTCCTTACAAAAAAATTTCTTAATTTTTTCAACAATTATCAACATCTCAACTAACTTACCATTGGATATCCTTGTTGAGGTGATGGGCTCTTAGATCCTCCATGCCGTATTGGGCTGTTACTAGCATGCTTTGGAAAGTACTCTGTCATCTTTTTGTTGTCTCCTGTTCGAGCTCCCTTTCCTCCAACTGGAACACCTGCACCAAGTACAACACCTCCTCCACTGTCATCAACCTTTCGCTTACGTTTTCTCTGCTCTGAAGTAGAACGAGGGAGTTTTTCTGGAGTATTTGGGTCCAACTCTTTGTCACTGTGAGATGAACCTGTAAGTAAAAAGCAATCAAGAATTAAATGTAGGGTTAAACCTCACAGAAAGATGGCAGTCTCCAGCTGCGCCCACCTCTCAATGTTCTCCCGCTAACGAAGGGTTTATCCCAAAAATTAATTTATTATTTGGGTTTGTGTCATTTCTGTGTGATCGCGCCCCACATCCATCATCTAAAGGTAAGTGATGGCTCATTTCCCTATCCTAATTTGATTCGTATATATATATATGTTAAGGTGTGAAAAATACACCAATATTGTTACTGCCTTTTAATTACATAATTTTAGAAATCCGTCCTTGTTTTTCTGTGTATATTATTGTACACTACGCCTAATAAGGGTGCCATTGAATCACTATTTCAAAAATTGGATTACAGCCAAAAAAGTCATAGTACTATGGATTTATTATTATTTATTACAAGCAGGAGAGTTGGTGCCTTTTTTTTCCAGAAGAGGGCGGTGTATGTGTTTTGTAAGGGGGGCGGAGAGAATCTTTTTACCAAAAAGGAGGCAGTGACTTATTTTTTTTTTAATTGGGCAGTAGATAAAAAAATCTCTCAGCACTTATAACGTACATTGCTTCATTAAGATGAGAACAGTCTAATACAACAGTCTCCTGTAGAATCTGCAGATGGCTTGGGAAGAAGTTGACATAACCAATGGCCAATCACCAATTATGGACACTGTAGAGCAGCATATATTTAGCATCTTGGGGCCGCAGTCAATTGTGAATGGCTTAGAATTTGATTGCCAAAATATATTTATTTCTTTCATACACTCATTTAGTTTCCGCAGAAAATTTTATTTATATACAATGCCAATACATTCCCAGTCTTACATCTACACTATTTTATAAGATTGCTTAAAGGTTGAGCCTGTACATGAAATTTCTTTTCAAAGTTCGCTACCGATACAATGATGCAAAAACTGAAAAATTTGGATTTTTTGCTACCTGTCTGTCCATCATACCAAAACCAGGAAACTGATTTAAACGAAACTGCAAATAGTTATAGCTCGTCTTAGGTTAACATATATGGTACTTTTTATCCGGACAAGCCACAAAGTACTTTATGAAGAGAGACCAAAACCACAATTTTTGTTTGTCTGTGCACACATCACACCAACTAATGGTATTTCAAGACTGCACAGAGCAACAGCTGATATCAGTAACACTTTCTATCCAAGTGGCTTAGCTTCTGATCTGTCCAAACAATCAGATAAAACTAATGGATAGATTTCAATAAAACTGAACATACCACATGGCATCAGTTCACATATAAAATACTTTTTATTACAATAACTGAGTAAATCGTAATGATATAGAGGGTAAAACCGCAAAATTTGGTATTTTTGTCCATCCATGTACAGATCAAGCAAAATATGACAAATGTATTTGAACAAAACTACACAAAGTTATATCTTTATTTCATAGGTTCACATTCAGGATACTTCCTATTCCAAAATCTACAAAATGTAAAAAAAAATCCATGTACCTCAGTGTACATGTTTTAATGGAATTGAGAGTTTACGTACTGATAAGCACCCATATTAAACAGCATAAAATCTATGCAGCAGGGATTAATGTAATGGCCATTTTGGCTATTTTCTAGATACATATTTCTCTTACTTTCATATATACTGATTTATATTGAAATAGTGGATTTACAGTCGGCAAAAATAAACATTTCATACACGGCTGCAGTTTGTTGAAATCATTAAAACTATAACAGACTGGCTTTTTGATTAAATTAGGATTTTATATCACAGTTTATAAATATAAAAATTCAGGATCCATTTGTGTACACGTGAGCTTAATTATTTTATTGTTTACAGAGAAGGCAGTGTGAAGCTTCTGGTTCGTTCAAAAACCACAAAATCTTCTCAATTAGTGGCAGTTTCAAGGGAAGCAAAAAAAATGCGTTAAAACATTTAACTAACACCTTAACTCAGAAGTGACAGAAATGATCCAGGAAAAAGAGAAAACTGAGTCACTTTCTGACTTTTCCTATGCAGCCAACATACGATAGTCTATGAAACCAGCAACAAAAATCTAAAATTCTGGCACAGCTTTTTAATTTCTAAATTATGTGATATTTTTAAATTTAGATCATACTTAGCATCCAATGCCTCTGCCATGTAAAGAATTTCCACCAGAGCTCACACACCATCACAAGTAATTATATATTATTATATTCCAGATTTGTCCAGCAGAAAATTCGGTACTTCTGATAAATAGGCAAACTATGTCTTAACAAGATTCATAGTGGTGTTTCTATGGAAGCTGAGTTTTTAAGAATAAGTTAATCACAAGAAAGGCTATAAGAAAGCAAAACAAAGATTAATGATAGGAAAGAAACAAATAATAGCTTTAGATGATGTTAATGAGCGTATTACAGACAAAACGGCAGTATTGGTTCATATCAGGAACTTCTATCAGTCCTTATACAGCAAGCAAGATGAAAATCCTTTAATGACATCAAGCCCAGACTCACCAATTCCTGAAGTCCTCCCATATGAAGTTAGAAGGGCAGTGAACGAAATGAAAAAAGGATCAGCTAGTGGTTATGACGGCCTGTCTATTGACGTACTCCAATTGACTGGAGAAGAAACTTACAGACACCTAGCTAAGGTGTTTTCACAATGCCTCGAAGAGAGAAATATCCCATCCAGCTGGAACAAAGCAATGATTGTGTTGCTATACAAAAAGGGCAGTCGTTACAATATTAAAAACTACCGCCCCATCAGCCTTCTTCCTGTCATATACAAAGTGTTTACAAAGGTCATCAATAACCGCATCAGTTCCACCTTGGACACAGCGCAACCAATTGAACAGGCTGGTTTTAGGTCAGGATTCAGCACAGTAGATCACATCCAAGTCATCAACGAAGTAATAAGTCGAGCAAATGAATACCAGATGCCCCTCTGTTTGGCCTTTATCGATTTTGAAAAAGCTTTTGATTCAGTCCATCACTCTGCAATCATGCAAGCCCTTTTAGAACAAGGAGTGAATCCCGGCTATATTGACTTACTGTACAACATCTACACCACTTCCACTGCTTTTGTCAACATCGCTGAAGTCACCAAAGAGTTCCCAGTAGAAAGAGGGGTAAAACAAGGTGACTCTATATCCCCCAAGCTATTCACATCAGTCCTAGAGTTGGCAATGTCAAAAATCCAATGGCAAAACCGAGGTTTGAGAATAAATGGAAGAAATCTCAACAACTTAAGATTCGCTGATGATATAGTTTTACTCTCAAACAGTCTGGAAGAGCTCAAAGAACTGATAAATGAACTAGAGACAGCGTGCAGTGAAGTGGGCCTTAAAATAAATATATCAAAAAGCAAAATCATGCAAAACAAATGGGCAGAAAAAGATAAAGACAAGGCGGACATGAAAGATTCTGGTATTGAGTTCGTAGATCAGTACATCTATCTTGGCCAACTGATCAATATGAATGGTGACTCAAAGCCTGAGATCTACAGACGGATAAAGCTGGGCTGGAGAGCATATGGAAGAAATTCCATAGTTTTTAAATCGAACATGCCAATACATCTTAAAAAACAGGTATTTGAACAATGTGTATTACCGGTCCTCACATATGCCTGCCAGACTTGGACCCTAAATAGTCACACGAAGCAAAAACTGAGAACTGCCCAGCGAAGTATGGAAAGAGCAATGCTAGGGTTTACAAGAAGAGACAGGAAAAGGGCTGTGCACATCCGTTCAATAACTAAAGTAACAGACATCTTAAAAAGAGTCATGACCCAAAAATGGCAATGGGCCGGTCATGTTGCTCGCAAAAGAGATGAAAGATGGACTACGGTAGTGCTGGACTGGATACCGAGAAACCTGAAAAGAGCAAGAGGAAGACCCCCGGATCGCTGGGATAAGGATATACGTCGAGTTACAGGCGTGAACTGGAAGAGGGCGGCTTAGGATCGATCGGCCTGGAAAGAACTACAGCAACACTATGTAGAATTAAATTCTAATATATAGCTCATTAGGCTTAAAGAGGCTACATCCTGAAAAAGGATTGATATAGCTGCAATAATAATAATAATAATAATCACAATACAATAGGCTTTTATATCTAGTGAAAAGTATTGGCCAAAATGACTACTAAAACAGATTTTTTATTTCCAAAATAATACTACTGCAAGGCAATATTAAAAACAATTATAGGGAAATACAAACCATAAATTTGAAAGTTCGAGGCAGGAGAGTTCCAACAATAAAAAAGGATGAAGAAAAACAATTAAATCATATTTTGAGTGACCACTCAAACATTTGAGAGGAAATCTGGAGCGAAAGTTTTTCCCAGGTGTCCCTGTTAGCTTTGGCATGTGTATTATTCTCCCTTTGGATGAAAAATGTGTCAATTGAAATAATGTATTATGTCATCATAGCCCTCCTAACACCAACTTTGCTAAAGTGGCAGGTTTACTTCCCAAATTCATGTTTGATTTTAAAACATTTTCAGTATGTCTACATGTTCCTAAACAAACATTGGAAATGTGTATGACATTGTACTCCAGAGATGTAAAGTACTGATTAAAAGTTCCCGTTATTACATTTTCTGGATGAATTATTTGAATGAATAACTCTAAAACGTCACAAAATATTGAAAATTAAAAACCTGTGTTGGTGGCTGCAAGACTTTCTGACCATAAAAAAAATGGTACTAACCTCTTGAAATTTGGATTCACTACTTTGACAGAATCTTCTTCAGATTTCACATCAGAGAAAACTCACCACAAATTAAATTCAAATTGCCACGAGGCAACTAAGCAACTGCAAAATGCAGCCACACCACAAAAATATCAAACATTGTCGACACAGGGATCATATTAACCTAAACAGTTTTGTTTTCTTCCTAGCAATTGTGGTTGGGTTGAAATGCAGCCTGGACCAGAAAAAAATTTCTGTAAAATGTGTTCTGCAATTTCCATCTTGGGTGCAGTGTTTACATAAGAGAACAATCAATCCCCTGTATCGACCCAATGTGGCAGGCCTTATCTGTTTTATGGACAAAAGCAAAATATTTAATAAACATTTTACAATGGAGAGAAGCTGAAATGTCAATAAAATTTTACAGAAGAGGAATTAGTCAAAATTTGAATAGAATTATATTAATTCTGAAGTGCAGGTGGCATCTGACAGCTATGCAACATTTCAACATTTTTAACTTAATTTGTGGCAACTTTTTTGTTTGTTTTTGTTTTTGTAAAATATTAGTATAGAGCATGAAGAAAATAATACATCAAAGTAGTTAAACCAAATTTCAAGAGGTTAATACCTTTTTTGATAAATGGAACAAATCGTGCAGATCCCTACTCCTGTGTTAATTGAAAATTAAAATTTCTCTCTGGTTATTACATTGTAGCCACATTTGCTTGTTGTGAACTATGAGGTAAATGATGAAGAGTATGAATATAAGCAAGTAATTTTACAATTGGCTATAGTGCTATGAGGTATATGAGAGAAAGCAGAAAGTTTATTTTTATCGTATAAACTGAATATTTAAAAGGTCATGGAGCAAGTAAAAAGATACTGGTGTTGAACTTCAGCTTCCACCTTTTAAAAAACTTTTACCCATGTTTATTACAAAGTATACTTCAGTTCTCGTTTCAAACTTTACTTAAAATGTAGAAGAAAATAAACTGCACAAGATCCAATAAACAAATTGTCACCTTTCGTGGGCAACTGATATATGAGTACTGATAGCCTGCTGCACAATTGTAGTGTTGATATAACCAGCAGTACAAAAAGTCACGAAGTTCATTTGCACGTACATTAGCATACTAACAACAAAAATGAACTTACATGATTGGTGCATAAGCATCACACATGTAACATTCCCACAGGAGCAATTCAACTGATAATGTAGTTATATGGGCCAGGATGAATAAAAACAATACATCAGTATAAACCTCATTCATGTTCAGACGTAAGACATATGGCAAGGGTGTCAGATGTGTATACATTGAGATCACAGAGATAAACATGGTTTGGATGGCAATGGTAGTAGTGGTGTTGCAAAAAAGGGGGGGGGGGTGTAAGCTAATCTAAACTTTCGCCAACTATGTAACGAAATTTATTTAGAGAACAGCGGGCAAAATTAAATAACATGGTACATCAGCTTTAGACTCATTTAGGAAGTCAATTCAAGCAACAAATCAAGCTAAACAGTCAATTCAAGTTATAAATTAACTAGACAGCTATAGAAAGACTGAAAATAAGATCAACATATCTAGTATTTAGTTTCCGAGTGTTTCGTAAAAGTACACATTGCAATTATTTTTAGAGACATTCAGAATAATAACTAGTAAACAAAAATCATAAACCTTGTAGCTAGAAAATCATGCTAAACAGTTTTAATACACTTGAAAGTATGGAAAATTAAGACGTAATTGCATACTTTAAATTCTAGAAGTCGTGTTTTGATAGAGAGAAAGCCAGTCTATAGCAATTAGGAAACCTAATTTTGGCTTACACAACATATTATAGTTTGGAAAAGGTTAATAAAGTTTAAAGGCTGATTTTTGAGCGATATAAAAACTTTGAACACATGGGAAAAGGTAAAAATAACCAGTTTAGATAATACACATAAATTCAATTGACGAAGCCATACTCAAAACACACTATAATACAATACAAATAGTTTCCAGGAAGTTTTACTTAAATTTGTGAAGTCACTGGGAAATGACAAGAGAAAGTAAAGTTTTGTAAGAGTTTTAGCGGGAAGCTGATGTTGTAAGAATGGCTAAGACAGATAACCTTCTAGGGGACGATTTTTCAGAAATTCACAGTAAATCGGGGAGTTCAGGTAGTGAACGATATGTTGGTAGCCCAGTTCCCACCTGTGGATATTAAAAGGGGTAGAATTATCAGGAAACATTGACAGCTATCACTGCAGAACAGCTGTTGATGTTAGAGCTGTGGGAATTGGCTGTTGCTGGATAGTCTAGGTTGCCAATCTAAACAGTTTGCCAGAGTAAAACCTATTTGCTGCAGGCCGTTCAGGGGGGTTGATCCCATTTGGGAAGACTGATAGCGTGGACAGTGCAGACCAAGTTAAAATTGTTAGCATCATGAGCAGATACTGAGAGTACTGTTTCTATCAGTTGTGAGGGTGAGGGTAGTTTTGGAGCATGAAGGAAATATTTTCTGAAGTTAGCTAGTCACAAGTCCGACCAGACTTGCTAACAAGAATTCAGCATGAAGGTGCTTGACCTCCATACAATACTTTCATGCAAACAGAGCAGTTGCCTTCAAGTGGATTAATTTGCAATTGGTGACAAATGTGTGGTGGCATACGGGCACAAAGCAGTCAATCCACTCTCAATAGATCAGGAGCTGTTTTGGTCAGACCATTGCTCGAATATGGTAGTGTAGTATGGGATCCTCATTTTACGATCAAATACAGGAGTTGGAGAGGGTGCAAAAAAGGGCTGCTAGATTTGTTTCTGGAAATTATCGCAAAATGCAATCAGTGACGGATATGATAAAGGAGCTGGAATGGGATTCATTGCAAGACAGGAGGAGGGTCATGGGAGTGTACAGGGCATATACTGGCGATGAGGCATGGAAAGATATTGCAATAGGTATGAAAAGTAGTGCATTGAAGGGAAAAGATGACCATGACCACAAGCTGGCACTCGATTTCAGGCACAAGGGTGTGGGAAGATTCTCTTTTTTAGGTAATGGTGTCAGGGATTGGAATGAGTTACCAAGAGAAATTATGAATAATTTACCGAAAACTTTGAAAGAATTTAAAGATAAAATTTGTAGAGGGCAAATGTAGGTAGGTGCAGGATAGGGGGAAGATGGGTGTGTAGGGAAATTGCCACCGGAGCCTGTGCTCCATTGCAATTAAATTAAATAGTTTAACATGGGTTTAATTGTAGAAAGCTGACTCTTGTAGCCTGAGCTTACCAGCATACTTTCCATTAATACCAGATTGCCATGTCCTTGGTCATTTATCTTTTATACTGCAGGTAGGAGCAAACTTTGTAGAATATACTAATGCCTGTAATATGTACAGCAAGTATTCTAATAAATAGTTAGTTCAGCAGTTAGTCAACCTTATTGTTCATAAGCAGGCTAGTCTTTCAGCTAGACATGAAACAAGCACTTATCCTCCTTGCTTGACGTAAACCAGCTAATGTCAACCATGATATTACATAACCTATTATTAATAGATTCAAGACACAGACCTAGAGAAAAAGTCATTATTTGAAGGAAAGAAGATATCACAAGAGGACTTCAGGTGCTTAGAAATAACCTGCAGCCTGGTCAACATTCACTTGACACCTTCCCTCCTATCACAGACACTAACCAAAACCAACCAGGGCCACCACTCAGACACAGAGCTTGCAATGTGGCAACTGGTCTATCAGTATAAACTGGGCACCAGGCTTAAAACAATACCCTGTGACCCCTTCAAATTTTCCTCCTTTCTCAATGCCTATTTTCTCTTTCAACCCCCACTATCTCAAACATGAATTATCACACACTAGAGATGACGTTTAATTTCACATTTTCCTGTTTTATCTGTTAACTAGCTTCGAGCCCATCAAAAATGACGGCTTGAACGCGATATTCTGACAGTTAATTTTTTTTTTTTTTTTTGTAGTTGGTTAATTATATGGAATTGTTATTACATAATGCCAATAGCCTTGATTTTGTAATGTTCTACATATTTGATTTGCTGTTCATATAGCAATACAACAGTAACTTCTACTGAATTAATGACGACGGAACTATAGAACCAATAAAATTAAAAACAAATTAGGAATCCCGAAAACTTTTGCTATCCATGTAATATCACCTTTATTCCTGGCCCAGGCACAATTCAGCACGATACGTATGGAACTACTTTCACCCACATTAATTAATATCTTCAGTAACATGGTGCTTATGAAATCAGTTTAATTGGTTTGTAAAACTCATTTCAGAGTGAATTATGCTGTAATAAAATGTTTCAGTGGAGATTCTTGTCAACTTAACCACAACCTCCACTAATATTGCTTTCGAAAATCATAGCTTCTATTACCCTCATATGAATAACGACGGGCCTGTGGTGGTAGTAGGAATTTATTCAGAAAAAGTTTGCAAGGAAAAATGAATAACGATCAGGTCTACTGGAGATCGCGGTTCCACCAAATAACATACAGTAATGATGTCACTATACTGCTGTAGTCAATCGCAAGACATATTATTTTTAAGAAATAATTCCGTTGTAATACAGCCTGTAGACTACCATTAATTTCAAGCAGAAATTAGGTTGTAATACATCCTGGACCGGCATAATACAGTTAAATGTACTTCGGAAAATATTTCTAGAGGGTTCTTGCATTTTACCACGGCAATTCCTGGCGGAATCACGATCTCCAGTAATCCCGATTTATTTACTTCACTTTATATGACAGAAAATATAATATCAAAAACGGATAACTGTCATTTATTTGAATGATGTATTTCGCGATTCGTACATTTCGTGTAAACTTTCTCTGAATTTTTAATTATTTCTTCTGCCAAAAATTTCTTAGGTTATGTATTAACCTAATACTTATAACTGATACAGGTAATATAACGTAAACATAGAATACCCTTCTCCTCATATGAATTTTTGCATCCGGTTGTCGTAAATAAATAAAAAGCAATATGTAAATTTAAACGAACGTACTAATTGTAATTCTGTGACATATAATTGCCTCGCATAATTTTTCCCCCCGGCTCTCCGTATTTCTAATATCTCTGCTAACTGCTATTTTGCGACAATAATATCGTTGTTGAATTGCGAGTATCACATCACTTATACAGTAACTAGCTGATGATTTAAATCTAATAAAAAAAGTTATCTGAAATCTCATTTAATAGCTAACACATGTATCAAAAACTAAGGGTGTCATATATAATGGTAGTAGGAATTTATTATGGAAAAGCTTATAAGGAGAAACGAATAAGTCGTTTTTAATGATATCTTTCGTTATCTGAATATGTTACTGTGGTTAGATTATCAGAGTATTTGGTTAGGATTTTACATAAATAAATGCATTTTACTTTAGATGAAGGAGACTATAATTTCGAAAACGGATAACTGTTATTTATTTGACTAATACATTTCAATTACGTTTCTCAGAGTTTTTAATACACTTCATTGTTTCCTACCGTCTGTCAAAAATATTCTTCGGTTATGGTTTAACCTAGTCCTTATAACTGATACAGATAAAATAGCGTAAATATTGAATCTCCTTCTTCTTACATGAATTTCTGCGTCTAGCTGTAAATAAACAAAAGGCAAGATGATGGAATATGGTGGTTGTTAATTGGAGAGTGAAGGCTGGCACATGACTGTTCTCTAGCCAATAGCTATAGCAGCTATAGACGACGTACGCAGACTCCAGATTAGCATTTTATATAATAGGATATAATAAGCAAGCTGTCACCTGTCACGGCATGACGTCAATATATGATGTCGCGCAATGATGTCACACTTTGCATCATTATTCTTGGTAATGGATGTTATAT